>JALIZH010016485.1:0-267500 GCA_030522465.1 Rhipicephalus appendiculatus | reverse complement strand
AAGATAGCCAGTTAAGCCTAAAGATAGCCACTTAAGCCTATATATAGCCACATGACCATGCGGAGAGGCAGATAAGCGTGGGAAAGCCAAGTTGAGGCTCTCTCTCTCTCTTTATTATAGCAGAGCTACTATGGTCGAGGTTTATTTTTTTTATTTATTTATCATAGTACCCACAGCGCCCAAGGGCAGTGCAGTGGGGGGGGGGGGGGGGGGGGGAGAGAATACAATATTTCAATACAGAATACACATTCCCACACTTCAACATTACAATAATAACGCAAATTCACTCTCAGCTTACGTAGTGGAACACGGGAGTGCACAATATAAAGTAGGTTCATAGCACCGTTTCACCTTACCCAACCGCGCAAGTACACTACAGGAGACCCTTAAGGGAACTTGAAAATACTTCATGTGAAGTAAGTTCTGCTAATTCAGGAGGCAACACATTCCACTGGCTTATCGTCCTGGGAAAAATGACATTTTAAATGTCAAAGGTTTGCCGCATGTCGTATGAAAAAAATTATCATGAACCGGCACGCTCGATCTCCGGCCAAACACACAGTTCAGATGGTTAACTAGAGAAGCTGAACCTTGTGGCGCCCCTAATTGTTGTTTTACGCCCATGTGTTCCCTCAATTTATAGTGGATCAGTGCGGTGAGTGGTAGGATTTGGCCAATTCCTGTAGCACACATGCGCTATAGGAGAGAGCAAACAAAGGAATGAAAAACTTGGAGGACGCTTGAGCTTCACCTTCAAGAGTATGATGCGATAGCGTAATCGGGCCCTGAGCGCATCGCCTTCGCAATTGCTAGCCTCCCTTCTGTTCTCGGTGCATGCCTCAACCGTGCCGCAAGGAAACGAACGTCTGTCTGCGTAATATTGGCTGTGTCAGGCTATCCTACAATGCTCACTGTAAGTACAGTTGTTAAGTGCCGACTACGCAATAATTTTTACTTTTGCGAATCAGCGAAGGGCCCACTACGAGTCCGTAAGACAGCACGCGAACGTACGCAACTGCTCACTTCGTTGATGCTTTTGCGGCTGATGATATTTAAATATGTCTGAGCGCTTTGTAATGGGTGGGCCTTTAAAACACCCACTCGTTGCACAATTCACGTATTTTGACGCCTGGCGTGATTCGACGCCTCTGCCACGCAATATTGCATGCGTTACGGAGACTCCTTCCACTACATGACATTCATATGATGTTTTAGGGGCGAAGCTCCTTAAAGCGGCACCCGTTCGTCCCTCGTCGTTGTCATAGTCGTAGTGCGTAACCAGTCTTACGCTTTGACCTCCAAGGTGGTGCCGGTGGGAGATTTCTCCTGTGCGTTGTTGAACAATAAAAAATTCGCAGCGTGCGCGTTAACTAAAAGCCGAATTCTTCTGTCTCTCATTCCCCATTAGCAGCCATTGGCATGTTCCAGTAGGAAACGTTAAAAAAAAAAGCCGACTTCTGCTGTCTCTCATTCCCAGTAGCAGCCATTGTTTACCTCCAAGGTAGTGCCTGGTGAGATTTCTCCTGTGCGTGATTAAACAATAAAAATTTTGTTCAAAACGCCGTTGATTGATGAAATAAACCAACGAAAGACGCCAGATGTTTTCTAAAAGCAAAACGAAAAGACGCCAGATGTTTCCTAAAGCAAAACGAAAAGACGCCAGCTGCTTAACGAAAGACGCCAGGTGTTTTCTAAAGCAATGGTTTTATAATCAAAACCATATCGCGATACAGGTTTGTAGTTGACGATGCTCGTTGCCGTCGGTGTGTGCTCGTATGGATAAGGATGCCGTTGCAACCAGTGCAAGAACCACTTAGCTTACATTTCACCGACCACAAAGCGGTCATAATGAAAGGACAACGGAAACCAGCAATAAAAGTTTGATAAAACATTTAATCAATCGTTTCACGTCATTTTTATCGGGCGAATTAACGGAAGAAATTTCACGGTTTAACCAATGATTACTTCCAGGAGCTTCGCCCAATCTCATCATTCACCTCGTGGATCTGCCGTCAATTTTTTTTCCCCGAAGCAGTGTCAAGCCATAGCCGCGATCTAGAATAGAACAGCTGCTTGCCAGGCAGACGGCCTGGGCTCGATTCTCACTCGAACCACCAAAGATTTTTATTATTTGTTTTATTTGCATCTTACTCAATTTTTGTTCACGGATAAGATGATGATTTTTCGCTCATGAACCAACGACGCCGACGCCGACTCCTCAATTTCTGCGAAAGGAGATTTGTAACGGTTAATATTATAGTATAGCAACTATACTTTCCCTTCCACTTCTCTCTTCCGTAGATGTGTCTAACTTCCGACGCTCACTTTTCGCTTCCACTCTTCTCTTCCGTAGATGTAGATGTGTGTCTAACTCCCAACGCTGGCGTTTCGCTTCCGCTCTTCTCTTCCGTAGATGTGTGTCTAACTGCCGACGCTGGCGTTTCCCTTCCACTTCTCTCTTCCGTAGATGTGTCTAACTTCCGACGCTGACTTTTCGCTTCCACTCTTTTCTTCCGTAGATGTAGATGTGTGTCTAACTCCCAACGCTGGCGTTTCGCTTCCGCTCTTCTCTTCCGTAGATGTGTGTCTAACTGCCGACGCTGACGTTTCGCTTCCGCTTGTCTCTTCCGTAGATGCGTGTCTAACTGCCGACGCTGGCGTTTCGCTTCCGCTCTTCTCTTCCGTAGATGTGTGTCTAACTGCCGACGCTGGCGTTTCCCTTCCGCTTGTCTCTTCCGTAGATGTGTGTCTAACTGCCGACGCTGGCGTTTCGCTTCCGCTTGTCTCTTCCGTAGATGTGTCTCTAACTGCCGACGCTGGCGTTTCGCTTCCGCTTGTCTCTTCCGTAGATGTGTGTCTAACTGCCGACGCTGGCGTTTCGCTTCCACTTGTCTCTTCCGTAGATGTGTGTCTAACTCCCAACGCTGGCGTTTCGCTTCCGCTCTTCTCTTCCGTAGGTGTGTGTCTAACTGCCGACGCTGGCATTTCGCTCCTGCTTGTCTCTTCCGTAGATGTGTGTCTAACTGCCGACGCTGGCGTTTCGCTTCCGCTTGTCTCTTCCGTATATGTGTGTTAACTGCCGACACTGACGTTTCGCTTCCGCTTGTCTCTTCCGTAGATGTTTGTCTAAAGCCGTAACCTGACGTGCGCGTTACAGCGCGTCAGCGCGTGGTGTGCCCTCTCTATGGAGAGTGCCCTCTCCCTATGAAGAGAAGGCGCGCAGGTTTGTGTAGCCGCGCACCCTCTCTCCCCATAGGGAGAGGGCAGGGCGCCGAGTCTACACGCTATGCGCTTAAGCGCTGCAACGCGTACGTGTCGTCATGCCTTCAGGTCTTAACTCCCGACTTTGACGTTTCGCTTCCGCTTCTCCCTCCGTAACTGACCTGGCTCGGACAGGTCAGTTAGCCTTCTTCGACACTGGCATTGACGGGCAAACAAACGCTGGCGTTCCAAACGCGCAACCCGCTCGGCTTATCTGTAGCAAACGTGGGACCTGCATGACGGCTAACGCGAGACATGGGACGACGAGTTAAAACCGCAGTTAAAATCACCCAGCGATAGTGCTTATTAAACCAGTAGCTTGATTTCAGCCACAAAGGAACGTCACCCAGTCGTGCGTTCACGCATGCGCGAAACCCTCGACGCGGTTTTGGGAACAGCCCAAAAGCATTGTAGCATTGCCACGATTGCTGGTGTCTGCGCAAACTCGAAACAATTTGTGCCGAGTCAATAACATCTAGAGGGGCATAGTACAGTACTTTTTACGTACATAATTACGAACGTCGTTTTATTTTAGGTGCAATCTTACGTACTCCATCTGTAAAACCGGTGTCGTGAAGAGCGTGCTGGCGAAGTAATGATATCATTGACCACAGCCAGTTCGACGCCTAGAATGGCGCCAAACAGCAAAGCTGTAGCCACCCCCTCACTCCCTGCGTGCGCCTATGCAATCAAGTGTTCTACCACCGAGCCACGCCAGAGATTGGAGGCACGTGTGATGCCATATGCCCCTTTTCTCTTAAGCAGGCATGACAGAGCAAAGGTTTGTATACATACATACATACATACATACATACATACATACATACATACATACATACATACATACATACATACATACATACATACATACATACATACATACATACATACATACATACATACATACACACATACACACATACATACATACATACATACATACATACATACATACATACATACATACATACATACATACATACATCTAGAGGAGAGAGAGACCCCACCCCACTCATCTCATCGCCCCTTCTGCGTTCCCAGCAACCACCGTTCGTCGTCCTGAGGAACACCAGCGACGGGGAGATCCAATTCGAGGGATACTGCATCGACATGCTCGACGAAATCAAGAAGATCCTCAAGTTTGAGTACTCAATCTACCTCGTGCCGGACAACACGTTCGGTTCCCTCAACAACGACACACAAGAATGGAACGGGATGATCCGGGAGCTAGTCGACAAGGTAAGCCAAAGCGACGAGCGCTAAAGGCCTGACCACACGTGCCCGTTGCAGCGCGTCAGCGCGTGGCTTTCTGACGCGGCGCCGCGCCCTCTCCCTATGGGGAGAGAGGGCGCGTGGCTACGTGAAGCTGCACGCCCTCTCTCTCCATAGCGAGAGGGCGCGACGCCCACGGCGGCCGCATTTTCGATGGAGGCGAAAATGCTATGGGCCCGTGTGCTCAGATTTGGGTGCACGTTAAAGAACCCCAGGTGGTCGAAATTTCCGGAGCCCTCCACTACGGCGTCTCTCATAATCATATGGTGGTTTTGGGACGTTAAACCCCAGATATTATTATTATTATTATTATTATTATTATTATTATTATTATTATTATTATTATTATTATTATTATTATTATTATTATTATTATTATTATTAGAGGGCTCGAGGCCGCGTCAAAAATCCACGCGCTGGCACGCTGCAACGGGCACGTGTGGTCAGGCCTTAAGGCTCGTTCACACCAACGACTAGAACTGGTCGCGCGACCAATTTAGTCGCAAAGCGACTGGTCGCAAAGCGAGTGCTTTGGCTCACTCGATCACTTCTCGATTTTTGAGTCGCGCGACAGCAGCCGCAAGAATCTCAACCAATCAGATGTGCAGGAACATGATGTCAGCTTATTGTGCAGGGCAATGGGAGATCGACAACACACGCATCCAACTTACTCCATTCACGAATCGCGAAATTCAAGAATAGTAAAGCTCCTGATAAAGAATGAGCGATGTAACTTAATTACTTTTAAGGAGTAACTTTGCCATCTCTGGTAACCTTCAGGAAAAAAAACATTCACGGCCCAAAGAGTACGGGGACGAAGTGAAGAAACGAACAGACAGACACGTGCGCCAACTTCCAACTATTTATTCTCAGAAACCACGCCGATATATAAAGGCTGTCAAACAGGATAATCTCGCTTCAAATATAGACACATGGCAACACAAGCAAATCATTATGAGCCATTAAACCAGAGTCTAGGCATGCGCCGGATACCACACTGAACCGAATAGTAAAAACATGCCAATGCACATAACAAGTGTCAACCCTATTTAGAGCAAACTCGGCAGCGCACTATCTAAACCTAACATCAATACAGGCTATTTTTCAAAAAATGTCACTTCCTTCTCGCTCAGATCTAGGGATGGGGCACTGACGCACTGGCTACCTGCCCTTTTAATCAAGTATGCCCCTCAATTGTCTGCTTTCTGTGCGGTTGTCTGACCTCCTGAGAAACGTATCTGTCAGTTCGTTTCTTCACTTGGTCACCGTACTCTTTGCGCCGTGAATGTTTTTTTTCCTGAAGTATGAACCAACTAGCTCAGCAACAAGCCCAGTTGACTAGTAACCTTGTTTGCCCGAAGGTTACCCTTGCCCCATGAAAAAAAAAAAAAAGAAACATCTGGTTTCCGACTTGCGCTGCAGAACGCTGACATCGCCCTGGGGCCACTTTCGGTAACGGCCGAACGCGAGACGGTGGTGGACTTCACCGTGCCCTACTACGACCTGGTGGGCATCTCGATCCTCATGAAGAGACCCGCAGTGAAGTCGTCCCTTTTCAAGTTCCTCACCGTGCTCGAGGAGAGCGTCTGGGGATGCATCCTCGCCGCCTACTTTTTCACCAGGTAATTTTCTCCGCTCTCGACTTTTGCGACAGGCTGCCGCAGAGAATCACACCAGCTGGAACTTGGCAGTTAAAAAAGATAATTTTAATGTTTGCACTAAGTCGCTCAAAGCATGGCACAGCGAAGCACGGGGCCTAGGTCGCTCGTACTCCCCGCCAACCGACCCGTCTAGCTTCGAGGTACGCGGCTTGCTTCCTCTGGAGCACGCACTTTCTCAGGACGTCCCATGACACTCCGCGGAATAAACTTTTCTTGGCTGTACTGCATTGACGAGGTTTCGGTCTACCTTTAATACTGCTGAGCGGATTCTATTGTCCTTGAGTGTTTAACTGAAGATTGGAATGCTTGACTCGTCGGCCATGTTTGTCCCGCATAGATGAATGCTTTATTCGCGAACTTTTTTATTAACTAATTTGGTAGTGAGCAATGTTTTGAAATTGGTGGAAGAAACATGTGAGAAGCCTTTGCCCTGTAGTGGGCGCTGTCAGGCTGATGATTATGACAGGAAATGATCGGCCATTGTTCATATTTAGCGAGAACTACAAGAGATAAATATGGAAGAGTCAAATGATGTGGTAACTAACTCATCAACGTATGCTCAGCAGGTTCATCAAATACAGCCGCAACGCTATGCATGTCTCTTTGCCATTGCGCAACAAATATACGACTTCACAATAAAGCGCATTCATGCTATAGCTTGCTTTACTTCCGGTCAGGCCCGTAGCCAGTGGGGGGGAGGGAGGTGCGCTGCCCCCCCCCCCCGAAATTTGGATAGAGAGGGTGTTTTACCGAGAATTAATAATGAAAATACGGGGTTTTCAAGGTCTTCAATAGGCCCCCCCCCCCCCCCCCCAAAAAAAAAAAATCCTGCCTACGGGCCTGCTTTCGGCAGTATATAATTTAATATAAAATGTCATAGTTATCGTGCGATGCCAATCATTACTGCGTTTGGTAGTTCCCAGTTAAACGAGCATTTATGTTCTAGAAACGCTAGATATTTACCCGCAAGCCAGATTAAAGGATATCCTGACAGCAAAATGCACGTTTCGTCTCGATGTCAGCGGAGTGTTGTTCCTTACACGAACTTCCCATTGCTCGCAGCTTCCTCATGTACATCTTCGACCGCCTGAGTCCGTACAGCTACCGCAACAACAAGGAGAAATATGCGGACGACGAGGACAAGCGTGACTTCAGCCTGAAGGAGTGTCTCTGGTTCTGCATGACGTCGCTGACACCACAGGGTTTGGTGCACATACTTTCTATTAAGGCATGACTGAGATTTTCTGAGAATGCAGGCTATACGAACCAGAGAGACAGTCTCTAAAGGCGGCCTTAAAACTCCAACGGGACTCCGAACTTGGAGTTCAGACATATTCTGGGCCCATGGCAAACCAAGCTCCAGTGCATTACGCGCCACAAAAGCGCTGCTGACTTTCTTGCGGGCCACGAGCCTGAATGAAACTTTGTAAATAGTGTACTCTACGCGTGTGTGTGCGTGTGTGCGTGCGAGCGCGCGTGCGCGTGTGCCTGTGCGTGTGCGTGTGTGTGTGTGTGTGTGTGTGTGTGTGTGTGTGTGTGTGTGTGTGTGTGTGTGTGTGTGTGTGTGTGTGTGTGTGTGTGTGTGTGTGTGTCTATCAGTGTATATATGATAATCATCACCCAGCCCCTGGAGTAGCATGTCAGGCGAAAAGCCAGGCAAACGTCTCCAGCTCTTCAGTTAAAATATTTCTCTCTCTCTCTCTCTCTATTAAGGCGAAAGCCTTAGATGCCTCTTCAAAGGCGAAATTTGATCGTCGGTGTCGGCGTCCCGCGGCCTCCGGGTGCAAAAAAAAATTATCACGACTTAAATTGCAGCAGGGTGTCCTGAAGGGCCAGTTGGTACACATGATACTGCGAGTGAACAGCGCGAAAACGGGCTTCAGTCCGCTTCGGTCTCGTTTTCCCGCTGTTAACTCGCAGCATCATGACTTGATGACGCCACCATATTGATTTATTTATTTACAGTACCTTACAGGGCACTGAGGGGCATTGTGTAATGGGGGGCAGTATAGAATATACGTGAGTGATATATACACATAGGTAAATATTGATTACTACAGAAAGTACAGTTGAACTCATGAACATATAAACGCAAGATATACTAAAAAAAAGTAAGTTACGAATTTGTGAAGGCGTAATACAATACACGACGTCACAATGAGGCCACAGATCGCCAAAGTTCTGACGTCATTATTAGAGCTGTGCACGGGCCGAATTTTAGAGCCCGAGCCCGGCCCGGGCCCGCTGACTGCGTTGAAGGCCCGCCCGAGCCCGATTTTAGAGGGCTGCGAGCCTGCCCGGCCCGGCCTGACGTACAAAATAAAATCCCGGGCCCGGCCCGGTCCGGCCTGACATTATGAAGGTTTGCTGCGGAGACAAGATGTCATTTCCCATGATGTGGCATTTCATTCAACACATCAAAGGAAAACATGGCTAGGGTGCTCGGCTGCTGACCCGAAGGTCGCGGGTTCGATCCCGGCCGTGGCGGTCGCATTTCGATGGAGGCGAAATGGTAGAGGCCCGTGTACTGTGCGATGTCAGTGCACGTTAAAGAACACCAGATGGTCAAAATTTCCGGAGCCCTCCACTACGGCGTCTCTCATAATCATATAGTGGTTTTGGGACGTAAAACCCCAGATATTATTATTATTATCAAAGGAAAACATAAGCAAATGGCACATGACAGTCACTATATGCGCAGCGATTACAAGTTGTCGTGTAAAAATAAGCTGTCCAACGATTCGGGCTGAAGTGAAGTGCGGCGCTCCTGCGTCACATATCCCGCCCAACTGAAGGTCCCTTCTCTGCTCACACTGGTAGCCGGAATCGCCAATATATTTTTCGGAAGCATAGCAAGCTTGGAATATTTAGATCGTTTTTTCTTCCAGAAGTTTAGTACCTCAGATGTAGGAGAGCGGATTATTCCGTGTATATAGATAATCACAGAGCTCATCTTCTGTGTCTTTACCCTCTCCCCTTGCGGTTAAAGGGGCCCTGCAACACTTTTTGAGCATGCTCAGAAAACGCTGCCTATCGGTAGTCCAGGCTCTCGAGAACACGCGAGCCAAATATTATAGCGCAGCACGCGGCGTGGAATTCATAATAAATTCTCAAAGTCAGCCAGAACTTGCTTTCTCTTCTCTCAAAAATCACTCGTCAGTGTCGTCACCGACGAGAGTATCACTCGCATCAGCCATTGGCTGATTTGAGCATGGCGCGCTCGGTAGTTACAGAGGCCGCCGCGGGAGGCCGCGACTTGTCCACGCGTGCGCGCGCGATCGCAATGAAAATTGGCGTATTCGAAGAAAAAAAAAAGAGAAAAAGCGCTCAAGATCACGAGGCGCGCGTGACGTATTTTCTTTCCCCGTGCCATCCCTCCCTGCTTAGCTTCCAGCGCTTTCGACGGGACGAGAAAAGAGAGAATGCAATTGCAGCGTGCGAGAAATATTTGTAACTCCACTCGTACTGGACGGATTTCAAAAATTTTTGCGGCAGTGAATTCGTGAGGCAATAAGCTCCTTTAGTGAATCCATTCCATGGGTACTTGAAAAAGTGCTGCAGGGCCCCTTTAAAGTTGCTAAAGGAAAGGAGAACCGTGAAAGGGGGGCGGTTGCGGAGAAGGCACTACGCAGTGGAAAACAGTTGCGGCACAACGTCTTTATCTTGGGCTTGATTCGGGTTTTTTGTCGGGCAAGGCCCGCCCTACAAAAAAACAATGTAGCCCGAGCCCGGCCCGGGCCCGAGATGACGAGACGTCGGCCCGCCCGAACCCGGCCCGCGGGCCGGGCCGGGCTCGGGCTTTCGGGCAACCCGAAGCCCGTGCACACCTCTAGTCATTATGACGGTATTGTGATGTCACGTGACACAACATCACACGAGGACGTCATCACATGACATCGTAGCTTGATCACAGGTGGTCCCATCACGGAGGCCATGCAAAACCAGGTAGGGGGTGGCCTCCGATCTTGGAGGCAGCGCACAACCACTTAAGGTGCAGAAAGCTTTGGGATGATGGCGGAACAGGAGCAACACATCGACTGAGTAGAAAAAAAATGATGGCTTTCGCTTCTGAGTTGTCCTAAGTGAATGCGTAAGGGACCGACTGAGTTTTTCCATCCTAAGTCATCCCGTATGCTGGCTTGGGAACAACTGCAGTTTTCCGCAGTCACTGGCCAGCAAAAGATTGTGTTCTAGTACCATTCTTAGTCTATCGGCCTAAAACGTTTCCATTCCATCCATCCATCCGTCCGTCCGCCCGTCCCCACGTCCGCGTTTATCTATCTATCTATCTATCTATCTATCTATCTATCTATCTATCTATCTATCTATCTATCTATCTATCTATCTATCTATCTATCTATCTATCTATCTATCTATCTATCTATCTATCTGTCTGTCTGTCTGTCTGTCTGTCTGTCTGTCTGTCTGTCTGTCTGTCTATCGTGCAGCAAGCAGATATGTGAACAGTCTTTAGTATCGTATTTTCCCCTTTAAAAGTCCAGGGTACCCAATCAAACGCACCCTTCGTTAACGTTCATGCATTTGCCTCTTCCGTTATCTGTATCACTCTCTTTCTCTCACTATCTGCTCCACTTTAAACGCCTCTTTAAGGCACATTTATGCGTAATTATGACTACCACCACTTTTTCTCTGTAACCACACCCCGACAAATCGAATTCATTTAATTTACGCCGCGTACATTGGATCCCGCACCATACGCCAACAAATTTCGCTTCTGTCTTTCAATAACTTTGCGTGCTTTCATCATAGGTACACACAACCATAAGTACCGGCACTTTTTCTGCAGCCACACCCCTACAAATTGGATTCACTTAATTCGGGCTGCACGCTACAGGGACCACCTTGTATGTAAATAACATTTGCTCGTTCTTTATTGATCCCTTCTTACGGTTTCGTTAGGAGCTGTAGATTCCGTGCTCCAAGTATTGACGGTGTTTTTTCCCAATGCCACGAGGCCCCAAAGGGCGTTGTCGTTTTAAAGATTATTGTTGCTGAGCGACATTTTCGGCGAGATTTGCGTAGACTTTAGCAACACAGAAACCATGGAGTTGTTTCGGCCGAGCTTTCCTAGAACGCACTTTTGCAGAGAAAATCTATAGCGGGTGTAGTGCGTGTGCACGCGAGGACGCAAAACAGGCCGTAGGGTGCAAATTCGCCGTCACCGTTGAACTGGTGATCACATGACTAGGCTGGCTTGCAAGACCTAATGCTCCTTTTTTCCGCGAGCACCAGACGTTAAAATTAATGGCTCAGCCTGGCGGTTTCAACTACCCCCCTCCCCCCCCCCCTCCCCCCCGCGAAAATTTTCAATATTGCACGCGCGCATGCAAAGGCACTCACGAACGTACATAAATGTTGGTTGAGCCCCCCCCCCCCCCCTCCCCCCGGAAAAAATGTCTGGCTACACCCCTGATTAGAATGCTTCTTCGCATAACTAAACCAAGTATAGTGTCAGTGCTGAACAAATCAGGTTACCCTATGTTTCATTAAACCGTAGGTAGTTATAAAGGTCCACCATTCTGCCTGCTTTCTTCTTCGCTGTAGACTTACGGTCATGTGTCAAGAACTAGCTTAATCGACCACCCTGCATACGTTGCCGCGCTGCAAACCCGCAGGTGGTGGCGAAGCGCCGCGCAACCTTTCAGGACGGCTGGTCGCGGCCACTTGGTGGCTATTCGGCTTCATCATCATCGCCTCTTACACTGCCAATCTGGCCGCCTTCCTGACCGTGTCCCGACTGGAGACACCCATCGAGTCGCTGGAAGACCTCGCCAAGCAGTACAGGATCAAGTACGCACCCCAGAACGGCACGGCTACAATGACCTACTTCGAGCGCATGGCCGGCATCGAGAACAAGTTCTATGAGTAAGCGAAGTTTGTAACGCCATTGACTACGGCGTCGAATGTTAACGGAGCGAAAATCGACCCGACGGCGATAAGCACGACGCAAGCGGTCGTCGTGCGACAGTACGCCTGGTCAATCGCTCGATTTCGTAAATCTAGAAACTGTCGCTTCTAGCCCGGAAGTCGCATGACCGACTAGTCAATAGCAAGGTGCCGCAACACCATTTATGTGAGTGACACACTGCCGGCACTGCATAAGAAAGCAAATAAGCTAAACGCCCACGCGCGTCAGCAAAAAAAGAAATTAATGCAAGACTTCCAGAAATATTTTATGTTGCTTTGTACACGTAAACATATTGCTTTACATGAGAAACCGCTTGCGCCACGCTAAGTTTAAGTACAGAGTAGCGGCTCTCGTACCAGCAACACTAGAATTTCGTCGCAGAAGCCATCGCCTGAACTGGGTTTGGTTTCGTGGGTGACAGCATGAGCAACGGTATGTACATCGCTTCGCATGTCGCTGTCGCGTTAGTTATCGCTCAACTAGGGGTTTGTCCTAAAGACTCGCCAAGACAGATGATACAGGGTCAGGAAAGCGTGAAATGGTTAATAACTGGTAAGAAGCATCTTTGGAGTGTACACCGACAAAATGAATGTAAGTGAGAGGTTCCGTTACGCTAGAAGCGTTAAACGTCGAGTCAATTTCTTGGGACCGCCTAGAGCTCCATATAGAAAGCAAAGGGACGCCTATAGCTGAATTTATGACTTTTTTATGTGTCTATTTTCAGCATCTGGAAGAATATGTCTTTGGATGATACCTTGAGCGACGAGGACAGAGCCAAGCTGGCGGTGTGGGACTACCCCGTGAGTGACAAGTACACCAAGATGTGGTGGACCATGAAGGAGGCCGGCCTGCCCGCGGACTTTGAGGAAGGTCTGCAAAGGGTCAAAAAGTCCACAGGCTCGCAAGAAGGGTTCGCCTTCCTCGGTGAGTCGTCAGTTATAAGTAGGACTGACAGTACACAGCAAGAAACGGCAGCATGAAAGAAGATGAATTCACTGTGGAGATGAAAAAAACTTCCCCATCTCCCGCTAAAGGGAACCATGTGTGGATGCGAAGCAGCGGGGAGATAATTAGCTTGAGCGGGAGGAACGTCGCCGCTCTCGTTTCACGGCAGCGGTCCCGGGCGCTCATCGCGGCGCTGCACAGGAGAGAGAATGAGGCGCGCGCGCTCCGTCATTTTCATACCGCGGAACTACCGTGGCGCCCCCCAGCGGAGTATGCAGCTGTCACACCACCTGTCGTGCGCGCCGCTCCGTAGAGGATTCCTAAAGGAAAGGACGGGGGGGTACCGTAGGAGAGGAAAGAGAGGGGGGAGGGGACGTGCATGCACTGTGGGGGGTGAGGGACGCGGGAGCCGCTCCGTAGAGTAGAGGATTCTTAGAGGAGAGAGGGGGGAGAGGACGCGCATGCGCTGTGGGGTGTGGGACGTGGGCGCCGCTCCGTAGAGTAGATGATTCCTAGAGTAAAGAAAGGGGGGTGAGCGTAGTACAGGATAGGGGGGAGGGGACGCGCATGCGCTGTGGGAAGCGGGGGGCCGCTCCGTAGAGTAGAAGATTCCTAGAGTAGATAAAGGGGGTGAGCGTAGGAGAGGAGAGAGAGAGGAGGAGGGGACGCGGGTTGGAGGGACGGACTAAGCCCCCTCCAAACACATGCAAGCAAGATCTAGGAATGGGGTCAACCTGGGCGACAGACACCACCTGCCCAGCCATTGCTTAGCAGCCTCTCTGTGCTCTCGGCCATGACTCTGATGACTGTGGTAGTCGTTGACGGCCTTCATATTACTACAGTGTTCTGCTTCGCATAATGGGTGCTTCCCTACTTCATGAAAGTGGCCGGAAACGGGACGCCGGACGCGGGAGGGACGGACATAGCCCAGCCCCCCTCCAAACACATGCAAGCAAGATCAAGGGATGGGGTCAACCTGGGCGACAGACACCACCTGCCTAGCCATTGCTAAGCAGCCTCTCTGTGCTCTCGGCCATGACTCTGATGACTGTAGTAGTGGTTGACAGCCTTCATATTACTACAGTGTTCTGGTTCTCATAATGGGTGCTTCCCTACTTCATGAAAGTGGCCGGACGCGGGACGGGAGACGGGGGACGCGGGACACGGGACGCGGGAGGGACGGACAGAGCCCCGAGCATAAGATGCTTCGCATCTAAAACTCTTGAACACAGAGTGTCGTAGGAGCGAACGTTGCGACGAGCGGTTTTGTCTTCTTCAAGGTATCAGCTGCCTACCTTTTCGTTTGTATGTGTATGCTTCGTACCCTCTCCGCCAACCCGAACGAAAGAAAAGGAAAAGGCTTGCCCTTGTCTCATCTTTCGTTTCCACATACGCGCGGTATACATACTCGGATAAGCGTACGCAGGGTTCACCTCCATGGAGAGGGGGGGGAGGGGGGAAGGTTCATCGCAGCGTCCCCCCACCCTATTAAGTCAATGTATGGGGCAGGCTTTGCGCCCCCCCTCCCTTAATTGACCAGGTGAGGGGGGGGGGGGGGCTTCGTCCAAAGCGTCGTACAAAGCAGTCAGGTTTCATTCCCAATTTCGTAAGTCTAAATCGCTTTGGGACGTTAAAACTCATAATGCAATTCACCAACTAACCAAACAACATAATGAGCCAGGCTTAATCCTGGTGCGTTGTAGCAGGAGCGCAAGACGGTTATCAATAAGTAAGCACCGTAAACATGCATCCCTCTAACTAACCAAACAACCTAATGAGCCAGGCTTAATCCTGGTGCGTTGTAGCAGGAGCGCAAGACGGTTATCAGTGTGTAAGCACCGTAAACATGCATCCCTCTAACTAACCAAACAACATAATGAGCCAGGCTTAATCCTGGTGCGTTGTAGCAGGAGCGCAAGACGGTTATCAATAAGTAAGCACCGTAAACATGCATCCCTCTAACTAACCAAACAACCTAATGAGCCAGGTTTAATCCTGGTGCGTTGTAGCAGGAGCGCAAGACGGTTATCAGTGTGTAAGCACCGTAAACATGCATCCCTCTAACTAACCAAACAACCATAATGAGCCAGGCTTAATCCTGGTGCGTTGTAGCAGGAGCGCAAGACGGTTATCAATAAGTAAGCACCGTAAACATGCATCCCTCTAACTAACCAAACAACCTAATGAGCCAGGCTTAATCCTGGTGCGTTGTAGCAGGAGCGCAAGACGGTTATCAGTGTGTAAGCACCGTAAACATGCATCCCTCTAACTAACCAAACAACCTAATGAGCCAGGCTTAATCCTGGTGCGTTGTAGCAGGAGCGCAAGACGGTTATCAATAAGTAAGCACCGTAAACATGCATCCCTCTAACTAACCAAACAACCTAATGAGCCAGGCTTAATCCTGGTGCGTTGTAGCAGGAGCGCAAGACGGTTATCAGTGTGTAAGCACCGTAAACATGCATCCCTCTAACTAACCAAACAACCTAATGAGCCAGGCTTAATCCTGGTGCGTTGTAGCAGGAGCGCAAGACGGTTATCAGTGTGTAAGCACCGTAAACATGCATCCCTCTAACTAACCAAACAACCATAATGAGCCAGGCTTAATCCTGGTGCGTTGTAGCAGGAGCGCAAGACGGTTATCAATAAGTAAGCACCGTAAACATGCATCCCTCTAACTAACCAAACAACCTAATGAGCCAGGCTTAATCCTGGTGCGTTGTAGCAGGAGCGCAAGACGGTTATCAGTGTGTAAGCACCGTAAACATGCATCCCTCTAACTAACCAAACAACCATAATGAGCCAGGCTTAATCCTGGTGCGTTGTAGCAGGAGCGAAGACGGTTATCAATAAGTAAGCACCGTAAACATGCATCCCTCTAACTAACCAAACAACCTAATGAGCCAGGCTTAATCCTGGTGCGTTGTAGCAGGAGCGCAAGACGGTTATCAGTGTGTAAGCACCGTAAACATGCATCCCTCTAACTAACCAAACAACATAATGAGCCAGGCTTAATCCTGGTGCGTTGTAGCAGGAGCGCAAGACGGTTATCAATAAGTAAGCACCGTAAACATGCATCCCTCTAACTAACCAAACAACATAATGAGCCAGGCTTAATCCTGGTGCGTTGTAGCAGGAGCGCAAGACGGTTATCAGTGTGTAAGCACCGTAAACATGCATCCCTCTAACTAACCAAACAACATAATGAGCCAGGCTTAATCCTGGTGTGTTGTAGCAGGAGCGCAAGACGGTTATCAATAAGTAAGCACCGTAAACATGCATCCCTCTAACTAACCAAACAACATAATGAGCCAGGCTTAATCCTGGTGCGTTGTAGCAGGAGCGCAAGACGGTTATCAGTGTGTAAGCACCGTAAACATGCATCCCTCTCTGTGTGCGTCGTTCCTTGGCATCGGCCCGTGTGTGGTACGGCAATAAATGCCAAGCCTCATAATTTCGAACACTGCCAACGCAGGAAGAAGAAAATCCGCAGGACACAGCTCTGCTTCACTTGCTTCAATCACGGAAAGTAAAGAGGGATGCAATGAAGGCGGCTATGAGAAGCCTGTCATCGATTTCTTTTTTTTTTTTGCAACCGCTGTGAAGCTTTGCTTTTGGACTTGACCAACATATCCGCTTTTTAGGGGTGGGAGTGGGAGGGGGGGGAGCTTGCTGCCCGAGAACTTGTCCCCCCCCCCCCTCCCCCCTAATGGAGAAGCCAGCGTACGCCTACGACTGCATATGTTCAAGTGAAGAAAGAGACTCTAGAAACGTATTCGTTACATTTAACGAGAGCTAACAGACAATGATGCCAAGGAAAGTATAGGGGATGTTATTACAAGTAATTGTAATATAAATGTGAAGAAGGAAAAGAGGACGAAAAGATAACTTGCTGCCGGCAAGTTATCTTTTCGAACACCATCAGACGCCAGACGCCGGATTTATTTTTGTTGTTGCTCTTGCTCGTGAGAAATATAAGGCTTCAGCCTTAATTACACTTACGTGACCATGTTTCTTGTGACCAGTGTTAGGTTTTCACTTATGCAATTCGGAGAAGCCGTCATGAGTACCGCATCTGAAAACGTCCCTCCGTTTGCATTACAGCGGACGCGATGCGTGTGCAGTACGCCACCATGACCAACTGCGACCTCATCTCCGTGGGCAGAGAATTCAGCAAGATGCCCCTGGCACTGGCCGTCCAGCGGAACTCGCCCTTGAAGGACATGCTTTCCAGCGCGTACGTATCACCTTGCCGCACCTTGCCGTGCCTGTATACTAGTGGACTAGGGTACAGCATGCAGGCGTGTTCATTGCACAAAAGCAGGCTAGTTTCGCGCACTAGATTTCACGCGAGTATATCAGTGCGTAACACGTCTAGTACACATGTGGCCATTACCTTAATAGTGCGCAGCATATTACAAAAGAACGAGCCTGCTTTTAGATGCGAAGCAGCTATTTGGCTAGGCTGTGTAACGCTGTCCCTCCGTGCGTACGGGCCACATGGTACGGACGAACGCGCCGCAACGCGCTCCCCTCGCCGCAGGTGTTGGAGCGGTGCCGCGTAGGTCACGCCGCTGCCGGCTGCTCCGCCCGCTCGCAACACCTCTGACCCGCCTCCCGTGTATTGCGTTTCAAACAAACGTTTACTGAGTAAACGCTACACCGAGTTTCGCTTCAAACCGTTCTTCCAGCACCCGCGTCGACGCCCGTTTCAACCGGGTCAACGCCGTGCGCACCGCTGCTGCTTCGCATCCCATCAGGGTTCCCTTCGGGGAGATGGTCCAAATTTTTTTTCTTATTTTTTTATTCTATTTTAACATCTTATATCCTTTCCCCTCCTCTCTCTCTCTCTCCCTACTTTCAGTCCCCCCATCCCCTTCCCCACGCAGAGTAGCAAGTCAGCGATTTGCATATGCCGGCTAAATTCTCTGCTTTTCAATAAAGAGTTCTCTCTCTCTCTCACGTGGTCGTGACGTTGAGGAAAGTAGCAGTCGGTGTGTTCAAGATGAAACTCTTTATTCGGCCGAACTTGTGGTCGGGAAATGGAAACTCAAACTACAGCGACTAAGGCAAGTTGTAGTACACTGAAATCGGCGAACAGAGCGTCGGCCGTCGAGAAGCTGATCCGCGGCAACGCGCGTCGGCATTTGTACACGCGGCGTCGAACATTCGAGCGTTATCGCTGGTGGCCGAGTTCGTTGCAGAAAAAACTCAGCTGTTCGCGTTTGCGCGTTCAAGCCGAACAGATGATCCTAAAACTATCTAGAATGCTCTCAGACGTTCTGGCACGGATTGCGCAAGGCAGTATCTACGCGTGCAATAAGCCGGCAACATAAAATATAGAAAGGAGCGTGTGTGGCAATATATATTAGTGTATTAGTATACAGCGCGTAAACATGTGCACCGCACCAGTGCACAATAGTATAGTGCACTATGCGCACTACTCCACAAGTGCGCAGCACGTATGTTAGTGCGCTGATACAGCATGTCGAGATGTGCCCTAGATGTGTCCAGATATGCAGAGACCTACACGTGCACAACATCTATAGTACAGAGGTGCACGCAACGTTGCTAGTGTTGAGCATGTAGTACATCGGTGCGCTAGTATCACCGTGTGCGCCTTGTCGTGCAAGAGTTGGTAAGGTTGGTGTGCGTGGCTGCTTTCGGATCGATCGTTACTGCGCAAGCTGCATGCTACACGAGCTTGTTGTCAGCGTTGCCATTTTTCCGCTGCTTCCCCAGCTCTCGCCTCCGGGGTAGCTTGCTGTCTTCATAGACGTTGAGCCACCGCATGCCACGCTCTCGCCTCCGGAGTAGCAGCTTGTTGTCGGCGTTGCCGCTTTGCCGCTGCTTCGCGAGTTCTCACCACCGGGGTAGCTGCTTGTTGTCTGCTTCGGCGTTGCCTTTCGCGGGCGCGAGCGCGTTCACGTTCGTTTTCATCCATGGCAGAAAGAGAATGCGTGGTCTGGAACACGCTTATTCTTCATCGTCATCAGCCACAGCACAAACAAAGTCCACATAATGCATTACAGATGTTTAGCGGGTACCTCGCTTATCAGCAGAATGACGAATAATGGCATCGTGGGTGCTTCCCTACTTCATGAAAGTTACGGTAGGGCGTATGCTGGGTACCTCGCATACTTTGCATGTGCTGTGCCATGACGGACACACGGACAGACAACGGACAAGCCTAGGCCCTAAGGTGCTTCGCCCCTAAAAGTATTTACAGTCGCCTCCTGCCGTACTGATAATCAGTGGTATGCCGTTCCGCAAATCATCGTCATATTTAAGGATTTAGCGTCTTTTCAAACGACTGCACTAGCGTATCCGAATGACCATACATGGCATATTAGCTGATCTATTAAGAAACGATCTATGATTTTCAGTCCGACCAGTCAGATTCTTCGCTACTTTTGAAAGCTGTCATATTTTCTTGTATTTACTTTAATGTTCTGCAAGTCGGTCTTGGGTTAGTGCCTTGTATAATAATTCCATTGTGCTACTGTTAATTGCATCGCCTCTCCTTAATTGTGCAATTTTTGTGCTTTGTGCATCATCATGCTAACTACACATTTCCGTGTTAAGTTCATCGTGGCTGTACCAAACTCACTGCTTGCTATCCCACCCCTGCCGTAATGTCCGATACTGGTCCCTCAGAGTAAACAAATGAAAATGAAATGAGACTTCGTATTAACGCATCAGATAACCAATCAGCATTGGCCATCCGCCTAAAAAGCACCGAAATGATTTCCACTGCGCGGAAACTATATTATGATGGCCTGCGTTTTCGACCCCCCGTACCGACTGCGCTGTCAAAACATGTAGAACATTCATGGGGCTCAGAAGCCACGCACTGCTGCTGCTGGAGTAGTAGTAGTAGTAGTTCTTGTTCTTGTTGTTGTTCTTGTTGTTCTTCTTGTTGTTCTTCTTGTTGTTGTTGTTGTTGTTTCACGGACTGCACGTTCGTACACACAGGATCATCAAGCTGCTCAGTCAAGGTCGCTTGGAGGCCCTTAAGGACATCTGGTGGAACAAGAACCCCGCCACACAAAATTGTGCCGACAAGGACGGTCAAGGCGACGCCATCAGCATCCGTAACATTGGTAGGTATAGCAGCTTTAGGCGTATTCTTGTAGAGGCTACCACTGGTCTTTAATCGGCTGAATCTCACGAGAAGGCAAGCGCACCAGAGGGAGGCAGTGAGTTAGGTGGGCAGTGAGTTAGGTTACCAAGCGTCTTTGCGTGGCAACCCCTGTGATTTTGGAATTTTGAAAAATGTTATTAAGTCGTAAGAATTAAAAGTCATTTTTTTCTCTTTAGTCTCTTTAAGGCGTTTGCGGGGTTGACGGGACCGCAGCAAGCGTGGGACCATGCTAATAGGAGAAACACGGTAGAGACCTTTGCCCTCCATTGAGCAGTGTCAGTATGGAAAAAAAATGGTAGTCAGGCTGATGATGATGATGGTGGTGGTGGTGGTCACCTTAAGGTAAGATGGTATAGAAGTAACGCAGCCCCTTGTGTTGACCATGGAACTATATCTAAAACTCTTCGGGAGAATAAAAAAACAACGAGAGCCCAAAGAAAAGCAGTTGGCTCGCAGCAGTTGCATGAAGTCTTTTGCATGCTATACTGCCACCACGGAGCAGAAACCTGGAGACTTACAAAGAGGGTTCAACTTAAACTGAGGACGACGCAGCGAGCGATGGAAAGGAAAATGATAGGTGTAACCTTAAGAGACAGGAAGAGAGCAGAGTGGGTCAGGGAACAAACGGGGGTTAAGGATATCATAATTGAAATCAAGAAGAAGAAATGGATATGGGCCGGGCACGTAGCACGTCGGCAGGATAACCGCTGGTCATTAAGGGTAACTGACTGGGTTCCAAGAGATGGCAAACGCGTGAGGGGGGAGACAGAAAATTAGGTGGGTAGATGAGATTAAGAAGTTTGCAGGTATAACGCGGCAGCAGAAAGCACAGGACCGGGTTGATTGGCGAAACATGGGAGAGGCCTTTGCCCTGCAGTGGGCGTAGACAGGCTGATGATGATGATGATGATGATGATGATGATGACTGCCACCACTCGTTGATGCTGACAAACTATGCTAGACAGCGAAGGGCTTGAAGTGTATGAGAAAGAAAAAATGAATCAAAGAGAGCAGTGAAAAAAAAATCACGCCATATCCACGAAGTGAATGATGATGAGTGGGCGAAGCTCCGGAGGCAATCTGGTAAACCGTCAATCACCGTAAATTTTGCCCACTCGACCATCATACAAACACCTGACACACAAACTCGCGGGTGTGGTGTAATTATACATACAGTATATAACAATGTTTCATTATTTACGTTTGTTGTCGGCGTTGCCGTTTTGCCTTTCGAGGGCGAGAGCGCGTTCACGATCGTTTTCATCCATGGCAGAAAGAAAATGTGTGGTCTGGAACGCGCTTATACTTCATGGTCATCAGCGTCATCGTCATCGTTATCACGTGTAGTGGGTACATTCCACTATACTGGAACGCGCTTATTCTTCATGGTCATCAGGCGTCATCGTCATCTTTATCACGTGGAGTGGATACATCCCACTATACGTGGCTACGTACTACTACTACTACTACATACTACAGAGGAGGGACAGACCCACACCCTGAGGAGCTTCGCCCCTAAAAGTGCATCTACGTAGCCAAGTCGCTTAACCCTTTACTGCCGAGTGTCGCGAATTCGCGACATACCGAAAAATATCCGAGCCAACAAGTCACAAAACACGTGCCGCCTTTAGTGCTGGCTGTCAAGTACTCAGGGGGAATAATAAAGGGAAAGTAGGGGGGAATGTAGCTTTCAGAATGAAAAAATCTTGCGCCGTCTTACGTAAAGTATTCTATGCTAGAACCAATTACTTTGTAGCTGATGGCGGAGAGCGCGAAGCACGCGCGACAGCTGACACTTCTTCGTTCTTTCTCGCCTGAGTTACGTAAGTTCAATGTTCAATAATTTTGTTTATCTGGTGTGTACGCACCCAAGAGGTGGCACGCAACATGTTACATAGTTCTGAAGTACGTTTTTTTTTTGCAAGATCCTCGTTTCTGCGGCATATCACAAATTCGCGACATACCTAAGCTGGTTGCCGCTGTTGAGTCACCATACCGCTGTGGCGCCACAAGACGGGTCGCAACAAGGTTGTTTAATGAAAACACGAATGTCCTTGCGTTGCGAGTTTTCTTGGGGAGCCTCGAACTCTTGGAAAATAATTGGCAACCAGGTCATCAACACTCTTCTGTATGCTTTATTTTCTTCGGGAACAAAGATGTCTTACTTCATCATTGGGACTTTTAACACCATTAGGTGCCATACGGACATTCATGTTCACCGACGTTGACATCCTTTCTTGTTGTTCAAAGACACGAAACGCAGTGGCTCCTCGGCATGTTCATATATGGCGGGGCATATGGCGTCCCGCGCACGCCACTACCCTCGCTTTTAATAGCAAAGCTGTTCTAGCTCGGCGTAAAGTGCGTGACCGTGCCCGACAACTGTCATCATTACAAACGGGCATGTGCCACAGAATTTAGACAAATCCCACTATTCACCGCTATGGCGTGGCCTGTAGTAACCCTTATAGATGAGAGAACAAATTCAGAGAGAGAGATAGAGAAAGAAACAAGCAGAGTGACGGAAAGGTATAAAGGAAGAGGAAGAGAAAAATTTTTTGCCGAAAAAAAGTCACAGTTTCGCCGCAAGGGGCGAAGCAATGAATGCGACAGCAAGGTATTGGAATGTCACACGAAGCACAAAGAAGGGCGCTCGAAAAAGACGCGCAGGTACACGCAGGACAAGCGTGAACTAACTAACACACTTGTTACGCCTTTGTGTTTGAACAACGCGCTGCGAATGTCGACAACGCAGAACCCGACGCTCTCGGATATTTCTTGTTCTCTTAAAGAAGAAATATCCAAGAGCGTCGGGTTCCCGTACACAGCGTGGAAAAGAAAGACAAGGAAAATATATTGTCGTTTTACGAATGCTCACAAAGCGTCTAAGTCACGCGTGTAACGACATCTCCTCGTTTTACTTAATTTGAACACATCGTGCGTGATTGTCTTAAAGTGGCGTATCTTCTCTTTAAACAGGTGGCGTTTTCATCGTCATCGGCATCGGCGTCGTCAGTGCTGTCATCGCCCTGGCCATAGAGTTCTTCTGGTTCAGGAAACGCAAAGCTAACACCAAAGTGGTCGTCGTCCAGCAACACTCTGGCAAGGACTCTACCAAGCGTCCCATGAAGTATTAGCATAGCCTTCAAAAGGGCATCTGTCTTGATAGAGCGTAATCACTAAGCCAGACTGAACGGCAATGCATCTCCCCAGCTTGCACAGACATGCGTAGGAATCCCCGTTGCGTAGAGGGGGGGGAGGTGAAGAGGGCAAAGCTTAAAGGAGTACTGACACGATTTTGGAACATCGCAAAGGGGACATTTTTCGTTTCCTTGGTATGCAGTGTCAACGCTCTCCACACACCGGAGTCAGACAACAGGTATAAAATATTTTATTTTGATTTTAAGGTTTTCGTCGCTGAGCGTCTGCAAGCCAGCTCTATTGCAACGGACATCATCCCGACGAGTCAAGACACTTTCTGAGTTTGTGAGCTCTGCGTCCTGCGTGCAGCCTAAATCGCAGAAATATCAGTCAGGGTCACTGGACGACAATTCACTCATCGTTGTTTACGTGCACCTCGAGCAGATGACAGATTTGCCGTTAGTATGTCGCCAGTTGCTCCCTTGCCGCGACGTCACACTGCTCTGACACGTCACTGAGAAGCCGCCCCCTCGATACCGAAACCTAAATTGCTGCTTTATGGTAGCGGTATTAAAAATATATCCAATGCATTTCCAAGCACTACGACACTCTCTATAGGTTTCTCGACACCAGTACTTTTATTTAGAGCAATAATCCGAAAATTTTTAAAATTCGTGTCAGTACTCATTTAACCGCCGTGCCCCCCTCACCCCTCCCCCCTTCCTTTATTGAATCCAAAAGACAACATGCTTTACAATGGATAAGATGAAAGAAATGAGAGCAAAGCAATGGCGCGCTTCTCACAATGGCCTGCCTTTTGTGCCTTGCTTTCCGGGAGTAAAGATGGGCAGTTAACAGCCCTCTGAATGCAACATCGAGGGTATGTGGCCGCCATCACCGTCAAAAAACGGCGTGGCCATAATATCCCTGCTCTTTAAACAACGGCGGGACAAGTCAGACTGAGAAAATTAACGGGGCCGACTTTGACCCCTCCGCGCGCACGACCGTGATTATAATATAGCTCGCTCCCTAAGCCATACCAAAGTCCTTCAATGCTTTTTCGGATGCCCATAAGCCATACCAAAGTCCTTCAATGCTTTTTCGGATGCCCATAAGCCATACCAAAGTCCTTCAATGCTTTTTCGGATGCCCATAAGCCATACCAAAGTCCTTCAATGCTTTTTCGGATGCCCATAAGCCATACCAAAGTCCTTCAATGCTTTTTCGGATGCCCATAAGCCATACCAAAGTCCTTCAATGCTTTTTCGGATGCCCATAAGCCATACCAAAGTCCTTCAATGCTTTTTCGGATGCCCATAAGCCATACCAAAGTCCTTCAATGCTTTTTCGGATGCCCATAAGCCATACCAAAGTCCTTCAATGCTTTTTCGGATGCCCATAAGCCATACCAAAGTCCTTCAATGCTTTTTCGGATGCCCATAAGCCATACCAAAGTCCTTCAATGCTTTTTCGGATGCCCATAAGCCATACCAAAGTCCTTCAATGCTTTTTCGGATGCCCATAAGCCATACCAAAATCCTTCAATGATTTTTCGTATGTAGTCAGCGTACGCCGCTGGAGGCGCAACTGTGCATGAGAGGGCACGTGAGCGCCGCCGTCACTGTGGTTGTGCGCGGGGCAGACTCGATATTCTAGCGTACTTAACGTCCGCAACAGTCGCTTTACTTGCACCAAGCCATACTATTAACACTCAACATGCGCAAATGAGCGGCGTCCTGAGCGCGACCGGAGTTCTTCAAAAGTATTGAAGGAATCTGGCCATTCGGAACGACACAGCCCCTGCTTGCCAGAAATAGCAATGCGCGAGGAACTTGGTGCTTGAAGAAATCTTTGTGAAAAAGCGGCCTAGGTATAAGCACTTGCGCACTGCTTGAAGCAAAGAAGTTCGATGGAGTTGCGTTGAAATCAGCCTTCTTAGAAAGTTTTCTACGAATACTTAACTAGAGTGACACTGCTCCGAATGGCACTTCTTTCTCGCGTTCACACTGAGTAGACTCTCAGCAACAATTCCAAAAATTGTCGCAGTGCACGCAGTGATTGTGCTAGCTACAAGCGTAAAGTGATCAGAAGTCTCTGTGTAATCAAAAAGACGGCACAGTGGGTGTTTCGACGAACGCAGTCATGTCTTTCCCCAACGTGCAAGCCAAGTTAAAGTACAACTTGGCCCCAGTGGGGGTAGTTCTAACAGCAGTCGCTCAGAAACCAAACCATAACAATGTTTTAGTGAATATGATTGCTGCATTTAAACAAGTGACAGTGTCCTGCTATATTGGCACCAGAAGTTGACAGTCCCTTGGCTAACGCTTCATAAAAAAAGCGCAGGCGAAATGCATATGCACTCGCGAGAATCTAATTAGATTGCGCTACACTTCGTTAAACTTAATCCCACTAATTAAATTACGTCCTGAAAAGTTTACACTGCCTCCCCCCCCCCTCTTATGGTTTCTGCCCCTTGCCAGCTTTTGTACTGTTTATGCCTCCAGTATCGGCCGACCTTTTACGTCGTCTGAAGACGTCAGATGACGCCATTGGTGAAACATAATAGTGCATTGAATTACCTCATCGCGTTACGTCATCCCTTGGTGACCCGAGTTTTGGTACCTTTCGCGTTCACGACGCCTGAGGGCGCCGGTTTTTCTTTCTAATCATAAGATTACTTGCGTCGCTTGAGTCGCGAACGTGCCCATGAAAAGATCGGTAAGAAATTCGAGTGAAATCCACAAAGTCTATATCGCACGCATTGCGCACGTCCCGACTGATATCCAGCTCCTCCCTGCGCAGCCTATACACTTACAGGCAACCTATATTGAACCACTTTTTGATATAAGTGACGTTACCGTGTGTAATTTCTGACTTTACGCAAGCAGGTACCAATCGTCGGAGTTTAAAGTTTACACCATCTTCCCAAAGGGAACCCTGATGGGATGCGAAGCAGCAGCGTTGCGCACGAGTGGCGTCACGGGATGAACGGCGCTAACGCGGGTGCTGCGGTGAGCGCTGGAAGATTCGTTTGAAGCGATGGCTGGTGTAGGTCTTGTCGTTGCCCGTCAGGCGGCAGCTGCGGGCGCTGCGGCGAGCGCGCGGCAGGCGAGGGAGAGAGTGACGTCAGCGCGCACTGCGAGGGGAGCGTGACGTCAACGCGCAGCTGCGGCGTGACCTACTTGGCACCGCTCCAACACCTGCGGCGAAGGGAGCGCGTTGCGGCGCGTTCGTACGGACGCACGGAGGGAGGGACAGCGTTACACAGCCTAGTCAAAGAGCTGCTTCGCATCTAAAAAAACATGTCTGCGAGATAACTAAGGAAAACGCGTACAGTTTAACTTGTTGAAGCTGGTATACTTCTCATTGCAGACAGCTTTAACCACGGACGAAGGATTACAAAGGTGACTGCGTTAACGGCGTGTGATTAATCTCACATGGACACGTTGGTGTGAGGTTTCTCATCAGCACAAATGCACGACTGACCACACCAACGGGACTATTCATAAGCGTCCCCACTTCGAATTAAGCATTGAGCGTGCAATTCAAGAAGCAACATCTCCAATTCTCTATTGTAAGGCCACAAAGATGAATCGAGAATGAAAGCACTTTCTGTGATTGCAAACGCACCTCATTATGTATCGCGAATTTATCAGCTCTGCTGACACAAGTAACATCAATAAGCGAGGACTCGTTTTAGACTTATTTTTATGATTCTGTTTATTTGTTGCTGTGCCCACATTTCAATGTTTAAGTAGTTTTTGCGCACACGTATGGCGGATGAATTGTGAAATAAAATGCACCTTCTGTGGTTATACCGAGTGCATTATTTGGTACCATAGGTCGACAAAAGTTGTTGAACTCACTCAGACTCACTCAAGAAATATATCTTGCGCTTTGGACTCACTCGGACTCAGACTCACCAAAATTTTCCTGAGCCGGACTCACTCGGACTCCCATTCACGAAGATTTTCTTCCACAGGACTCACTCGGACTCAAACTCACCAAAATATTACTCACCCGGACTCACTCACACTCAGACTCACGACTCGATCTGAGTCTGAGTGAGTCCGAGTGAGTCGACTCATGAGTGAGTTCGCCGACCTATGTTTGGTACGCGCAATTTAATGCGAAAAACAACGACTGAGAGACCCGCTGCAAGCGCAGTGGACAGGTAAGTACAGAGTATTCCAGATTAACTACCTCAACTATACCTTACCAAACATGCCGGATTAACTTACCTTAAAAGGAAATGGCGGGCGAACGGAACAAAGAAGGAGAGTCTGCGCCCCAACAACTCTGGTACAAGTGACCTGAACAAGCACGTCCCGGTGTGACGTCATTGCTGAAGCGGCACGTCACTGTCGACCCAGGCTCTGGCAGTCACGATTCTGGCAAAATAGCGAGAACCTGCGAAGCGGCACGGCGTAATTACTGGCTCCTCCGTGACACTGGCAAACCATTTGTATTGGCGGATTAACGATGCCTACGCAAGCCCAGACCGAACCCCGACTTTCATTCAAATGGTACGGTGGTGGCATGACGTCACGCATGACGTTTCTTGCGAGATCACGCGACTCCAAGTACATGAGGTGCAAATGGACTCTCCCGCAACAAAAAAAATAATTGAAAGGACACTTTGTAAATTCCAAAGTGTGTTCGGCGAAAGCCTGTGGCCATTCGACTGACTGTGCCATGTTTTTTTACACTCTCTCAGCAATCACGTGATTGATGAGAGAGCGTAATGGGGAGAGGCCACAGTTGTGGCGGCGAACTGTTGCTGTGCGCCACTGTGCCATCGCGTGATTGCTTAGAGAGTGTGAGGGGGAGAGGCCACAGTTGGCACCGTTCCAGGAAAAGGACGGACGGCGGACGGACGCCGCGAGTATGAGCCATTAAAGGCTTTCGTCTTAATGTATCGTCACTAGGCAGCATTGGGTTAGTGGGTCAAGGCCATAGAGGGACCCGCTCTCTCAGGGAGACAAGGGTCGAGAACGACGCAGCATTGTATAGACGATTTTCCGCAGCGGAGCACGGGCGCTGCCATGTTTGATCACGTGACCGTAACTGGCCTTCCCCCAGCCAGTTGCCCCAACCAACGCATTGGGCCAGCGAAGCGGCCGTGGCCGTAAGCGCCAGCAGCTGGGGTTAGAAGCCAACATGGCAGCACCCATGCAGACGCGACCGCCCGCTTCGATCCGAACTCGCGCTCGCTACTCACCCACTGTCTTCACAGCAATAAATAAATGGTGAAATCAGGCTATTGCTTCGTGTCATCTCACGCTCGGGACAAAGCATCAGGTATGTTCTTTCTTTATTATCGCGATTAGCTGTGTTAATTTAGCCATGCCTGCTAAGCCTTGTCTCCGAGAATTTGAGAATGAATCTTGAAAACACTGCAAAATGCCGACAAATACATTGCTCTCGAAGCTTCAGGACGTAAATATAAAGCAAATAAATACGTAGGTTACGAACTTACGGGCCACACAGCGCAGGACGACGACGTGATAAATTCGAGGCGGAAGGGAACTGCATCCACAGGTGTCGCCATGTTGACTTTTCCGACGCTCCCGTCAGCTCGATCTTAGATCACGTGCGCACAGACGCTATGGGGACGCCGAGCGGACGACGCGACGCGGATAGAGACATATTGAGCAGCGCTGCCAAAGGCCATGGCATGGAGACGGCCGTGGTAGGAGACGGCCACGGCCCAGTAGTGGCGCCATCTAGTTTTGATTAAACAAACCAGTTGCGGAAAATCGTCTATACACACTCTAGTCTGGCATATGCCGTTGCTTCTACCTGTAAGCATTGTGTAAATATATGTTTTCATGTAACAATATCAAATTGTTAGCGACCCATGGGCCCCATGTAAGAGTATAAGCAATTTATTGGCAGTGTCAAAGTAACGATTCTAACCGCGAGATGCTCCGGTCAGGAACCTGACTCAAAATGCGCAGCACATTAAAAAATAGTTCGCAAAAAAAAAATGCTCGAAAAATGGAAACCCAACCGTGCGGCCCACCACTCGCGCGGCGCATAAACGTGCACAAAAGGGAAGGCGTGAAAAGGATGCCGATAAGTATGACCAGTGCACATGACAGAAAAACGGCATAGACAAAGAACTAGCAGATGCCGCCGATTAGTGGCTGCTACGCATCATGAGCAGATCAGCCGCAGCAAGTTGAACTGTAGATTGACAGAAGGTCCAAGCAGGCTTTCACTTTTTTCCAGGAACTACTTCCAGGAACTCATCTTCCAGGAATAAGCCATGGATGGATTCGAACCAACTCGCCCCCCATAGCAGTTTTAATTTCACCTACACAGTCTTAGAAGCAGTTAACCCTTTGAGACGCCACCTACTGTCTGTAAATGGGTCAAAATAATACAACGTTATTTAAAGGCCACTCAGTATACTATTGCAACAAAAATAATGTCATAATATGTTCATTTATGTGTGTTATAGTAACTTATTATAATTAAGTTGTAATTAAACATCTGTTTATCCTGCAGTCATCCATGCTCTATTTAGGCATAAATAGAATGAAATCTCTGGCTGGAAATATAGTACCAATTCATTTTTCGTTATGTCCATTTAGAGCAAAGAAAAAGTATAATTTTAACATGGCTCGCAGGACGCGGCTCATCGAACGGCTCGTCGAACGGGGTAGTGCCTTCAGCAATGTGGTCATACGCAACAGTACGCTGCGAAATGAAATTAAATGAAGACAAATTATTATGCAGCAGGTTCAATCTATCCGAAGCTCAATGTATCTCGCTCTCTCTTAGCCCCTAGTTGATACAAGGAGCAAAAACAAATCATGTACAAAATTGTGTGCATAGCGTCTCAAAGGGTTAAGGATCACCCGATATCTTTTTTATTATTTTACCTCTACATGTCATTTAATATACTTTAGTTTTTCACCAAAACACGTCAAATTGAAACTGAAGTTATTATAAAACGGCGACTTCCCGCCCAGTTCTTGACCTCGGTTTGAGACCCCTCCCCACCCCCCATCCCCCAATATATGGGGTGAGGGGTGTCTAAACCTCAACGCCCATACCGAAATTTTTAACAGTGGTGCTGTTAGGGGCGAAGCTCCTAAGGGTGTGGGTCTGTCCCTCCTCTGTAGTAGTAGTAGTAGTAGTAGTAGTAGGTAGATAGCCAGCCACGTGTAGTGGAATGTACCCACTCCACGTGATAAAGATGACGATGACGCAGTATAGTGGAATGTACCCACTACACGTGATAACGATGAAGTATAAGCGCGTTCCAGTATGGTGGAATGTACCCACTACACGTGATGATGATGACGCTGATGACCATGAAGTATAAGCGCGTTCCAGACCACACATTCTCATTTTGCTTCACTTTATTTTTGCATTCTCTTTCTGCCGTGGATGCAAACGATCGAGCTTCGCCCACTCATCATCATTCACTTCGTGGATATGGCGTAATTTTTTTAAGCACGAAGAAACTCCGTTAGTTGTGAACAAAAGTGGTCATCATCGTGAACCGGCGCCCACTCTCTTCCCCCTCTTCGTCGTCTTCGCTCCCAGAACACGTGTGCCCATTTTTCCTGCGTGAGCTGCTGTAACACTGATAGGTGAAAGAGCAAGTACAGAGAGAGAATAAGAAAAAAGAGTGAAAGAATGGGAAGGAAAGACGGAAAACGATGGAAAATATACATAAAGAGATAGAAAGAAACAGACATTTAAAAAAAGAGATAAAAAAACTGAGAGCATAAAACTGAGAGGCAAGGCCTATCTGTCCCGACGTGGGAGCGGCCCGCTACGTGCTAGTTCACGCCCCGACGGACATAAATAAAGTTTTTCCATACCATACCATGACAGAAAGAGAACTAGAGACACAGAGAAAGAAAGGGAAGAAAGAAAAAGAAAATATTGAAAGAGCAAGAAAAGAGAGAACTGGAGAAATAGCAATAAAAAGAGACCAAAAAGAGATAAAAAAAGAGAAAAAAAAGAAAGAATGATAAAGAGAAACAAGGAACGCCGCCTAGCTCCCCGCTTCCTTCCGTCTTGGCACACCTAGTGTGAAGCTGCCTTATTTTTCCCCTTTTTTTATTTTGCATGTGCACACACATACAAACACATGCTCGAACATACATAAACATTGGCGAAACTTGCACTAAGTCGCGCAAGTGTTCAAACATTGAAACTGAACGATTCTGAAGACCAATCAGGTTGCTTCTAGGTTTCTATAGGGCTTTAGCTAGGTGATGCAGGTTGTTTGTAGGTTGCTTCTAGGTCGTTGCTAGGCTTTAGCTAGGTTGTTTCTGCGTTGATTCTCAGCGCAGATAGATTCGAGTTAAACCACCGACAGTCATAGACACGACACGGATATTCAGATCGACTCCGGAGACAGACACTCGCGGTGACACCAAGCGTTCGCACATCTGATAGATTTACGGGCACGTCGTCGTTGGCGTGGTCGTCCATCGCTTCCGGGTCTTCTCGCAGCCGCCGTTGCCTTTCCCGTTCGCCAGAAGTACTCGAGGTCTTCGGCTCGCCGCTGTCGCTTCGCAGCCATGTGTTGGGCTAACTGCTGCTTTCTTCATCTGTAGTGGACCAGTGGTGAGTAATGGGATTTACGCAATTTCTGTGGCACATACAGGTTTATGATTTCTATAGGTCCCACAAATTACGGCTCGCTTAAACAGCTTCGCTGGTAAAAAGTGGTTGACACCCCTTCCCCCCAGAAAAAATTCTGGTTATGCCCCCGCTAACCCCCTTCGTGATTGAGCGCCATCAAGAAGCGCATCATCATCATCTTCTTGGCCGATCTCCCGTAGTGCGTATGAGTCGTCGATGAGGAAGAAGAAGAAGAAGAAGAAGGAAATCTGCGTCCGCAAACAAGCAATGACTACAGCCATTGACGAAGATGACCTGGACTACAACGAGGACCCGCCTGCCGCCCGCTTCCTACAGCCGAGGTCTCCAGGCGCAGGGGACCAGGCTAACGAAGGCGAGTTGCGGGCCCAATGTGTGGCCGCCGCGCGGATGTGGTGCAGGAAATACCACCTCCTCGTCTGCAGCGTGGCGGTCCTCTCACTCGCCTTTATGCTCACCTTCACCACTTACAGGATTCTCATATCTCCCGACCTTGACCTCGCCTTCACGTCCGTCGTCCGCAGCGCGCGTCGCCCTCAGATCGTGCGTCCGGCTAACGACAGCAAAACGGACGCTAACCGCACGCTGCTCCCTTATTCACTCGAGGAGTTGGGCGACGGCGACGTCGCGAACAGAAGTCTTCTAGAGGCCATAAACGCTCCCGTCGAAAGCGCCTACTACTTCTGCGACACAGAAGACTGCAGGAGCACGGCTGCCTACCTGGAGGGACTCCTGGGCAACATCAAACGCAACAGCTGCGCTAGCCTCTACGACCAGGTCTGTACCCGCTGGTCTCGAAGTCACCTACAGCTAGCCGAGTCCCGTGGCCACTACTACGCCGTCGACGACGTTGTCGTCGACGACTTGCTCCTTGAAGTCGGACGCCTTTTATTGAAACTGGAGGCGCCGTTGCTGAATCTGGGTACGTTCCTCTCTGATTGCGTGGCCGGCCTTTTGGTGGAGGAGCGAGACCTCAAGGACATCATCGGCGACTTGGTATCGCTTTCCGAGGAGCTCACTCCGTCGTCGCTAGCGGAGGTGGTCGTCAGAATGTCTCTCTTCGGCGTGTCGCCATTTTTCGACGTACGTGTCGACGCAGTGAACGACACGTTTGTCGCGAGGCTACTCAGTCCAGAAGCCGTGCGAGTGACGAAATTCGTACGAAAGGACGGCGATATTACTCGCGTTGGTAGGCATCGCACCGGAAAGGAAGGTCCTTCAGCCGTTACTGAAGAACGCAGCAACCGAAACGTCACCGAATTTTTCCGCAGCCTAGAGCGTGAGTTGTGTACTGCGATCGTCGCGATCTCCAACAACTCCAGCGTGCCCTGCAAAGTGGCAGTTGATTCGCTTCTATCATCAGAGCGGGACTACGATTGGTACGCCGATAAGGTTCCTGCGTACTTAACGGCCGGCGTTGCATCTATGCTCGAAGATCTCTCGGCGTATCGTAATGAGCTCGAAGATAAAATCGGCACGTTCGGCTCGTTCAGAATCATTGCCTCTTCTAAGCAAGAACGATTGATTAGGTGTCTTCGTTTTATCGATAACCACGATCACGACCTCGTCCCACGGTTAGTCACAACTCGTCTGTTACCCCGGCTCGGAGCTGACGTTGGGGACTTTCTCGGTCAGTTTAAAGCTCATTTAGACAAGAAGATACCAAATGCGTCAACGATCTCCTTTGTGTTTCCCTCCGGCCAGCCTTCGAGACAACAACACCGTCCCGCATCTGGACTTCAAAAACATCTACGGCAACGACTCGGCCTCAAACGTGTCCAGGCTCCGAAGGTTTCTGAAGAGGTCCACCTGGAAGCGGTGGACCGGTGGCTACTCTCTGAGAACTTCGTCGCTGTCGTCAGCCGCGACGTATCTTCGCGGTTCCGTCCGTTTTAGAAGTTCCCGTAGGCTTGTTCAACCTGACGATGCTGCGTGACCGATGGCTTCGCGACCTCAGCCTGGCAAGAGGGTCGGTCCTCGAGTTCTGGCGCCTCTCTTTCTTCGGTGCTCTTTCCAGCGACCTCAAAGCCACGAACTTCTTCAACTGCGTGTTGACACGGACTGCTGCTTCCGGTCGCATCGGTCGTGGACGCCAGTTTCACCGACGCGACTGCTCCGTTTCTGATACGAGGTGCCCGTTCCATATACGACGAGCTGCAACTCGACATAGAAGAACTGGCCGCCTTTTACGTGTCGCTTCAAGCGTATCGCGCACGGGTCGGCGATGCCGTAGCTATTCCAGGAAGTCTATTGAACAGTGACTCGCTATTCTTATTGTACTACGCGTACAATAACTGCTTGACGGGAATCGAATGGCAAGGCCGGAGACGATCCGAATGGTGGTGCCGGATATGGCGTGAAGCGTCAGCCGTCGTTTGATGCTAGACGACACCGCGTGGACTCCGTTGGCGGCCATGTTTGGTGGACTCCTCCCGGAAGAGTGCCAGGTGATCCCGGACCTGTCTGCGTGTGAGGTGGAAAGCGATGATAAATTTTAGATGTCATCAAGCCTTCCGTATCATTGCCATTGCCGAATGGCGTCTGCGTCATCCCACTGACGCTGTGTGATTGTGGGCGATCGAGGCTGGTGAAGTGTGAAACCAAAGATAATTTTCTTATTAAGGGCAGATTCAGAAATTAAATTTATCCGCCTATAATTACCCTAAGTGATTTGCATTAGACTATATTGTGCCACTTGAGTAGAGGTGAGTAATAAGATCACGTGCTATGTGATGCCAACAGGTAAAAGAAAGAGTGTTCCACACTCGCCGTAATGGCTACTAGCGGCGCTGACTGACACTCCCCCGTATATACCCTATAAAGTGGACGGAGGGCTGACCACCGCCGTAGCTCGGTTGGTAGAGCATCGGACGTGTTATTCGAAGGTTGCAGGTTCGGTCCCTGCCGGCGGAAAGTTATCTTTCCGTCCACTTTTCTTTCTTCCCATTTACAACACAATTACTTCTAATAGCATCCCCTATACTTTCCTTAGCATCAATTGTCTGTTAGTTCGCATTAATAATGTGTCTAACAAAGAAAAGGAGCCCTTAAATTTACGCTTCTTTCCTTCATGATAACATCTGTATCAGCGGCGCATAAGCCCGTCAAGCGTCGCCACTTTCTGGATTCTTCGGTAACGTAAAATTTAATAGCACTGTATAAAGCGCGTCCTTTCCTTCGCTCGCCGCCTTTTGTCCTTCTTTGTCTTCTGGTACGCATTCGATATCTCTCATTTAACAAAAAAAATCACAGCATATCCACGAAGTGAATGATGGTGAGTGGGCGAAGCTCGGAGGGATCATTCGGGTAACCGTGAATCCCCGTAGATTGCCCACTCGATCATGCAAAGACGTGACGACACGTGAACTTTTGCATAATCCTGGGTGTTCGATCGTGAGCTGGGCACGAGCGTCGCCGACTTGTATTCCGGGCGCTCCCAGCCTCAGCGACAACGCCAGTTCGCGTTCCACGACAGAGGAAGACGATGCCACCTACTCAGACGCCGAAGTCCACACCAGTGCTCGGCGCAACGCCTCGCCTCCGCATGCGTCGCCACAGAACGCTGCTGTGAGTTGTGAAAGCCACGTGTCCTTGGCTATGGGTTGTGCCGCCGTGAGTACCGGAGCCGCCGCATGCTCCGCGACGCGGTGCTTGACTCCGATAGTACTAGATAGTACCGCGTCGGCCCCACGATCCCAATTATAACAGCGCCATCTATCCTCTTTAATCGTCAACTATACGAAAACTACTAATGCCATCTAGTGATATTATTTCCAAGGACATATACACACAACGCCATCTAGTGAGCAATTCTTAATACTAGAGCTGGCTACATACATACATACATACATACATACTACTACTACTACTACTACTACTACTACTACTACTACTACTACTACTACTACTACTGCTACAGAGGAGGGAACGACCCACACCTTAAGGAGCTTCGCCCCTAAAAAAAATAATAAACGTCGTCAGTCACGTGGTCATAACTTGAAGCGTTCGGTTTTGAGGCCACGCGTTCATTGATGTGGCCATCGAGTACGTGTGTTCGGGAACGGTGGATCCGGTGTTGCCCGCCAATCAAACGGAGGATCGAATCTGAGCAACGTTACAGGCAGCCGGCGACGAGCTGTAATGGCTTCCGGCACTGTGCCACGCGTTGGATGGCCGAGAAGATTGCCCTGGTGGCCAATAGGCGGCGCGGTAGCTCTACTTGGTTGAAGCAACACGTCGCCTTCAGGGTGCACGGAGCGGGCTGGCGGATCGACGTCATCCGCATTGACGTCACTCTGGTCAATGCCCCAAGTTGACACCATGTCTCCGGAGTCCTGGTTCAACCGATCTTTATGGCGAAGTCACTCAACATCGAAGATAGATAGATAGATAGATAGATAGATAGATAGATAGACAGACAGACAGACAGACAGACAGACAGACAGACAGACAGACAGACAGACAGACAGACAGACAGATAGACAGACAGATAGACAGATAGATAGATAGATAGATAGATAGATAGATAGATAGATAGATAGATAGATAGATAGATAGATAGATAGATAGATAGATAGATAGATAGATAGATAGATAGATAGATAGATAGATAGATAGATAGATAGATAGATAGATAGCCAACGAGTTCATTCATCGAACGGTAGTTAGAGAAAATACGTTTCATGTTGAAATCTAAGACTACCGTTCTCAGGAATACGCTCTAAAATATCGTCCGTTGCCGAAGTTTGTTATTTTCTCGGCCATGTGTATCTGTTTTTATTTATTTGTATAGGATGACTGGTATATGAAAAAGCTTTAACAGTTTTCTTATGTATACAGAACTACAGGTACATCGAAGAACTGTAATAATTTTCTTATTTTCGTGTTCTCAGAGTGTATAAAACCACTGTGAAGTCTAAAGTGTAAAATGGACTTGGATCGCTAGCCCCAGTTCTCTGTTGTAGGCTACAAATTCAACTATTTATACGTATACAAAATGTAATTTACATCTCTTTTCCGCAGCATTATTTGACGTATCATTCGTAGGAATTCTTAGTTGAATATCTCCGCGAAAGGCTGAAATTCTCTGTTGATATTATGCACGCGTTGGCATTGATAAGACATGCTCATTGTTTCCTTTTTCTTTCTTTGTGAGTGATTTTGTGAGTGGTCGCGTTAGGGAAATGTAAAAAAAGAAAAACAGCAGTGTACGATGAAATGAGCGAGCAGATACGTCATGAGTGCTTGTATGTTCACTCTTTACTTTTTTGAAGTGTAAGCGTTTTGTAACCGTTGCATTGATGATTGCTGAACGTGTACCTTACGTATGCCTGTTCGTTATAAATGTATTATGCAAAAATGAAAACATTAAAAGCTTCTGATTACGGAGCCATGATTTGTTCCATGTGCACTACTTTCAAAAGGAACACTTCTGGCGCACCTGCGTATCCAGTCCAGAAGTTTCGTGGTATACAGGTTTCAAAATACATTTTACTCGCTAAAATGGCCAGCAAAATATGGCTCCTTCGCGCAACAAGTAGGAATATTTCTTGAACACCGCTTGCTATTAAATGTTTTACTGGTCACATTTATGCAACAGATTTTTACCTCCGAACTGCCCATTAAAAGAAAAACAAATCGACTCGTTTTTTTTTTTTGTGCTGATGGTACAGTCATGCAATATTTTTGGAAAAATGCGACCAGTAAAACACGTATTCAAAAACATTTCTACTGGATGAGTCAAACCGCAGAAGTTCACTGTTCATAGATTCGCGGGACGTCTTATTTGGGGACACCCCGTAGTTAGCCGACACAATGTAAAAGGCCTTCACTGATGATGATGATGATGATGATGATGATTAGTGGTACCCTCTTTGTAGCGGGGTGATGACGTGTCATCTCATAGGGACCCCCCACCTCGCTTCCTCCCCCCCCTCCCTTCGCCGCACTCTCGCTTGGCTCTTCTCTCTGGGCTTGGCAGAAAGCCCGCGAGACAAGTTCCCGCTTGTGCGAGCGTGAGGATTCTCCAGCACAACCGAGGAAGCGCTGTAGCGGCGTTACGCAATACCCATCATTTGCCCTGTAAAAACACGGCAAGTATTGTTATCACTCACGCACACTTTCACTTCTCCTGATAAAACTTTTTTTTTCCTGCAACCTAGCTGCTGCTCTTTGCTCTTTATGTGGAAGAAAGCGAGAAGAGCTTTTTGCCTTCCGTATTCAGATTTCAGGAACTGCAGTGTCGTGTTATTACGTTATCTCTGATTGCACGGTCATTTGACAGCATTCGCTGAGTGCTGCAAAAAAGGCCACATTTGACAGCATTAAAGACACATCGCAAGATTAAGCGGGTTCCAGACTTCCTGTAGTGATAAAGAAACTGCGTAATCGCTGTTATAGAGCCCCTTGTTGCGTAACAGCCGCCTTGAATGCCGCCCGATATGACATGTGCATAATGATACGATAGCACTGAGCAGCGAACGTTCGTAGATGGTCACTATGCTGTTGGAGCCTCAGCACATGGTTCACAAGAAGCGAGTGGGGGGTGAGACTACTTATTATTTGAAGTTGTAAGCGCTAACCAGAAAACCGAAAACGTGGCAATTCAAAATACGCGCGCTCGAACTCAATGTTGCCGGCAAAAGCGTGACAGGGTGCCCGGGGTGCGCCCGTGTTTTATAAAAGACGACAAAGGACCTCGCCTACTAAATGAGCCGCGAAATAATATTCAGCTCAGCGAAGCAAGTTTGCCGGCCAACATTGCAGTGAAATTCTAGTACAGTGCACCTACATGAGTGTGTCGAGAGATGTTCACTCCATCTAGAGGATGCGCACGCAGCGGCACACAGCAACAACAAACCGATAAACAAACCGAACGCCGAACCAGCCGAACTGCGGGACTGCGGCTGGTGGACCACCGAGTGGACGCCGTCGCTACGAGCTCTACAGATCTCTACGGCTCCGCAAACATCGGCAAAAGATGCGACGCCGGCACTTTCTCTGCATTGAACCTTTCCGGTAGTGAAACAAGTATGAGCTCCTTGCCCAGTCCCGACCGCGAAGCAGCGACGGCGTTGGTGTCAACGAACCCCGTCCCACAGGGTGGACGCTGTCTGACAGCGTCGCATCGCTGAAACGGGAGGACGCGACGAACCGAGAAAGAAAAGGAAAACACCGGAACAAACCCTAGGAGGATGCCGAAGCGCAAGACGCCCAAGCCCCTGTACCGACTCTGCGTCGCCTACGTTGCCGGCACCATCCACTCTCTGTGCCCAACGCACGGAGACGACGACTCGGCGGTCGCCAGCGTTTTCCCACCGCACGTGAGTGAAGACCTGGTGGACGCTCTGCAGTCCTACAAGCAGTCAAACTTCGTCTCTCTCCACCACCTGCTCACGCACAGGCTGCGACGCATCAAGCTCAGCTTCATAGACTGTCACCTGCCGATCGACAGACCGTCTCGCCTACCCCGGCTCCTTCGGCAGATCTCTGGCTCACGGCAAGCAGCTCACCGAGCTGTCGCTCGTCGGCGCCGTTCATCAGGACGACGCGACGCTGGTCGCGGCCCTGGGTAGGCTTCCCCGTCTCCGCAAGCTCACGCTGTGCCTGTGCAACGTCACCGATCGCGTCGTGATCTCAATCGCCGAGCACTGCCACGAGCTCGTCGAACTCAAGCTCTCCGGTCAGCGCGTCACGGACGAGTCTCTCTACCTGCTCGTGGCCTTGCGAGCAGTTGCGATCGGTGCTGCTCGAAAGCGACATGTGTTTCGATCCACGCATCACAGTCTCCTCGTCGTTCCACCTGCTCCGAGGACTGCCCCGACTGCAGACGCTCAAGATCCCGTTCCTGACCGAGGCGTTGCTACTGTTCCCCGCCGGCTGCAAGCTCTCCTTAGTCGAGTACATGGAACGCAGCCTCAGCCCGCTGCTGCAGTGTACCACTGCGCTGCCGCATATTGTCAGGTATACTACGTAGTCGAGAGAAATAAGTGCCTGATCGCAGTTCGCGCGCTGCGTCTTCGTAGCGTTGGTTTGTGTGTGCGTCATTGTTCCTAGTTCAGGGCGTTTAACACCGGGTGTGCCCGTTTATTTTCACCACTTTCAACCTTGGTTGTCTTGCCGAAATGTAGCAATCACGATTATTTCCAGTTTTTTTTTTTCTCGAAGATGAAAAGCGGTAGTTCTAGTTAGCTGCGAGTCCTATAAATGTTTTAAGCAGTATGGAGTTACTTCTAATTCCTGTCTTTTTATACACTGTCACGATGTCACCATCACTCGAAGTAGTTATATTTGGCCTGACACGTGTGACCGTTCTATAGCATCGTAGCTTGACATTTGCCAGGCAGAAATCGACTACTCGGAACACGTTCGACTTGTCTATACAGAACTCAACACTTCAGGCCATTGAGCTCTCTGGAGCGTACTCACTGTCACGCTGAGACTGGTACCAGTACATCGACAGTGTGCGTGTCATTTGGCTCTTTTGACTAGCGTAAAAGCAGCTAAATGTTCAGCTCAATCTTGGGCTTTTATCAGGAGAAGGTGCAGCATTGCTGCAAACTGTGTCACTGTGCAATGGAAACTATTTGAATGTGTCGTAAGCAGCCACCAAAATTAATGTGTCCTCTTGATTCAACACGCCTCAGAAATGTTTAGACGTTGCGACTGCCAGCACAAAGCACTTCGGAAAAGCTGCGTATATGAGGTGATTGGTCTTTGCACCTGCCGCAAACTGCCTGCAACTCTGAAAACACTGGATACCTCTGTGCTCAGCTGCTGCGACTGATGTTGTAGGAAGCACACATGGCAGGGCTGACTCACTCTCTCTGCACAGATCATAGGGCACCATATTTGTAAGGTCATAAGGGATTTCTTTAACACGAACTCCTTTTAGCTCTAACAAACTTGCGGTCCTCTTGGAATTCAAATTGACAAGATTACATTGTACAGTGTTTTTTGCCCGAACATTGTCACCATTTATGACAGCTCCTGCAGCTGGCAGACCACCATTACTTTCTTGGCTACATTAACACGCTGAAAGCATGGTGCACAAGTACAGTAGAACCTCGTTGATACGTTCCCGCTTAATATGATTTCCCGGCTCCTATGATTGCAATCGCGAAAATTAAATTAACCTGATTCGGATCGTATGATTCGGATCATACGTTTTCCCGGATCGTACGTTTATTTTCCAGCGTTTTTTTCGGAAACGTATCAACGAGGTTCTACTGTATTTTATAATCTTTTGTGTCAGAATGGGATGGCTATGGCTGTAGATTAAAAATTTTGGCATCGCAGTGAGCAGCAGAATGCTATAGCCCCTGGGTCAAAGCAGTGGCTAAAATTTCGCATGATGAAAAGGAATGTTTGTGCTACTTCCCCTGCTAAGTTAAGCAGCTGTAAGTCGCATGCAACATACGAGCTGTGCCAGTTGCAAACAGACAAGCAAGCCAAGCGAGGCAGTTTTAGTCGTGGAAATAGCCGAACCGCTGTGGCCCTGGCACATTCTTGTCATTCCAAAGCTTACTTATCATGCTGTTTTGTCTAAGCGCTTTGTTCCCGCTAAGATAATTCTGTCTGTGTTTGCGTGCCATCTGATTGTTTAGTCCTGGTTTTGTCCTGCGAGTGGCATTTTCGTCTCATTTTTGGGGAGAATGTGAACATGTTCTAGTTTATAAGCTGGTCACACTTATTCGCTGCATTCCAAAGGATCGTTTTCAGTTAATGGTAATGTCAAAAGTCTAATTGAATCCCATTGCCGCTGCAGAACAGACAACCCTGACTTGGTCGAGTGCAGATATTGTGGTTTCTGGTGTTAGGCTTCGTGTAACACTACTTACGGCTTTTGGGCCTCATAGCCCGGCCATGCTTAAACGATTGCACCCTCTTTGGGGGGTATGTCTTTCATGCAAGAATAATTGTCACCTTTTAAATAGGGAACAATCATTCCCTATTTTAACATCATATTTCTGGTACTTCGGGTCACAAACGGAGCGCACACCAATCAGCAGGACGTAGCGTAATGAGAGGAGCCTAGTGTGGTCTTCACGAAAATAAACACTAGCAGACCAGATAACTGTCAATGTTATGTTAACACAAAAATACGCCTCAAAGGGTGCACCTTATATTTAGTGTACTTATGACAGAAGCAAGACAAACCTCCCTCTGAAATGCTCAAACGGTGGTTGTTTCATGCTTTGAAGAGCAATCAAGCATGCACACTGCTTGAAAGGGGCCCTTGCAGCGTCTTTCTGCGTTACACCATAATTGCCTTACTAATAATCCACTTTGTGGCCTCGTGAATCTCCTGCCGGAAGAAGAATTTTTGAATCCGTCAAGTGTAAGCATAGTTAACACATGAAATGAGGTCTTCTCTCCTTTTATTGGCCATGAGCACGCTGAAAGCTCCACGGGAAGGGGTAAGAATGTTATGACATGCCGCCTGAAATTTTGTGTTGCCGCAACATCATGACCCTGAGTGTCTCCCCTCCTTTTTCACTGGTCGTATTTGGCACTATTTCTGGTTCAGATGTACAGTCGTGCTCAATATGACTTGTAACACAGGAGCGCGTGGCCCCACGAGCTATTTCCATTACTAAACGCGTTTTTCTCACTTTGGTATGATCCCAAATAAGAAAATAATGTTGAGTTGTTGAAATAAAAACAAGTTGAAGCCATGCGCCACCTTTGAACCCGTCGGGCCACTTGCTCCCACGTTGCAAGTCGTATTGAGCGCGCCTGTACCCCCGCCCACAAAAGTTTGCGCAGCACGAAATTCCCAAGAAAGCTATATTCCCGCTTTGTCTGAGAACATAGCCTCCAAATAGATGTTTCAGCCTGTAGTAGTCCTTGCGACCTACACAGCTACCTGCTAGGTTAGAAGCGCCACGCACTAGCAGAGCAGAAATTCGCATTAGCAGTGGAGCCCACGTTCCGAAAACCTTTTGGGTGCAGTTGTACATGGCACTGGCATGTGGCGACACTGCATTGACAGCCGCAGGACAGATGTGATGCAGGACATGACTGCCGAAATCACCTGCTCAACACCGTTCGTCGGCCAATTCGTGTCACGCCCATCAGCTATGTAGTTGATTGTTACATTACCGAGGAGAGAGGCAGCGAGTGTAGACTGTTTCTGACGCGAAATTGTAAACTTCCTGCTGCGTTCAGTGCAACAACCAGTAGCGTAGCCAGAAATTTTCTGGAGGGAGGGGTTCAACCATAATTTATGCATGTTTGTGCGTGCGTTTGTATGTGTGGCTTGTATATATATATATACGCATGCAAAATTGGAAAATTTTGGGAAGGCTTTAACCCGCTCCCCCCTATGCCAGTGGCAGTGAAATTTGGATTACATGTTAGCCTTTGCTGCAGATTAGCATATGTTCTTGAAGGAAAAGCTTGTCATAACATTGGAAAAGGGACACCAACCAACGTATTCATTAAAAGTAAAAACTTATTTTTACTTTAAAATGAGAAAATCCCGACGTTTCGGGTCCAACTCGGACCCTCGGACTGCGGCGCTTCGGTCAAAACAAGCGTGACCCCCCCAATTTGACGAGAAGGCGTTATAAACCCTGTTGCTCTCGGGCGCCCCCGTCATTCACACCTCAAGAAGGGTCTGAATTGGACCCGAAACGTCAGGATTTTCTCATTTTAAAGTAAAAAAAAATTTTTTTACTTTTAATGAATACATTGGCTGGTGTCCCTTTTTCCACTGTTATCTGCTTCCCAACCAGACAGAAGACTGTCAAATGTTCACCTTTAAAGCTTGTTATGAGTTGCAGACTTCGGTGGTGGTGACGGCGTTTTACAGAAATGCGGCCCTTGAACGTTTTGCCAATCACATGCATAGTTGTATGCGCCATTTTGCAATAATTTATGCTCTCTTGATCATGGGCTGGTCGGCGATGAGCCATTTCTTATATGACAATTTGATCTTTTATCGACGTCACTTGTCATTTCACATTGCCACACTCCGTTGCTCCTAGATATGAGTGCAGGAATGTTGTTGCCTGGAGCAGCAGAAGAGTTGTGTAGCTAATCATGGATGAAGGCCCAGCTCCCGCTATGGAGGAAGGAAAAAATTAGGAGAGACCATTGTGCCTTGCGATATCTAGAAAGAAAGAAAAGTAGTAGGTCAGACAGGCTCGCCAAACTTTGCTTGCCCCCCATGTTAGCGGCAGGGGAAGGACTCCAGAATCCGTTTTGTTTCCAAGAAGTGTTGCAGGGGCTCTCAAACGAAACCCTGAAAGGGACACTAAAGAGAAACAATGAGTTGGTTTAGATTGACAAACTGCACTCTGAGAACTCTAATGCCGTATGTTTCACTATCATAAGTTCATTATTAGCGTAGAAATTCAAGGTTGAAGATTTATTTTTAAATTTCGCACCGAAATGTCCGCACGTGATGCTGAAAATTTCAAAATGCATTTTTCCATATTTTCGCGACATTGGCGCGATGAAATTTACCGAAACTTCGCATGCTAGGTCTATGGCAACCCACAGACGACAATGTACTTCATTTTTATCGATTAGAAGCTACGTAAGACCCAGTAGACGCCTTCAAAATCTATGACATCACGGTGTTTGGTGCGGGAATCTCAAGGTAGCATCGCCACCCGCATTTTCTTTTCGCGCGTTTTCTCGCTTACCAAGCATCGTGTCGCGGTAACAGTGGTGTTTTCGGGATTGTGAAACTGTACTTTACTAATACGCGAAAAATCGTTTTGCTCTTTAGTGTCCCTCGAAGTAGGAACACGTTACTTGATGGTGTCTGTAGATTTTTTCTCCTCTGACTGCCGCTGTAGCAGTCTGGGGTTGTTGTGCTGATTGCTTGACTCTCTCTCTGCAGCATCTGCCCTCTGCTGACACGTGTCAGTCTCATCCTGACCGGCCAGGAGGGAATCCTGCCACTGGGCCTCCTGAAGTCTTTGTCTGATCTCACCCTTCGAGTCATTTCAAACACGTCGGAACTGTTCTTCCGTCGCCAAGTCGAGCCGGTCCTCAAGAAGGTGGGGCCTCACCTAAAGACTCTCACCCTGTCACTGCCCGACTTGGATGTGGCTGCAATTAGCGAGTGAGTGGTAATTTACTACCCACGGACACTTGGATTTGCTGCATTAATGATTAGTAGTTACTGTTAGGTTAGGTTTGGCTAACTCGAGCCAAGCTTGGACCCTTTGCACTCCAAGCATTTTCCCAGCTTCCATCCATTCTGGTCCGAAGCTAAAAGACTCAAAGCCCAAGTAGATGAAATTTACTTACTCTTGTACAGATGGCCCATAATGTAGTGAGAAAATGTGCATGTGGATCAAATGCAAAGGAACTTGTCTAGCAGAGCCTGATTACGAACCGATATGGCTGTGTTGCGTTGTCAGGCAGCGGGCCAACAACGCACCGCTAAGGGATTAACTATGTGTTACGAAAAAGAAACCAATGTAGTATTTTTATGGCTTTCTCTTGTACCATGAGGTTAAGTACCTAATTTAACTGTAGTAAATGAAAGGGCCACAGTGGCAATCTTTCGAGCTTGAAATTGTGCATCACACATTAGCTGGCTACGTGAGCACACAAAATGGCTTGCACATGAGCACTGTGTTGACATCTCTTTTTCAATGAAGGCTTCCTGGGTGCTATAGACCCATCTAAGAGGTTGTAAATATGCATGACCCCCGAAAAATGCAATGCGGATGCGAGGACGTCAGCCTCTGTTCTCTCGTGCAAGTCCATAAGGGAAGGTGCTCCATGTTTCCATTGAGGTCTGCTAGGAGAGAGTTCTTGCAAGGATCGTGGCAGTCATCACAAACTCGTGATGTACCTGGTTGTTGGTTGTTTACATTAAAAAGTTGATGTCAATGTCTTTGAGGTTGGGCGTATCATGTGGAGTTGTGCGACATGCCCATTGAAATCGACTTCAAATATGTCCTAGGCTAATAACTCTATTTTTTTCGATGATGCATGTGTGTCTACACGAAATCTATCCCACAAATTATCTCGCCTTCAAAATTTTGTGCGAGTACTCATTTAAAGATGAAGTCTCTCGCCCCCTGAAATAATCAGACTTAACGCCCCAAGTTTCAGGAAATTTCGTTGAACAAACATACTAAAGAAAGCACCTTGACATCCATTGTGTCATGCTGACATTCGTGTGCAGAGATTTCCATGTGAAATTCAAATACGGGACTTTAACCTTCATTTTGTCGTGTATTAATAAACCTGTAGGAATGAAATTAGAAACGGTACAGTTCTAAAGAATGATTTATAAGTCTAAACTGATTCGTTGTTTTACTTAAGTGTCTTTTTGAAGCACTTTGTGATATTTTCCTGCTTATTCACCAGCTAAAATATAAGGCGGCGGGCGCAAAAATGGGACAAGGACGAAACAGGAAGAAGAGACGTATACAAGCGCACCTGCGCTTGTATACGTCTCTTCTTCCTGTTTCGTCCTTGTCCCATTTTCGCGCCGCCGTCTTATATTTTAACTATGCACCAACTAGCCCAGCAACAAATTTTATTGGATTATTCACCAGCGTTGCGTCGCTTAGGTGTGATGATGAGTGGGCTCAGGCCTCTCACACACAATGATAGGCTCCACATAAACACAGAGCCTTTAATATGAAAACGGGGCGTAACTTACGGACATGTTACAGACACGCATACTTGAACACCTTGCAGTCTGTTTTTTCTAGTTCGTATCATTTATCGGTGCAGTGGTGCACACTCGTGGTACGTCGGGCCGCACGATGACGCTGTCGCGGTAGGTCTGGGTATCAGTTGGGGACGAAGGCCTGGCACTGGAAAAGTCTGGGATATTGGCTCTGCGTGTCTGCCCAGAACAGGATAGCCCGAGGGCATGGCTCGGCCAAACTGAAACATGCCGACGTCTGGTAAACACCTTATCCAGGAACGCAAACCTTTGGCTTGACAGGGACCGCGGGTCCCGGCCAAGCAGCTCAGGCTGGCGACATGCCAGACTGTCAAGTGTAAGAGCCCCTCATTTGGCATCTTCTCTCTTCGCTGCACCACAACATAAGTGCGCATCCGGCTGCGCACTTTATAGGGGTGATGAATAAACAAGGCGTTAGAAGACATGGGACAAGACGAAGAAAGCTACAAGACAAGCGCATATTAACAACTGAACTTTTATGGGAAAAAAACGAATATGTATAGGAAGCAAGAACCACATGTTCACCACGAAGAGAACCAGAAACCTCGGATGTGCGTATCCAGGTACCTATCTCTGCCTTGTTTAACACAAGAGAAGGCTTTTCCACGCAGCTATCTTCAGCTTTCAAAATTAAGAAAGCTTCAACAAGTTCCCATGTCGGCTGGTCTCTGTGACGTGCAAGCACTCCTGTCCTCTCCTTTCTGATGCGAAAGTGCTCGCACGTCACAGGGACCAGACGGCACGGAAACTTTGGCTGAAAAAGCATGCCTTTTGTTTTGGTATCAGCAATAGTTAGTGAGTTTAATGAGCTCCATTTATTCATTTGTTCTAGTGTATCGTTGGCAGTACTGAGTAAGTTATGCAGTGTTTCTAGAGATCATAAATAAACTAGTGTCGTTGGCATTGATAAGAAATCGCGCTGTGGTATTGATATTCGTAATATCGGTTGTATAAATAATAAACAATAGTGGTCTTTCTATGCTTCCTTGGGGAACCCCAGCGTGTATCGGTAAATTTTTTTAATAGTGGTTGCTTATAACAACAGTTTGATACCTGTATTTCAAATAACGTCTAATTAAATTCAGAAATGTTCCCCTAAAGCCATAAAGGTCAAGTTTTGTTAGTAAGGTGTTGTGATTGATGGCATTGAAGGCCTTTGAAATATCGATGAATATGCCAAGAGTAACCAAATTTTCTTTAAAGCCTGGCAGCATTATTTCTTTTTGAGTCGATAATGCTAATTTACTTGAGCGACCTTTTCTAAATCCAAATTGGAAATCTGTAAGCACATTGCGATTGTTACAAAGTCAGGTTATCCTTAGATTTATCAACTTTTCAAGACATTTAGAAAAAAATAGGCTGGATTCATCTTGGCCTAAGGTGGAGAACTTGTTTCTGTCAAGAGAATCGACATTTGGGCTAGTTGGTTGATATGCATGGTATAGTTGTTGTTTAAGCGCATCCAATGAAGACAAAAGATGAGAAAGGAACGCTTGTCTTGTGTTCCTTTCTCGTCTTTTGTCTTCGTTGGAGTGCGCTTAAACAACAACTATACCTTGTTTCTGTCGCCAAATTTGAAAAGTACATGCTTTGCTGGGCGAATCTGCAGATCATCGATATCGCAACTTTTATTATTTCAAATACTGCGAAACATGCTGTATATCTCTCAAGTGTCAGTCAGGTTTAGGAATGCACTTTCAGTGATTTCGGTTTTAAATATTCTATTCATCGGGATCATGGGAATGATTTACAAGTGACACAAAATAGTTTTTAAAAGCGTCAGCCAATGCCACACCCGATATGAGTTCATTATTCACTGTTAATTCCTCTAGATTATCTGGCTGTTGGTTTGCATGCTGTGAACTATTCAGCTTTTTCCAGCTGACATAGGTTCGCATTATCGTTTCGTCCGAGAATAGTTTCTGAAAGTACTTTGCTTTTGCTGCCCTTAGAAGCCCATAAACTTTATTCGAGCGTTTTTTAAACACTGCTAAGTCTGCTTCGTCTCTTGTGATTAAGAACTGTTTGAAAAAGAGCATCCTTTTGTTTTATCAATTTCAACGCACGGTCATTAATCCATGGTTTTCTTGCTTTTCTGGCTTTTTTTTTGTTTTACATTTAAATGATTTTTGCATAAGCTTTCTTAAAAGCGGAGGAAAACGATTCGTATGTGTTGGCACAGTCCCTTTCATTGTATGCGTCTTGCCAGCTTATCCATGAGATTTCACTGCGGAATTTATCAAGTGTGAATGGGTTAATATCTTGAAATGTGAAGTGCTGATCTATGGAAGAATGTGAGGGCAACACAGATGAATTCGCAATAAGAAATGTAGGCAAGTGGTAGCTGACCTGAGCCGTGAGGACACCCGATTCAATGTTTTGCACATCGATATTTGTGTCGAAAAATGTCGATCAAACTTTCACAGTTACCTTGAATGCGAGTTGGTGTAGAAATTGTATTAGTGCACACATTTTATTAAAGCACCTGCGTAGTTACCTTGAATACGAGTTGGTGTAGAAATTGCATTAGTGCATGCATTTGATTCAAGCACCGGTACTGTGCGCTTGCGAAGTGGGCAGGGTTGCGTTTTTTCCATGTTTTTTTTTGTACCGGCTTTCTTCAAAGACAGGTGCAGGTGATGATGCCGTGGTGCTGTGTGACAATGAAAACTGCACACGCAGCTGAAGCTTCACAAAAACTTCCCCTTTTTCCTGGGAGCACGCTCAAAGCGACACAGCTACACATTTTCTCTTTCCTTTTTTGGAGGCGAAGCACTTTAAAACCTCACAATGTCCGTCCGTCCGCCCGTCCGCTGTAGTCTACAGTCAAAGTGCAGGTGCAAAAAATCCACGCATCTGCGCGCAACGTGCCTACGTACATATCGGGCTAAAAATAGACCATCCTCGGGCGAACCTACTATGCGAACCACAACAAGATAAAAGGCCACAACACCGTAAAAACAGCGACATTTAAGCACCTATCAATCAAACCATATGATAGAAGAAAAGATTAACAAGAAGAAAATAAACGGCTGTTAACCAGAACAAAATATACGATAACACCGAACGATCCCACTGCTTTGGCTACTCATCATCATTCACTTAACAAAATATACGGTAACACCGAACGATTCCACTGCTTTGGCTACTCATTATCATTCACTTCGTGGAGATGTGGCGTTTTTTTTTCTTTTTCCTTTACTTGATCAATTTAGCCACTGCTTCAAGTTTAGGCACGCGCGACACTTTTTAAAAAGTCTCGGCCACCATGGGCTTGGCGGTACTGTATTTTTGCCAGTATGATCCACTCAAGAAATGAGAATATTTGGCTCTTCAGTGGGCAAGTTATCCCCGAATTTTGGTGCACAAGGTGGCTTCATGGCAATATGTCATAGCAGTTCAAGGAAGGTGGCAATGACGACAACAGCTGAAAGTGACAGCAAGTGAGGACAAGGAAGTGACACTGGTGACTGAAACCGAATGAAAGGAAAAGTGTTGAACAGTCTTCCGAGCATAGTTTGTGGGGTAATATTTATAGAGGTGTTCAATTATTTTACACGTCTGAAATGTGTGGGTAATAATTGGGTATCTTATTTTAAAATTTTTTCTCTGGTCGTAGTTGGGGGGTGCGGCTGGTTATATGCAGGAGTGGGTTGTACTCGAGAAAATATCATACATCACATAGAGACCAATCGAAGCATGCGGCGAGAATGCTTATTGTCACACATGGTGGTAAACCATGGTGGCCTCAGTACCAACACTATGCTGTAGAAGCAGCTGCACGCGAATCTCATTTGCTTGATTGCGTACTGGTGCAAAGTGGCATTGTCTCAAGCCTGCTTGACCAACACATAGGGGCCATATTTTGCAGTGCACATCTTGAGGCACTTTCGGTTAGCTGAATGCTAAGGAGTGTCTGCGAAGCATAGAAGAGCTGGCATCCGCCGGTGAGCCTACGCGTGGTTCTGGATACAAGGAAATTCTCTGGAGAGTAGGGATGTGCTGGAGTGCACACAGCAGGCATTCCCAAATTGTGACCGGGAAAGTACCGATGTCGCTTAAACGGAACATATACAATCACTGCATTTGGCCGGTACTAGCATTTGGGGTAGAAGCCTGCAGGATAATAGAGAAGCTCAAGAAAAAGTTAAGCTATTCGCCCCGAGATCGAGCGGAGTCGCCGCCTGGTGGCCACTGGCTGAAGCGCGCCTAGTGTGGATTGCTCCTCGCGTCGTCTGCTAGCCACATAAGGCTAGCATGTGCGCGTACCCCATGCTCATCCTCCAAGGGCGGTTTGTCCCGCTCTGTTAGTGCAAGCTTAACTGATAGTACGTTTGCCTAGCACGATCTACAGACACATTCGGCCTTGCTCGGCTGTATATGCATTGCACTAAGATCAGTTTGTACTCTTGCTAGAGTGTTGTGTATCCTCCGTTCGCCAGGATCATTTCGGTGTAGGTGCCGCTTTGTATTTGAAGCACATTGTACAATGCACTTGGCGTTGTCCCAAACATGCGGAGTAGTAAATATTCCGTGAAAGCAGCGTTTTAGCGACTCTGTCATAAACGAAGTTTTGCATTGTTGTTAGGTGTCTAACTGCGGCGCTGTTGCTTATCGGTTATGCGACGAGCTTTAATTGTGCTTGAGATAACCTTTTATTGTACAGTCCTGGTCCCACTACAGCGAAATATTTCTGTCTAGTAAATTATGACACTTCGCGGTACTTAAATTGTCCCTTAAAAACAACAGAAAATTGAATGACACCGAGGTGATTAAACTTGAGTCGCCGAGCGAATTTTTAACATTGGGCGAAATTTATACCGACACACCCGTGTGCTTAGATTTGGGTTCGCTTTAAAGAATCCAGATGGTCAAAATTGATCCAGAAGGCGTGCCTCACACTTATGTCATATAATTTCACGCAAAACGTCATCTTTTTTTTCTTCTCTTTTTTTACAATGTCTTGAGCGCTTTTGTGGCGTTGTCATAGACTGACCGAAGGATCGGACATTATTCGCTTGAAAAAAGAAATCTTTTGTCCCATCAAATAACCGAACCTTTGTTGCATCGTAATCATGCAGATAATCAATCGAAGAAAGCTGCGTGGTGAACTGTTACCTTTTTATACTGTTATTGGAGTAAAAACAAATGCGCTAAAGCGCTGCCAGCCACGTAGCTTTCCTGAATAAGTTTATCAACTGTCCTACGTCTATTTCATGGAGAATTAAATAATAAAAAATGCGGATGCGTATTCACGGTCATTTCAGCTCATCACCCAAGAATATGGCATTTCTTTATTATATTTTTAGTGTCCAAGATCAGCATGCATGAAACAAAGAATGAATTACGTCGGTCTACAACATTGCGAAGTAGGCGGGACACAAGCTCAACACTTACAAATAAAAATACAAGAAACGTGACATAGTGCCAAAACTCAGACAGTCGCCAAGCGCGAACATCTGTTTCAATGGCAGATTGGGTTTCTCTCACAAGTAATAATATCGTTCGGCGAGCTTCGTGCATCCATTCGGCAATGGGTGACATATATAAGCATAGACCGCTTATAACGTAAGTCGCCGGAGTCGCGAATATCCGCACTATAAGCGGTACCGCACTATAACCAAAACAACATTTTTGAAAGGCTGCGCATGTGCAAAACAGGACCAAGAGACAGCCGCGCGATTCCGACTATCGGGGCATGCGACTGGGACGTAAGTTTGCATCCGCTTAAGTTTGAAAATGTTGAACGGTTAGCGTTCGCGGACCTGCGGTGCCGACATAACAAACGCGCGGAAAAAAAAAAAAAGGCGCCGTAACGGAAAGACCCCAACTAACTTTTCGGATCTCCTCAGTTATGCGGAGTTCGCCGCGATACCACAATGCACAGAAACTACACGTCAAACGGCAATTGAAGTTTCCGCACGCTTTCAGTTTTCCGGGCGCGTGCGCGATGTCGGAAACAGTGGCGACCACGAACCGCCACACGAGTGTTACACACACAGGCCCTCATTTTCGTCGAAGATGTAAGGCAGCCCTTCTAAATGCAACAAGTGTGAAATGTTCCGTTGACTCGGCACCAAACCGCAACTTTGATCACTTTGATAGTCCGCGGCCACCACCGACGAGGCAGCTAGCGTTCGTTAGGCCTAGCGCGTGCGTTGCAATGTGGCATGCTGTCGCGAGACGCTTGCCCAAGAAACGCGGATATCGGGCGTAGAAGAGATCGCACTCACGAGCTAAACCGAGGGAAACACGCGTGTACTGCCCTCGGTTTAGCTCGTGAGTGCGCAATTATTTTCCTGCATAGAACGAACCAACTGGCCCCTCAAGACGTCCTGATCAACGAAGTTTCGGTTCGCGGTCAGGAGAACAGCCGCCGCAACTATCCTGAAAAAAGTCTTCCAAGCTTGTAAGTCCGCCTGTTGGTCGTCGAAGGCGAAAGCTCGATCGCGTCTCAAAGCATTGTCACTAGCGCGGTATTCGAATTCGCACGTGCGAAATCTGCGCTCTACGACGACGCAAACAGCGGTGGACGCGGGCGCCCGTTCGTGGCGGGGCGCGCATGACAGGCGGCCGAAGCAAAAGCGGCGAACTTTAGCGGCGAAGGCTTCCCAGTCGCGTACCCAACCAGTCCCCCCTCCTCACACCCCGCACCCGCGTAGGGCAGCTGCACCCCCCACCTCCCCGTAATCCCCCCACCCCCTTCTTTCTCCCCCCTCGCGCCTCGGTCATTCTTTCCGCGTCCCCTCCTCCGTAACGCTGTCGTCGCTCTCTCCCCGGCCGGCGCACCTGCGCTGATAACCGCGCTCGTCCCCCTCGCTTCTCGGAGGAGTGGCCGGCAACCGCATTATAACCGGTCTTTCATCTTGGGGGGACTGCACAATAAGCGGTATGTGTATACATGGAGTCCTATGGGAGGGTAAATGGGAGTCGGAAAAAACCGCATTATAGCCGGTCCTGCACTGTAAACGGTTACGTTATAAATGGTCTGCGCATTACGAGTAGGCTGCAGTCGGCTCATTTTATTTGCCGACAATCCGCCTTTGCATGCCTCTACAGCGCATGCGCGGCCACCTGGCGGCAAATCTGGGAAACTGTCTGTGGGGCGCCGTTGCAGACGCCGCCTCATTTTCCGCGGCGGCATTGGTGGTGAGAGTAGTGTTGGCACGTGCGGGTGGCACAACAAATATATTTATCTATATATCTGGTTCTGTGAGCTTGATGCCGGCCACTAATGCCGCTTATGGATGCACTTCGTGAGGCGTGCCCAGCAGCAACATTCATTTTTTCCACTTCCCGTCGGTGAAACGCGATCATCAGCACCGTGAAGCGTGGCACGATCAGGGCTGTGAGGCGCCAAAATGAAGACGGCAGTTCGTGGCAGCCTTTCGATTCTGCAATGCAGTGCGAAAAGCAGTTCGTTAACTGTGTGTTTGCTAACTAAATGTTATACGTGAATAACATGTCACGTTTCATGCAGGGCGCGGAAAAAGGGTGCGCTTTGTGTCTGTCTCGTCGCACAGCAGTTCAGTAGCGACGAAGCTTGAGCTACGGGTTTTCTTTGTACGACAAGCTTTCTGTATTTGTTTTGGAATGACGACAACAGCAAAGTATGGTTAATTGCGCCTTGGTTCGCTTTGGTCTCAATATAACTACGCTGTTGTTTACTTTGGCGTCTTCTGTAAATCGGAAAACAATCGCCGTAAATCGTCCGCTGGAACATAATGAATGCGAAAGGGTGCACTTTCGTCGCCTGTCATTCACCGACGTTCAGCGGTTCATATATGTTGTCAAAGCACATTCGCTGTTCGGCGAGAAAGGAAAAAAAAAATTAAAAGAAATTCGCCTGTGTTCACTGTTGACGTCACTGCCGCGCACCGATTCATAAATCTTGCGAAGTTTCCACGTGCGTGCCTTTTTTTTTTGGTCGCCATAGTGCGATTTTCACAGATTTTGCAGGTTCGCCGGCCAACTCTCCCTGCCACTTGCAATTTAGGTTAAACGACACTCGCAAAAATACACAGCTCAAGACAGGTTCAGCGTGCCGCGTTCTATCGGCGCCAGCTCTGGTGTGCTAAAATCGTGTAACGCATGTATCGTAGGATCACGTTCCCTCAATATCAATGTGCAGGCCAGCGAACACTGTGGCCCAGACGCGAGGTACTCGCGATAGACGCTTCGAAGCATGCCATTCCGTAAAATCATTGCTCCGCGGTCCCGTAGTAAAACGTTGAAGCAACAACGGCACGAAACGGCCCACGCAGAGGCCCGGTAGTTCATATGATTAGTATGAATGCGACAATAAACAAAAAAATATATTTACCCGGCTGCGCAGAGGCAGTGACATGCCACTACCTCGCATGTGGTCTTCCTCACGACTGCATGCACAATGTAGCAGCTACCCTTCATTGACGTGAGGAAAATGCTTCTCGGAACTCCGCACGTGGACGCGGCAGTTAACTCATTCAACATGAGGCTGCGCACGTAACCCTCATCGCAGAATTTCTGCGCTTTTGTGGTTTGCCGGGAGCACCGCGCACCACTTGCTGCCATGAAGGCATTCAACTGCTCCTTGCTCATCATTTTCACTGATACTGGCCTTTTCATCCACCCGTTGGTCACAGAAAAGAACCCGCCGGGTATGAAATACCCCCAGGTGGCTCCATGCCATAACACTCAGACGGGGCTATCGGCACATGTGCCGCTGCCAAGCTTTGTGCTATGCAGCAGCAGTGGCAGAGGCAGCAGACGCGCGCGACGCCCCACGGTTTGTTTCCTGAAAAGTCCGCGAGGGGGCGCCACACAGACATGCAAAAGGCGGATTGGCTCACACTGCTCACAGAAAAGCGCCGCTGCGTACATTTGTATGCGCGCAGCCGGTCGCCTATCCACACTAGCGCGGTGACGGTGCTGCCACCTGTAGCTCGATCTCGGGGCGAATAGGAAGGCACAGTGCGACTGAGACAAGGGACAAAGAACACACACCACACAAAAGCGCTGTGTGTGGTGTGACACTTTTTTGTCTGCATTCTGCAGCGCTGGAATTCGTGTAGTGTCGAATACTGAAATGAACGCAAAAAGAATGATCGAAATCGGTACATGGCAGCGGAAGTTATAAGCCGTTGAACTTCACAACCCCAGCAGATGAAAAAAAAAACAACATTCCCTCTCGCATTTCACTCTCCCACTGACGTCAAAGGCCGCTTCCAATCACCGCACGGCGATGAAAAAACACTGGAGCACATCATTTGTTCCTGCCCTGCTCTGGCCACTGAGCGACGCATTATGGCGAGCCGCTATCGCCGGCTAGGTCTCCCTGCGACAACTGTGGAGGACTTCCTTTTTCCTGTACGGTCGAAGATCCCGGCCCTGCGAGCGTTCCTCGAGTTTGCGGTTCCTGCAGACCTTGCCGCCCTGCAGCCGAACGCTGTGCTTTCGTGCTCCCGCCAGCGCTGACAAGTCTATCTCGTCACGCATCTCCCTTCTTTCTATCTTCTCTTCTATCCTCTTTACTCCCCCCTTCCCCATCCCCAAAGGCGCTGAGCCGTGCCCCCACGACGGGAGGCAGAAAATAGTGTCCTTTTTCTATCTTCCTCTTTCCCGAAACCACTCTCTCTCTCTTACAGAGACGTACCGGACGACTCGCCTCGTGGTGGCTGTTGTACAGCACTCCTAGCGCCATTTTGCAATGGTTTTCACATTTTCATATTTAAAAACGGAAATCCTTTTGTGTCTGAAGAAGTATAGAGAGAGGTTTTATCATTTTTAGCGCACAATAGTGTGATCGGTCTTGGACTGTATGAATATTATGCACGACTTGTCGCATCGAACCAATCAAAACGCATGGCCTATGTCGTCACTCCCACATGGTGAAGCGTCAGTTCCGATCACAAAAATAGCCGCTGTATGTCGCTCCAGTCTGAAAACAGTTAGGTTTCTCCATAGAAATTAAATTATAACAGCGTTGTTTTTGGCGTCGCCACTTGCACAACGATATCGGTGCATTCCACAGTTCGAGAAGAAGCTATGAAAACGACACGCTACATTTGTGTCGCAGGGCCCCTTTAATTATACGTGGCATTTATACAATAGTTAGAAAGAAGCAGTGGCTACACTTAAGCTAATGAACATAACAAGTTATTCTTACATACCTGATGCCCTTATGAAATGGAACGGACATATAACTATGTCTGTACATTGCAAATATAAGAAACGCGTGTGTTATCACATGACAAGTTTAAATGAAAATGGAGTGGAAATTCCGTCATGCATGCTATGCTATTCTAAGATGACCTTGCCCATGCAATAATACTTATAGGGACACTAAAGAGAAAAATGATTTTCCGCATATTAGTAAATTACAATTTCACAACATACAGAACACCATTGTTTTCACCAGTCAGCGAGAAAACGCATGAAAAGGAAATATGGCTGGTGGCGCCACATTGAAATTCTTGCACAAAACGCCGTGATGTCACAGATTTTGACGGCATCTGCTAGGTCATGTGTAGGTCCTTATCGGTAAAAATTAAGTACATCGTCCTCCGAGGGGAGCCGTAAACTTAACATACCCAGTTTCTGGAAACATTGTTGAGCCAATGTCGCCAAATACAAAAAGTGCACTTTGAAATGCATGACGCCTTGCGCGAGAATTCAGCGCAAAATTTAAAAATGAAACTGATGTTGAAATTAAACAATAGAGCTCTCAGAGTAGAAGTTATCTATCTAAACCGATTCATTTTTTCTCTTTAGTGTCCCTTCAACCTCTTTATAGATGCAACAAGAGGATCGAAGCTATCGTTGAAAAGTTGATTGAATCATTTGGGCGCTGTGTAAGTCTTACTGCAAGAAGTTAAAGGCTTGGAAGCGTGTGATGAAACGAAAAATAATAGTTGTAAAATTATGGGATTGCAAAACAGCATAGTTAATCGGAGAACAAAACAGGGGTAGCCATAGTTGACACTATGAAAAAAAAAAATCACGCCATATCCACGAAGTGAATGATGATGAGTGGGCGAAGCTCTATCATTTTCATCCATGGCAGAAAGAGAATGTGTGGTCTGGAACACGCTTATACTTCATGATCATCAGCGTCATCGTTATCACATCTAGTGGGTACATTCCACTATACTGGAACGCGCTTATACTTCATCGTTATCACGTGTAGTGGGTACATTCCACTATACTGCGTCATCGTCATCTTTATCACGTGGAGTGGGTACATTCCACTATACGTGGCTATCTACCTACCTACTACTACTACTACTACTACTACTACTACTACTACTACTACTACTACTACTACTACTACTACAACAACAACTACAGAGGAGGGACAGACCCACACCCTTAGGAGCTTCGCCCCTAAAAATAATGGTCTTGAGTAGGCCATGTAGTGTGTAGGACAAGTAGGTGATAGTGTGTTAGGACAACTGAATGGATACAAAGGGATGGGAAACGCAGTTGAGGATAGCACGGGGTTAGGTCCATTGATGACATTACAACATTCACTGGTGAAAAATGGAGTTGGCTAGTGCAGAGTAGAGTGAACTTGAGATCATTGGGAACCCGGAACAGGTGATAAACCAAATGAGTAATAGCTCTGTTGTCTTATGTTCCTTACAGCTTTGCACATCCAAGGAGAGGATCTCTCTTTTCATAACAAACCATTTTCCGGTGTTGCATTTTTTATTACGCGGTGATGTGATAGTTGTGCCAATTGCACCAAACTGCACGAAGAGGTGAAACCTGCTACATCATCCTGCTACATTTTTCTGCAAAAATCTCAATTTGCACCGAGCATGTGCCAAGACATCATCCTGCAGTCCTTTGGAAAAAAAAAAAGGGAAGACTGGAACATGCTTGCAAACCATCTTTAAGCTACCATTGTAATTTCGAGTGGTCATTGGAACATACTGACGTGTACTATGTAGCTGAAATAGTTGCTAGGCGCAACCCCAGCAAACAATTCAGACCGACCTATGCTGCACACCTGAAGTTTTCTACTACTACTGGACCATACTGTATTACTTTAGTAAGCTCAGTAAAATGGCTTCTAACTGTTGTGGACCAAGCAACATTCAGCAGTACATGTATGTGCTTGAATAGACCATTTTGTTATAGTTTGTTTTACAAAAAAAAATTGTACTATTTGTTGTGATATACTTCCATAAAAGTTCATGCAGGTTGCTTAATTTACAAGGTATGTCTGACCATACAATCACTGGACTTTATCGAAAATACCACTTGCTGCCAGTGGACTGTGGGATTTTGCTGAGAAAGCATGGTGTCCCAGCATTCTGGTATCTTGGTTCAGTTTCTCAACCGCTGCAACAGTTCGTGTCTGAAAACTTGCCAAAGTTAAAATACGAAGCCTCGCATTACCGCAAATTTCATGAAGCACGTGTTAGATTTCGGGCACCAAGGGCCTGTGTTTTGTCAACTGTCCATGAACTACGATCCTTACGGTTCTCTCCATAAAGCACAACCACAGGCACTTTGCTTTGCTGCGAAGCCCTAGGTTGTTCTGAAAATACAAACGTCATCAGAATAGTCTTTCTGGGTAGTAAACAGAGTGAACAGAAAGTTTACACAGATTGTGCTTCCAGTACTGTAACTAAAGCATCGGGGAAAGTCGTATTCATTTGCAAATATGAGATGGATTCTGGGAAAATTTTAGGCAGCCTGAGGTCATGGCTCCAAAGAAACTTAGGGCTGTCAGCAGGAAAAACAACGAGCAGTAATGTAATTTCATCTTTTGGGGTATTCTAAGTAAAGATGCATGTATTTGTGCATGTAGTACAACTGATGAAGCTGAAAGACAAATATTTGCAGGTAGAAAATGTTTGCTTGGTAACTGCTCCAAAAGGTTGTTATGCTGCTCCAAAGCCAGAGTTTTACCCGCTCCTAGAAGCTGCGCCGAAGTGGCTTCGGTCGATGCATCACCGATTACGATCTGTTTCTTTTTAATCTGCGGTGATGGAAGTGCTGCTCCACTTGCTCCAAACTGTTCCAAAAGTAAAATTCTGCTACATGCTACTCCAAACTGGGATTTTTGCTAGTAACTGCTCCGAACATGCTCTGAAACGGCACTGAGAAAATGAAGGATGAGGAACTTTAATCGTGTGACCAACTGGCTAGCCCTAAAGAAATAAAAAGCAGTCTGTGCATATCATCTTAGTATGCTCGTATTAATAAAAATCCAGCTGATAATGAAGCCAAGGAAAGTATGGGGCACGTTAATTGTGCTGTTTTAGGTGTATTGTAGTAATTTTGATATAGATCTGAAAAAAGTAAAGTGGACAAAAAGACAACTTGCCACCGGCAAGGACCGAACTTGCAGCCTTTGGATCTGCAGGTTGCCTGTTCGGTTCCTGCCGGTGGCACGTTGTCTTTTCGTCCACTTTACATTTTTCACATCTGCATCACACTTACTACAATACACCTACAACAGTAAAATTAATGTCTCCAATATCTTCCTGGGCTTCACTATCTGCTGGTTTTTTATTAACCCTTTCAGACGCCACCTATGAAGAACTGTCTGTAAATGGGTCAAAAACAATACAACGTTATTTCAAGGCACTCAATATACTATTGCAATAAAAATAACGTCATAATATGTTCATTTACGTGTGTTATAGCAACTTATTCTAATTAAGTTGTAATTAAATCTCTGTTTATCCTGAAGTCATTCATGCTCTATTTTGGCATAAATAGAATGAAATCTCGGGCTAGAAATATAGTACAAAATCGTTTTTGGTTATGTCCATTTAGAGCAAAGAAAAAGTATACTTTTAACATGGCTCGCAGGACGCGGCTCATCGAACGACTTGCCGAACGGGGTAATGGCTTCAGCAGTGCGAATCATACGCAACAGTACGCTGTGAAATGAAGTTAAACGAAGACAAGTTATTATGCAGAAGGTTCAATCTATCCGAAGCTCAATGTATCTCGCTCTCTCTTAGCCCCTAGTTGATACAAGGAGCAAAAACAAGTGATGTACACAGCTGTCTGCATAGCGTCTCAAAGGGTTAAGGTTGTGTCGAAAAAAAAAAAGAAAAAAAAAAAACGAGCCCTCAAAATGATCTTCCTTCATTCCATTAGTATGCTCGTATGCAGCTTTATCGGCTCTATCTCATTTATGTAACAAGTGGCATATCAAAGCATATAGATCATCAACTTTATATTTTTTTTATCCAGCTTGGATATGCAGGTTATTTTTATTAAATGTGAAAATGACCGAAATTGCTTTGATTCTACACCAATTATCAACTGCTGCTTAGGCAACAGTTATACGTTGCCGTAGTTACTTCTATGATGTGGTACACACCTTTACCGTTCTGATCTCATTACTGCCGCAAATATTGGGGTTTTAAATATATAACTCATTTTACGGTGCGTTCAATAGCCAACCATCTTTTTATTTGTTTATTTCTTGCAATTTGTTGATTGTTGTCTATGACATGCCTTTCATAATAAATAATATTTCTGAGATGCTTCAACGATGCTATAAACTCCAGGAGCTGTATGGCATATTTTGCCATCTGCTCCGAAACACGAATAGCTGCTCCAAAGTGGTAATTTTTCTGCTTCAAAATCTGCTCCAAAAAGTAGAAGTTCAGTTCCATCATGAATCTGTGGTCTTTTAAGAAACTTATTTAGGATTCCTTGAAAAATTTGGTGTCTTGTCACACAGGCATTGTCCGATGTTGACAGACCTGGAGATGGAAGACCTGCGGACGCTGATTCTGTCGGACCAGCCGTCCGTCCTGCAGCACACCCAGTTCAGCCGGCTGCAGCGGCTCAAGTTCTTCCCCCACGAGATGAACACGGTGACGCCGGAGCAGCTCTTCGGGATGCTGTGCAATGGCGGCAAGCTGACTGAGGCTTGCCTCGGGTGGTGTCGGCTGACGGACGCTTCCCTGGAGGCCCTCGTTGCCTCTGGCACGTTTGCCCACCTCCGCGAGTTCGAGCTGAACGAAGTAGAGTGCGTGTCGGGCGTGGGGCTGCGTTCGCTCGTGGCTGCCGACAGCGACCTGGCTTCCCTGACCGTCTTCGGCTGCGACTTTGTGACGCGGGCCGACATCGAGCAACTGCGGGAGCAGGTGGCTCAGCAGAACTTGGACCTTGTGATTCGCTACTTTGAGCTCTGAGGCCTGCCATCATCTGTGGGGCCTCTGAGCTGTGGGTCAGCTGTGGGTCATCTGCGGGGCCTCAGCGTCGCCTGCACGTTGTGAGAGTGTGAGTGTGTGTGTGGACGTGGTGATGATTGTGCATGGCCTGTTGTTTTTTCGGAGTGCGACAACTACGATAGATTCTATTCTAGAGGTTCAAAGAGTGAGTGTCAAATGCAGGATGTTTCGTGTTCAGGTTTTATTTCATGGTGTCCAAACATGGTTACACGAATAGAATATGCATGGGCAGAATCTCTTTCACGTTTGGCTGGAAATTGGCCAGAAGCTAGATGTTCTATGAGAACTGCTGGCTTTTGGCCAATTGCGTGAGTCAAAAATCGAACAAAGATAAAGTGCGTACGAGAAGGTGCCCTAGAAGAGGTTCTCGAGGTAAGATGATGGTGTGGACTCCTGGCTGGTGAAGCTCCAAGCACCTACACAGTTGTTTAGAGAGCTCTATTTTCAACAGAACCACTTATGAGTGGGGCAGGCAAGAAAATGAACGACACATTGGCCTGCGCATGTTTCGTGCAATCTTCGTGTATCGTAATTGCGGGTGGTGCTGACACTTCGCCCAATTCGCAATCCTCGCATAGGTATTTCTTGAGCCGTGGCATTGCATGTGATGACAGTGCCAGTGATGATTTGCTTGCTGCTGAAACTTGGAAAAAAGTGTGCTTGGCACAATTCCCAAGTCTTTGGCCCCTTGCCTTTTCTTTGACCCTGATGGAACAGCTCTAATCATGGCTGCCTTCTGATCCGGAGCTATGACTTTCCAATTTCGTTTTTAGCAGCTGCTGCTGTCATTCATTTTTCTGTCTTGTCATTTTTTGTCATCATTTTTCTGTCCATCATGGGGTAAAAAGCAAACTGGCTATTCTACCTATGCTGATGCCTCTGCTGCCAGTGTACAAAACAAGGTAAACGAGGGTGCACAGCATGCTAAGTTAGGCTTGGCTAGCTTGGTCAACGTGGCTTGGCTTGGAGCATTGCCCCTGCTGGGCAGCTGCAAAGGAAACTGCCACATTAAGGGGCCTGCAAAGTGCTGCACATTTTCACATACCGGTATGTTATGTGCAAAGTGGGCAGTTCAATGTATTTGGCAAGGAAAATTTTTTGTTATATCCCTCGCCCAGTAAAAATTATTGCATTATATCTCTTGCTTGGTGAAACAAAATTTTATTCACGTGAATATCTATGGCGACTTCCAGGGGAATTAAGATGCTTTTGTTATATCCATTATTCGTTTCACTATGATGAGATTTAAGTGCATGATGGGTTGCATGATGGTGTAGTGCAGGTTGTTACATGACTTGAAGTGTGCCAGTGGTTTGCAGGAATGCTTTGGCTGTATTCACTGGGAGGTTGCGATTACTGTGACACCATGTTGTGTTGTTATTGAGAGCTTGGACACGGGACGAGCCCAGTCGAGAGCAGAAGTTTAATTTCCTTTAGTTTGGATATTCAGATTTAGGACACATGAGATAGGTGGCACAAACTGTTCATTGATACCCAGGAAGACAGGCAGAGAAGTGATGACACAGTTGTGGTTTTGTGAACTCATTGGCTCCCTGCTCCATTGCTTCATCTGTTAGAGTCCAGCTCTTTCGGTAGTGTTCCTGAAGCATGATTGCACAGGTTGGGTCCTTGGTTCGCGTGCCTGGTGTTTTCGTCTTACTGGCCAACAGTAAACAAAGCACATATCCTGCATATATCCTTCATGCCAATCAACTGTCCCGCACTACAAAGTATATTACAGGTTTATTGACTACGTTCAGTTTGTCATCTTAATTGGGAGTGTGCAAATATTTGAAATTTCATATGAACTAAGCTGTTCATACCATTCAATTCACATTCTGTACGAGGACCTATTAGGTGAAGTTGTTGAATATTCGTGTGATTTAAATACGTAAATGATTTGATAGAGTCTCTTTGGAGATTGAATGGTAGATGCGAGGACTGTTTCGAATCATGCTCAGACGTCGCATTTCCTTCACTGATGCATGGGGCACATTCCACTCAGTACTTTTGGAGCCAATCAATAAGAATGGATTTCTTTTAGCTGTGTCGCTGATATACTACTTCATTTCCATTATTATGTGACCAGCTGTCAGCAGCTTTAGTACCATACTGCTCTTCTTTAACAAACAATGTTCTACATACATCTGGTAACATGTTTCGATAATGCAATCGCTATGTTGCCCTAGGCAATTAAAATAAGTTGTTTGCAAGCTCCTTAGTTAGAATTCTCATGCGAATTTGTCAACTGTATTGTAGGTACATATGTATATGTATACCAGCCCGATTTTGTTTCTGTAAGAATGTATTTTTTCTCTAAGTTTAGTATTTGATGTTGCCTCGAAAATGTGAATAGTATATTCTATATTGAAAAATCTGAAGTATATATTCATTTATATAAAGGATCAATATTCAATTAAATATTCAATTGGACAAAAGCTTTCACTATTCATCAGATTTTCATATTTCCTTTTTGTCGACTCTTAGCACTGCTTTGCGCTGATGTTCGAAAAGGGTGCTGCTAGATGTAGCTTCGAGCACAAGGCAGGGCGTTGCTTGTTGTGCTTGCCAGTTGTATGTCGGTTCTCACTCACGTCAGCAGTTATACAAAAGCCAAAGAAAGGAGTTAAATCACACCACAGTGGGAGCCTTGTAGAAGCCTCGTGCATCCGTTGGCTTCAGAGAAGGGTGCGCTACAGGTTAGCCGAATGTGAGGCAGTGATTTCCGGCTGACAGTGCTGTGTACCCAGGTCGTGGCAGCTCGCGACACTCGCTTGACGAGCTAAATGGGTGGTTTAGGGGTCGGCTCTTAGTTGGGTAGCCTGTTTATCGGTAGACCGGAGACACACTGCGAGCACTCATGTGTGCTTATTTACGCTGCTGCTGACAAAGGCGAGAAAGCAGGGTGTGCAGTGATGATTCATGCAGTCTAGTGAAAATGAGGGAGAGAAGGAAAGTAGAGTAGCCGGTTTTGGGCTGTACACTCAAGTGTCGCAGAAGTCATACACGCACAAGTTTGTTCTCTTCGAAGCTGGACTTTCATTGTTTGAAGATCTCCGAACAAAATGCCACATGTAGTAAGCTAGTGCGATTAGAGCTATCGTGCATTTGCTGCCTGTGTATTGTTGCATGACGCACGGGCTGTTTGTGGAGCGCAGTTGCGTACAGCCTTTGTAAAAACTACGCGGGCTACTCTGTGCCTTCACTGGATATGCATGTCATTCGGTGTAGTGTGGTTCGTGTGGTTTCCCTCATGCTTGCAATCTCTACTTCATGACTGCGTGTCTCGAAGCATTCTGTACACCACAGAGAGAGTGTTTTAGGAAGCCTATAGTCAGTGCTGAGGTTGTAGGCAGCATAATGTAGCCTGCATACTTTTGACAAAGGCTGCATGCAAGGCACCCTTTTGTTTTGCTGCGTGTGATGATGCGCAAATGGGCACATCACGTGGAACCAGGACGTGGAAGTTGCTTGCCGACTTTGTTACTACACACGTTTTTTTGTGCCTAGTTGTGGCATACTGTCATGTTGTGCGCAGCATTGAACTGGTGAGCGCAGTTTGGGTAGTGCATGTACACTACTCTTGCACGGGCATGTACTACACTAGGGTATAGGAAGTGTGTCGCTTTAGTATCTTTCATGCGGTTCTTGTGTGAATCTTGCTGTTACCATTAGTACTTTTCGTGCGTGTGATGAGCTGAAAGCTTATATTTAAGCTGCGTACGTATTGAGTGTCTCGGCATGCAAAGGCTTTTTCTTGTATGTAGTTTTTTTTCCACCATTTCACTCTAGGTTATTATATGTGCACATAGCTTCGTTATGAATGTGGTCACTGAGAATTCATGTTGCAGCTATTAGGTAGTTTCTGTGCATGTCATAGCAGACTAGAAATGATTTGTTGCAAAAACATTGTTGCCAGTGTAAACAGCAGTACATTGCTTTTTATGCTCAGAGTGTTTCATGAAGCCACTTGCAAATGTTTCCACGCAACGAATGTCGACACGCACAAAGGGTATTTTGCATACTAGGGAAGGATTATGATTTCATTGTAATATCCCCAGTCTCAAAGCTTGATATACAGTTGCTGCATTCACGCCAGTAATATTACCATTTGATTATGTTGTGCCTAGATTAGAGCAAACCTTGATTCTCAAACACTCAAAACAAGTTGGCCGGTTGGATTCTTAGCTGCCTGACATTTCGGGACTTGTGCATTACAGGTGCTTGCCCACACAGCAACAACACCAACCTAAAAAATGTTTACACGCAACCAAATTTTTAACCACGGTTACGTGAGTACTTGTATCACTCGTAACCACTTTTCCACAGATTGTTCAAACTGTATGTATGTATACAAACGTGCATGCATACTTATATACTGTTGCCAGCATGGAGCAAAACCTGCGAATCTTTCAAGGCAAGCTTCAGTGAAATTTTCAACCACACGTAACGCCTATATGTAAAGATATAGGAGCTCCCATTTCAAGCTTCAACGATCAACAAAACATGAGTCAAAGCGTTGTGAAACGCTCACCACAAATAGCTCATTTCAATACTGAAACTGCAAAATGCACCGCCATTCCAGCAAAATATGACCTGACTGTGCAACTCGGTGTGACATCTGAAGTAAGGCAGCACCTGCAGTTCATGGTTCACTGAAATCTTTTGAGGGTGATATGCTGGGACTTCCATCATAGCAATGACTACCAGGTGCAGGCTGCTAAAGAAGACAACGGTACCAGTACCCACCCTGCGGCTTTGCCAGGGTTTCGATATTGGTATACGTTTACTAATGTATAAGAAACTGAGCCATTGTGATATTCTATTGTAGTTGGCCTTAACAGTTGTTATCTATATCACTGACAGTATTTAGTAGTTTTTACCAAATTCTTGTTGTCCGCAAGTTCTTCATATGCTGTAGGTGGCAAGTCTGCTGCTGGGTGGGCGTATGTACCCACTTTTGAGCTGCCTGCATTTGAGCCAAGTTTTCGCATATACAAAATGCAGACAGTTGTAAATTTGTTGGCAGGTGTATGCATTTAGCTGGGTAGTTGCAGAAAAAGGCATGCACTTGGGCAACTGTGGCTGTTGCCACCAAGTGTTCAAGTGCAAGTTGTTCTTCGTGCTCTGTAAGGTCTGCAACATCTGCTAGACATCCATCGGGGGTATGTTTGGCTTCTGCTGCATGTTCTGTAGTTCACTTACACTACTTTCCAAGCATTGCAGCTGGTCTTGGCAACAAATAAGAACTGTGTACTAGTTCATGCATCTTCCATTATCAGATCGAACATGAAATTGCATCCTACCTTATCTGTTTGAAAGCAGAGAGCTTTGGGATTTGACATACTGTACAATGCAGTTACAAATGTTACGCAGATTTGTTGCATAGCAGTGAATCTTATTTTCTTGGTTTGCCATTTTGGATGGCTCTAGAAGTGTCTAGTAGCGCAGGCTTGTAAGTAGAAATGTGATTTTCATTTCCTGATTAAAGAACTATTATAATGGTTTGTACTGTCACATGCTTGTTTTATGGAGGTGTCGTCTTAGGCTTGAACACCTGCGCCCCTCCATCCTGTGGTGGTCTAACATCATTTTGCAGCAGTCCTGCTTGTCTGCACTTCGCTGCGCACATCCCTAGTGCAACTTGTAGCAATTGCGGCAAAGTTCAGCATTTTCGCCTACTTATCAGGCAAGTTGAGCACTTTTGGCCTTAAATGTCCTTAGTCTGGAAACTAATAACCCAGCCTACCTTCCAGAATGTCACGGAACACTTGCTATTACTGCAAAAGCTCTTAGAGATCACAACACTGGCCAATTTTGGTGCCGTAGTTGTCTGCCGTCGCCGTCGGTGTCCGTAACCTCTATCGCGCGAAATAAGAAAAAAATTGGAGGACGCTTGAGCTTCGCCTTCAAGAGTAGATCGCGATAGCGTAATCGGGCCTCGTGCGCATCGCCTTTGTACTGCTAGCCTGCTTCGGTTCTCGGTGCATGACTCAACCGAGCCGTTTGAACAACTGTGCGCGTAACATTGGCCGTTTCAAAGTATCATTGAATGCCTGTTGCAAGCACACTTGTTAAATGCCCACTACGCCATAATTATTCCGTTTGCGAATCAACGAAGGGCCTACTACGTGTCCGTAGGGCAACACGCGAACCTACGCAGCTGTTCACTTTGTTGATGGTTCTGCTGTTGATGATTAAATATGTCTGAGCGCTTTGTAATGGGTGGGCCTTTAAAACACCCACTCGTTGCTCAATTCACATCTTTTGACTCCTGGCGCGATTCTACGCTTCTGCCACGCAATATATGATGCTTTATGAGACTCCTTCCACTGCATGACATTCATGTAGTGTTTTTACAGCGAAAGCTGTTATGAGATCACAACAAGGGTGCCGTAGTTGTACACCGCCGCCGGTGTACGTAACCGATATCGCACAAAATAAAAAAAAAAATAAAAAATAAAAAAAATATCCAGGATGGAACGGGGTTCGAACCTAGGTACTCTCAGTGGCAGCCCAGTATTCTATCACAGAGCCATGGCGGTTTTGTTTTTTATTACCAGTTTTTTAACACGTCGCATGCATCAATTGCGGACACTTCCTACAATAATAGACACAATTGCAGTAATGTCATGACAGTAAACCAACATATGAGGAATTGCACTATTAGAATTCCTTTAGGTAAGCCAGGGGCTCAAACCTGGAAAGCCAGTCAGATACAAAGTCTTGTTGTTTCGGTACATCGATGTACTGAACCATGCTCTCGCGAAAAAGCACGCGTGCAGGTCGCCTGTCAAGGTCGCAGTGAAAACCAGCCAGTCTAGCCTGCCATAGACAATGTATGCCAGTCAGATACAAAGTCTTGTTGTTTCGGTACATCGATGTACTGAACCATGCTCTCGCGAAAAAGCACGCGTGCAGGTCGCCTGTCAAGGTCGCAGTGAAAACCAGCCATTCTAGCCTGCCATAGACAATGTATGCCAAGAAGCATTATCAGATCAAACGGCAGCCCATCCTCATCTATTGGTAAAAACCTGATGCCAAGTCAAGTGATGTGTAAGGGAAGTTCTTTTTTAAGCGTTCTTTGTAAAACATCCCAGAAATAGACCCCTTCCCAACAATGTAAAAATACATGATCTGTCGTCTCTCGCTTTCTGTGGATGAAACAATCTGAACCCCAGGGCATATAAAATCCTCGATCTTCTAAAAAAGTCCTAACCGCCAAGGCGCCCGAATGTAACTTAAAGAAAAAGGTTTTGTGCTTGGCTGAATTTGCATTTTTTAACACGTTTCAGAACATTGTTGCCCGTGCCTCCCCTATAAACCTTACACAGGTATCGGAAAAATCATGTAGCATATGTCTTTATGCAGTTTCTTTCGACTGACTGAAAACAGGTATTCATTCGGAAACCCAACTCACAAAAAGCGGAAGCTATCCACAACTTCCTTGAAGAAACCTCGCGTAGCTCCGGGCATATTTGCGGTGAACATTGTTAGGCAGCACACGATATTCATAATGCTTAGCGATCTGGCAACAGAGGGCGCGTCCGCCATTTTTTGTTGGACACCATCGCGGAATCGTCTGCTAGCGTCCCCATGAGGAGAGGCCACGCAGAGGCTGAGCCGCGGTCGTTGGCGGAGCTTTCGGACTGAGGAAATACGGCTTTTTTTCTTTCGTCATACAGCGCCGAACGGTCAGTGAACCTCACTGTGCTGCCACAAATCGACGAGCACGCAATATCGGAGCTCTGCGCGCTTCAAAACTCATCCGGACGGCAGCTGCACGAGGCGTCGCTTCGCAAAGCCGAACTGCTGTTCTGTAGTGGCCTGTGCTTCCGGTCTGAGGTAGGCGTTCAAGAAAACTGTTCATTGAAGAGAGGAGATGCGACTTTCAAACTTCTCAAGTGACCTCGCGCAGCAATACATCTCCACTGCATTTCCAACTGCGATTATAATAACACGCGTCAGATATCAAAACCACATTCCTTCTGCGCGACCTGTGCAACGCTGTGCTGCATTCCTCGACTCATTTCTTTAGCCACGGGTGACAGACACCCTTCGCAATAGCGTGTGTCGTAGTTTTTTTTTTTTTTTTTTTTTTTTTTTTTTTTTTTTTTTTTTTTTTTAAATAAACAAGGCATGGACATGTGCATGAGCGGTGCGCCGCCAACCAAAAACAAAAATACTGATCGCGCGTTTCGACTGTATACGGAGAGAGCGTCCCGCGTATAATGAATGCTCTTTTAATACAAACTGGTTTTAATGCCTTGAGGTCGTAATCTATCGCGCGGATTTAGTGTTGTTGTTCTGGTTTTCTTGAACGCTATACGTGTGCGTTCATTGACTTATCTTTTTTAAAATATCGTGCTCTTTGCTTTCGTATGCCACGGAGGCGTGCATTATCGCGCGCCGCGCGCTATTGCGAACAGCATACAAGTGCCCGCGATCAGCCGAAAGATGAGTTTAATCATGATTTACTGAACAAATCGCTCCATCTATAGTACGGCTCCGTAACTGAGCGCTCCGTGTCATGGCCTCCGAGATGGCGAGCGCGCGGCGGGTTTTTCTCCGGCCGTCCCAATCGCACGGAGAGAGCGTATTTCCCGAGGTGGGCGTGGCCCGCTCTTTTCTCCGCACCGCGGCGCACTTACTTGGGATCGGAAAAGCTGCCGCGCTGTTGGCGCAGCTTGCATGTGGCGATGAAAAAAATGGTTTTGCGCTTTTATTAACCTCGCGCTGATTTGCAAATGTCTGGTCAAGGTGTACGAGAGGCCAATGCAATGCCGGGGCCTATCGATTCTCAAATGGGCTTTTTTTTTTGCTGTAAGTTTGCGCCGCCTTTATTAAAGCACTTAGAAAAGCGATGCCTCTGCAAGATATCCACATGTGCTATAAACTTACTATGCTTCGGAATTTGCGGGCTGTATAGTATGGGGGGCGCTAGCGAAGGAGAAGAAAAAAAAGAACGATGACGAGGCTGGGCGTGATGACGCCCGGGGCTCGCGCTCGCCCTGCCGCTAAAGACCGATCAGTCGTTGCCGGGCCTTCGTAAATTAAACGCGTTTTTCTTGTCGCCTACGTGTTCTCTGAGGGCTTCGGCCGACCACTGGCCCCGAGCTCACAATAGATATGTTGATAATGTTGTAAGCTAGATATAAGGCCTGCGACGGAAGCTGTCCGTTTGGAAGCAGTATCGCAAAAAAGCAGGTATCGGTGCTTGCTTCCTTTGTGCATTTTTTCCTTCGGTGTAAAAACATATAGCCAAATGAAAACACACGTACAGCAGCACTCAAATTTTCCATTAGGAACACTTTGTTTATATTTCCTTTATTAACAACTTGCAGGCACTTCCTTCTATACGGAATGCTTTACAGGCATTGTATAACAGGTGAATGCCGTCACAGCAGCGTAAAGAAGTAAAAAAGTGACATCGGCATAAAGGAAGCATTATCCGCACAGAGGGAAGTGGCAGAATGTGGCCGTCATGCAGTCAATATACATCGTAAAACTGAAGCGAAAACTAAGATCATGAAAAAATCACGCACGTAAAGCTGCTGGTAAACACTGCGCAACGATCATTGCACTGCAATGCATGCGAGGTAATTAAATAAAACAAAAAATGCAAAGACGTAAGAAAAGCATTATTCGCATGAGACCGCTCAGTGCTGCATGAATACAATACCATAAGTACAACTAAAATGTAAACTAAAAATGGGAAATATGCACAGAACGAAGCACAACGAATCTACGCAGTAAATACTGCACGAAGATTACGGCACCACAAAGAAAAAAAACATGCGCACGCTGTAATCCCGCGCACTCTGCGTTTCTGCCGCGGTCTCCGCTGCCGCCGGAATCCCAAGTGAATGCGCCACCTCGCGGTAGCCGGGCGCGTGACGCGATGTACGTTTTTTAGCTGGGGAGCGCGGCGATTGGGACGGCCGGAGAGAAACCCGCCGCGCGCCCGCCATCTCGGAGGCCATGTCCGTGTTCGCAGCGCACGCGGAGCGAAAGATGCAGAAGAAAAATAAGATCGGAGTGAGGTGTAAAGCGAAGGGAAGGCGCGGCGTGTGGACTGCGTACTTCGGCGCACACAAGGTGGGCGACACTGCCTTGCGAAGCTTGCAAAGCGGTGGCTGTGGGCAGCTTTGCGATCGGGTCTCGTGTGGCGACACTGATCGATTTGCCACGGACGCGCGCAGCAGCGTCTGTGGCACTGCTTATACGCGTGTAATTAAGTCCTTGCTTTCGCCGATCTGCAACACCGATAAGCTAATGTTGATCAATCACGCTCTCTCGCGCGTGTGCGATGTCGGCCGTCTGTTATTTAAAATGCATATATCGTAATATATTGCTCTGTAAGTCTATAGCTATGTTGTAGTCGAGAAATTAAATTTCACGGAGAAATAAGAACTGAGGTTGTAGAGCGCTTTTGCGCGCGCTGGTCATGTCCGAACCTAAACACAATGCCGATCTTGTTGACGAGACAAGTGCGCGTCGGTATGTCCTTTTCTTCGTTCATGTAAATCATAAATTCGATTACCATTAGTTATACCTTGTTCCCGGCTTGTCACGGCTCCCCCGTTGCCTGAACAGCGCACGAAGCACTGAGAAGTCATCGCAGAACGAAGATAGACAATCAGCAATCAGCACCGTAAAGGCTGCGATATGCGACTGGTTTCGTTTTCGTGCCCTACAAAACATGGCGGATCGAGCTTACGGGATCGTCGACAGATGGCGCTGAACATTTTGAATATGCAAACAAGCAATCGAGTATTGATTATTGTCTCACGACTGAAGGAATTTATCACGAACTGAAAGACATGAGAATAGACGAGGAAGGGATTAAAAGCTTGGGTAGTGATCACAAAGGTATAACATTAGAAAAGGTATATAAGACTGGAAATAAGAGCATAACATCAGAGTATGGCAGCTCGTATTTAAATGACAAACAAATAACAAACATAGCCGCAAGAGTTTAATCATGATTTGAATCAAGCAGGGAAAATACCGGCCAAGGACTGGGAGTACAGCGAGCTGTTACATCTAATGACGAAAATATAGAGAAAGAGAAGAAAATTAGTCGCTGGAAAGGATGGATGGATGGTGGAACTTTATTATAGTCCTGAGAGACGCGACTAGCGCGCAGTGGGCTTCTCCCACGAGAAGTCAAAAGGTTGGTGGAATAAGGAAATCCGGGAAGCGATCGAGAAGCGAAGTGAAGCATCACGGGAGCATAGAAAAGCAAAACTGGAGGAATGACCGCAGGATCAAGTCAACAACAACAACAAAAAAAAAAAAAAAAAAAAAGGGGGGGGGGGGGGACCAACGCGATATCGATATCCTGTCCCTAGTGCGTACTTCAATAACTTAGTGCATACTACGTAATGGGTAGCATGCTTTAAACCATGAGGAATTATGCTTTAAACCACGAGGAATTATGCGCGTGAAATGTTTTCGAACTTGCTATGTGCCCACTGCAGGGTCATACGCGCTGTAACGTGTGTGCCTTTTGTAATGGGCGGCTGGCTTTAAACCACGATCTCGTTGTGATATACACATGTTCTTACGCCCGATGGCAGTGTACGCTTGTACCACGCAATATTTCTGCGATATTACATGTTGTATTGTGACGCCTGTATAAAGGACGCGTGTGTTTGTAAAGCATGAAAGTTATTTTCACTGCATTTCCAAGCAGAGGAAGTTATTTTTGCTGTATTTCCAAGCAGACGAGTGGCTGTGTGGTAGAACACTTGCTTGCCACGCAGACGGCCTTAGTTCGATCCTCACTCGGACCCGGAAATTTTTATTATTTATTTTATTTGCATCTTTCCAGATTTTTCGGTCACGGACAAGATGATTTTTCGCTCACAACCAACGATGCCGACGCCGACGCGGGAATTTCTGCGAAACGAGCTCTTTAACGTTATCGCGTTAATGTGGGAAATATATCTAGAGAAAAGGTCCATTGTACAGAAATTGGTCGAGGCAAAAATTAAAGGTGGAAGTGAATGCTGTGTGACAGAGATTCGGGGAAAAAAAAAGAAGGCCGCGCCTAGGATATTTTGGAGCCACATAAAGGCTCTAGGTAGGAAGTCTGTCACAATGCAACAACATATTGTAGGTGAAGGAGGAAATCAATTGGAAGGATACGAAGCGCTAGGCTACATCCAAAAGTTAACAGCCGAGTCGTTTAAAAAAAATCGTCCAGGAGATTTCCCCTGTGAGTAAAAGTATGATGGAGAGTGCAACCGAGGAAGAGCTAGTACTTGAGAATTTCAACTGGAAAAAGGCCGAAGGAAAAATTCCAAAGCGCACTGCGCCGGGTTTAGATGGGGTTCCCGCCCCCTCATTAACGAACTAGGACATAACACTAAGGAAGCACTGTTGAAAGCCGTAGAAAAATGCTTACATGAAGGGGATGCTCATAGCATCCATCCATCCCCTATTGGCATATTTTTCTCAATAAGGCGTTCATAATGGAATTTTAAGGCCCAAATGAGGACAGACACAAGGTAGAACACGGGACAGAGCGCCACTAACAACCGATTTTTATTCGCAGAAATGCACATACATATGTATCGTTCTCAGCGCGTGCGCAGGAAAACGTATTGACATCAATGGGGGCAGGATGAAGCATGTTCAATGAACTTTTTTTTCTGATTTGTACAAAAGTATAGAACTGTCGCTAACGCACATGTGGCCTTTTTTATCGATGAAAAACGCTTCCATTAATTCTCTGGCGGTTTTGTCTGAGGATCTGGTGATAACTCTCACATCAGTAAATCTTGGTCCACAAGAGCTTGACGGGCACTGCCTGATATGCTTAGGCAAATTAGGGCCCTCTTTGTTTTGCTCTACATTTCGTTCGTGCTCCCTGATCCGCTCATTTAGGCATCTGCCGGTTTGTCCGATATAGGAATAGCCGCACGCAAGAGGAATCTCGTACACTACCCCTTCAGCACATTTCGTGTAGGATAGATAGCCCATGCAGAGTTGTTGTTGTTGTTGTTTTCCTCCAGATATGGCTCATACCCATGGAGGGGATTGGCCAAGTAGAAGGTGAATTTTCCCGATACTTACTGTATTGTGTTATTCCTAGGTACGCTTGTTAGTTAATTATTGATTAAAGTGCCAATTGCCGGTAATGAAATATCTAATGCACGCAGAATTTAGAAAGAGAATTGTTTAGTCGCAGTGATGTATTCCTGAACGGCAATTAAAACCTCCCTGTGACTGTACCCCAGAGTAGTGGCTCCAAAAGAAAGAAGAACAGGTTCCGATAACTGCAGGCCCAGTTTTCGAAGAGGTGGTACTAGTATGCTTTTTCTGAATGTATTAAATCGACGACAAGATAATAAAAAATGACCAATCGTTTCCTCCTCATTACAGAAAAGTCCACAGCCTCTTACATTCGCAACCTCTTTTTCTTTTTCTATTTGGGAGCAAAGCCCTCCGAGCTTCCTAGGCGCAGAAAAAACGAGCGGAACACCATGTCTGCTCGCAAACTTTTTCACCTTGTTTTTCAGGTTGTTTTTCAGGTTTTCACATGTGTGTTAGCGACACTTCTATAGTTTTGTACAAATCAGAGAAAAAGTTCATCGACCATGCTTTATCTCGCCCCCATTGATTTCAATACGTTTTCCTGCGCACGCGCTGAGAACGATATATATGTATGTGCATTTGTGCGAATAAAAATCAGTTGTTAGTGGCGCTCCGGCCCGTGTTCTATCTTATGTCTGTCCTCATTTGCGCCTTAAAATTCTATTATGAACATGTACCAACTTGCCCAACAAAAAGTTCTCCTAAGTCAAGAAGGGGTGTCGAACGGCAGAGCCATGGCGGTGCTCGAATCTTTTGCGCACAAAACCCTGCACAGGCGTTATTTCGGGAAGGAACCACGTTAACATACGCAATATAGCGTGGTAGAAGAGTAAAATAACAACCAGGCGTCACAGAATGCGAATTGTGTCACCAGGCGTCACACATTATGAATTGCATTACGAGTGGGTCGTTGAATGCTTCCAACGCATCACAAAGGGCTCAGCCATAATTCTTCATCGCCATCAGCCACCGAGTCAAATAATGGAGCAGTGGGTGCCTTGCAAGCGTACTTGTATTATACTCGCGGATAATTTTTCTTGGCAATGAAGGGAAAGCTATGGGGGGCGAAGCTACTGCACATGCACTCCTGCGCGAAGTAGTCCGGTTCGGCTCGCGCTTCGAATGACGGCCGTGTTCGAATAATAACATTCAGGGCCGTAACTAGAGGGGGGGATGAGGGGGGTTCTGACACCCCCCGAAATTTTTTAATGCTTTAACTTTTCGGGTGACACTACATTATTTACACGCCTTCACATTGACCACAGTTGCCAATGTTAGCCGTTCTACCGAAAAACACCCCCCCGAAAAAAATTCCTGGGTACGGCCCTGATAACATTGCATACCATTTGCTACGTCTGCTTAGACAGCCATTTGCGAATGAAATTCGTCACAACCTCCTTCGAGGAGTCGTCGGAATAGCTGGAGGGAGACGAGCGCTCACCTAAAGACGAAGACGCCATTTTGACTGTGAGGTGCACGTAAAACGTGCGACGTTTTCACACGTGCAAAAACGCGAAATGACTCTGTATAAAGTAAAAGAAATATGAAAATCTCCTTGGTGTGTTTTGCGTCTCTCTGTAAACAGCATCCAAATAAAGGAATGTTTTTTTTTTTTTATATGATTGTCACGCTGAAAACACGGACGCAATTGTAGGACTATATTCTTAAGCGGTGGCACACGCCCACTTTGGCTCCGTAGCGTTCCCTTCATTGCCAAGAAAAGTTGTCCACGAGTATAGTAACCCCAAGAGAGTTTGCAAGGGGTTCTAGAAATGGTGCTCTCCAGCTTTCGCTGTTTCCAAGGAAGCCCATAAGGCCCCCCGTTACCCGTTCCCGCAGGACCTAAGTAAAGTTCTCTCTCTCATGTTAATGAATGTAATATATAGCGTTGTAGGAGAGTAAGATCACGACCGCGTGTTTCACAATGCTAATTACGTAACTAGTGGGTCGTTTAAAGATTTTAACCCATTACAAATGGCTCAGCCATAATTCGTCATCGTCATCAGCCACCACATCAACAAAGTGCACGTAATGCTTTGCTGATGTGTAGCGGGTACCTCGCCTATCCGCAGAATGGCGAATAATGGTGTAAGGGATGTTTCCCAACTTGACGAAAATTATGATTTATGGCGTAATGGGTACATTGCAAGGATACTTATATTAGTAGCCCCAAGAGAGTTTACAACTTACTCTAAAAAATGTCGCTCTTTCAGCTTTCGCTGTGATTGCGCCGAACTTTACGCGAAGGCCTGGTGTTTGTTTATTTTTTTTTCTTTGCTTTATTGAAGCATCTTGCTTCGCGCCCTGTACAGTGTAGTGGGTAAGTCCCCTTCGTTAGGAACAAGATCAGGATCGCCATGGCTGAAGAGATAAGCTCACTGGCTGCAACGATGAGCACGGCGGGTAAGCTACGTCATTCCTGAACCAGTTGAACATTATTCTATAGATATGAGTTTTCCGCTACATGGAGGAAAAAAGCAAAGCGTAGCTTGCCCTACATTGCCGCAAGGCTGAAGACACAAGACACATCAGAGGTGATCGGCGCGTGACAATCATATAAAAAAAAAACATTCCTTTATTTGGATGCTGTTTACAAAGAGACGCAAAACACACCAAGGAGATTTTCATATTTCTTTTACTTTATACAATCGTCCCTTCACGACTGGCTGCGCAAAGCAGTTTTGTGCAGTGTCGAGGCGGGTGGATGGAGTCAAGCGTAGATGCGCCGCGGTGATGTCACGGCGCATACGCAGTCGCGCGCAGCTAGCAGGAGCTCGGTGGAGCCGTGTTTGGGCTCGCGAAGCAAGCGCGAAGCTGTGCACAGCTATGCCACCGGTTGCTAGGCAACGCACGGTGACGTCATAGCTGCGGAGTTTTCTGTTCGCGACGGACGGACCAACCAGGGGTCTCAAACTCATTTGAGCTACCGGGCGGCAATCACGAAATTTAGACCCGCAAAAGGCCGGGCAGCGAAAAAGTGAGAAGCTGGGGGGGGGGGGGGGAGGGAGGGGGGAGCGGAGAGTAATTAGGTGCTAGCTTGAACAAAGTGTCAGCTAACGTTGCCATATCACAGAATGCCTTTCCTATAACTCATATATGGCTCATTTTTTGAAAGGAATTTGGTGTCAGGATTCCAGAAACATGTGGATACCGATCTCCACAATGACTTAAATCTGGACGCCGATCATGGAGTATTGAATTTTCGTTCCGCCGTTATGTTTCAACGCAAGGTGACCGCGTGGGGTGCGTTACGAAAAATAAAATGCTTAAGACCAGCCACGTCTGCGTATAGTGTACCCGAGCAAAGGGTTATTAGTCACGATAGGCGAGAAAATAATGGAGCACCGTCAAGGAATGTCACAAAGAGTCTCAAAGTCATAAAAATATGTGGGATGAAGAGTGTCATGTGCGGGCCGCGGGCCGCTAGCTAAGGGTCGGCGGGCCGCATGGGGCCCGCGGGCCGCATGGGGCCCGCGGGCCGCGTTTTTGAGTCCCCCGGCTTAAACAGTTTGAAGCTAATGGGACCGATGTGCACTTTCCGCGCTGATGTTCACGCGACGCGTCTGCTGACGAATACAGTACCGGCCACACTGCATTTAGCGATTGTTGTAGAGTTTTGGAAGTGAGCACCTATGCAGCGTGCGATGTGTTCTCAATAAGGAAAGGGGAGGGGCGAGTGTCACCGCAGCGCCTCCCCTTTCCAAAACAAGCAGCGCAAGGGATGCCAAAATGAAAATGAAGCGATGAAGTGTTTCGCACAACAACCAGCCATTGATTCCCGCCATTCCCGGAGATAAAGGTCGTAAGCAAACAGGCAGTGTTTTTATGTGCAACAGTGCAGAGAGCTGGGCTTGTTGGTTGTGCAAGATTAGAAGACAGTGCGAAAAAGCACAGGACACACAGAAAGGGAACGCATTGAGTGCTGACTCTCAACAAAAAATATTGAGTCAGCGCTGTGTGCGTTCCTTTTCTCTGTGTCCTGTGCTTTTTACGCGCTGTTTTCTAATAATTTAAATGCAGCGTGGGGTCTTCTGCCAGCATTATGATCATCAAATAGCACGCGTGGCCTTAACCGTGCTCAGATTAAGGTTCGACTCAGTCGAGACATGGGGCAGAATTGTCGACCCCCCTTCAGATGATCAGGGGGTGTGTGTTGCCTAATTTATAGCGGGCTTGAAGCCCAGAATGATGCGTTTTTTTTTTCATTTAATCCTTTCGGCCCTGGTGTCCTATAAAAAGGGCACGAACAAATATTGCGACAAATTGTGACCTAAATAACTTAGAAATTCAAAAGTGTGTCTGAGGTATGTGAAAACACCTGCGCAAACATAGGTAGTAGTTTTTTCATCGTCGTCTTTCTCAGAATTCTGAAAAGTGGAAAGCAAGATGGCGGAAGGCGAAAAAGACGACAATCGCCGGAACCACACGTTTGATGATATTTCAGTGATTAACTATTGTATCGGTAGCTACCATATTTATTTTTTTCTGGTGTTTCTAACATGTTGACCTGCTTATTTACAAAGTGACTCTCCCCTAACATTCACGCGTTACCCGCAGTAATGCACGATATTCATGTCCTAAAAAGTCACAGTTTCACCGCAAGGGTGAAGCAATGAATGCGATAGCAAAAATTGTAATGTTATACGAAGTGAGGCTGGCAGCTAACTCTTTTTGGATCCGATCTCACGCAACTCTAGAAAACGCTTGTTTAAGAGAATTCTCTTCGCGTTGAGAGCGCAGCACGTAGAAGGGTACGCCGGCCCGGCCGCCGAGAAGGGGAGATGTGAAGGGGAGATTAAGCGCGCGCCCGCGCCCGCGCTCGTAAAATCGAACGTCCCCCCCCCCCCCCCCCCGCCCGCTGTCGGCCGCCGAGAAGGGGAGATAACGCGCGCGTCCCCGCTCGTAAAATCGAAGGTCGCTCGAGGGACCCCCCCCCCCCCCGCTCGCGTCTTTTCACGCTCACGAATGACGGGCGGGCCCGGTTATATATATACATATACATATACGGCAAATGACGCCGACGCCGACGCCGACGGCGAAAACCAGCCGCGAGTGTCCATATAATTGCTATCGCAATAATATAGGATACCAGGGCTCAGTGGTTATCAGAGCCCTAAATTCTTGCATGTTGATCCAGAGCCGTAGGGCTTGTGTAAGCTTCTGATTTCTCGTTATTCCACTCGAGAACCCAGCCGTTATTCCTTAGCTAATATGTAAGGGGTTTCCAACAGCGAGATTGTACGTAATAGGTCTGCATACGTTTTCGGCACAACATGAAATGGACGTGCGGGAGCTAGAAGATGACGGCGATGAAGTGAAGTTCGGTCAGTTTGCCCTTCCAGACATGGGCAGAAGTTATTTTGACGCAGCAAAGCCAGATTCAGCAATCTTTACGTGGTTAGATCTTCCAAAGCTTCCAATAATTAGACAAGGACCTTTCAAGTGCAATGATGAGCTGTGTATCATGAACGCAAAAACTTGCTTTTTTTACATTTCATACGCTCTTATGAATGTATCATTGCTACATGTTTAGCTACACAACAACTACACGCGTTAAAAGGGTACAAAATATCAAGTATTTAAATTTACCCTATTTCACTTTACATCCACTAAGCCCTGGTGTCCTATATATAGGACATGGCACCATTTTTCTTATATGCTTATGGTGTGCTCAGATTACATTTTTGTGCTTTAGGCTTGGTAGTCAAGCCAAATCAACAAGAAAAAAATTTCTACGTGTTAAAAAAAAATTCAGGGCTGAAAGGATTAAAATTTATCGCAAGCCAGACTGACGATTTGTAAATGCCGATTTTCATCTACTGTTACAACGAATATCGGACATAACGAACTAATATAGTGTCCTGATCCTACTTCGTTACCGCGAGGTCCAACTGCATACTGCATTATCTATTTTAAACTGCGGGATACTTTCAATCGAATATAGCTCGCTCACTGATATAAGAAAGTAACATGCTAAAAGACTGGGGGGTGCAAAGACGGACTAAAGAGAGAAGTGAAGACACACCACAACACCACAAACGCCGGCGTTTGTGGTGTTTTCACCACAAACAATGTGGTGAGATAAGTAATAAGGTCGTGACATGAATTCCAGATTTAAAGTAGGATGGTGATACAGTTTGTGAAAAAATGACAAGCGAAAATTTTTATGGCTTGAAGCTAATGACTCGAGATGCAGCCGTGATTTCATTAAAAATGCACTTGCCGTTCGGTAGTAGTTCCATAGAATAAATCGACAAGAGTTATTTTGGATTAGTTCAATAGATTGAATTTGGTTGTGATTGGGGTCCCATATAGTTCAAGCGCACTCTAGTTTTGGCCTTATCAATGTTTTATGAAGTAGTAACTTTAATGATGATGGAGCGCGAGAAGAGTTACGGCACAAATAACCGGACAAACGGTTGGTTTGATTAGTTATGTATTCCATATGTCTGTTCTATGTTAAGTTAGATGTTATATGCACGCCCAAGTATTTATATGAATTCGTAGTTTCTAATGAAAGGTTATTCAGATGGCATACGGGCAGGTGACTATACGATCTGGATATTCTCATAAATTTACACTTGTCAATGTTAAGCTGCATTCGCCTCAGATGACACCAGTTGCAGATGTTATTTAGATCGGACTGAAGAGTAGTTATATCTTGCGGGGAAGTTATTTCTCTGAAAATTGCACAATGGTCGGCAAACAAGTGTATATTAGAAGTAACTGCTGAAGTTAGATCATTAATATAGATAAGGAATAAAAGAGGCCCCAGGACCGAGCCTTGTGGCACTCCGGACTGAACGATACTAAGTGGTGAGTGAAGATCATTAACTGTTACGAACTGGGAACGATTAACAAGGAACGATTCGATCCATTTTAGAAGGTTGCAATCAAGGTTTAGTATGCTTGGTTTATCGAGTAAAAGTTTATGGCTTATTTTATCAAATGCTTTGAAAAGTCTAAAAAAAAATGGAATCAGCAAGGGATGAGTGGACAAGTATCTGGGGTAATTTATGAGTGAAAGAGAGTAACTGAGACTAACAAGATAAGGTTTTGCGAAATCCGTGTTGTGAAGCAGTAAAAAAATGAGTTTGATTCAAGAAAATTCATCAGGTTAGTAAAAATCACATGTTCGAGTAATTTACAGCAGGTGCTAGTTAATGATCTGGGACGATAATTTGTAGGTGAGGTTTTGCTTCCAGATTTACGTAAAGGAATAACGTTTCCTGTTTTCCATGCAAGTGGAAGAGTGGACGCGTCGAGTGATTGCTGGAAAATTTTAGTCAATACAATAGAGCTATACAAGGAGGTGTGTTTAAGGAATTTGGCACTGATATCACATCCAGGAGAAGAATGCATCTGCAATGAATATATTAGCCGAATTACACCAGTAACCTCGATAATTATCGGAGACATGCATCGGTAAATAGTTATAACTTTTCAGTATAGGCAGTGTAATATCGGTACTTCGCGAGAAGTTCTTTACGAAAACATCGTTCAGGAGAGCTGCGCAATGGCTTTCTGAAACAGGGTTACCGGAAGAATCGTTAAAGGTGATGGAATTATCGGGAAGGGGATGAATGGCACGCCAGAATTTTTTGACGTTGGCTATTAGCATAGATGGTAATGTCGTTGGCAAAAAAGTCACAGTTTCACCGCAAGGGCAAAGCAATGAATGCGATAGCAACAACTTGGTATTTTACGTGATGAACGACAAGCAGATCGAAACTTGGAGCGCACTGCTCAAGCGCAAAGGACGCACGAAACATACGCACAGGTATACACAGGACGAGCGCGAACTAACAAGTGTCACAGTTGTTACTTCGCTGTGTTTGAACAGCACGCTTCTTTCGGAAACGGGGCCTCTGCAGTGAGCGAAGTGACCTTTGTGCACTTTGTAACCTAAACGAAGTCTTTCCGACGAAAGAACACGACGTAAAATTGCCTCCATCCCCCCACCCCAAGATAAGCGAGCGCGCGCGCCCGGGCAAAGGCGACTACGCCCTCCAGGCCAAAGTGCAAGGGGAGCCAACGCATCGCAACGAGTGGGGCGCCGAGCGCGCTCTTTGCGCCATCTCACTTCCTTCGTGGCTTTTGTGTATATATATATATATATATATATATATATATATATATATATATATATATATATATATATATATATATATATATATATATATATATATATATATATATACGAAGCATGACGGCGAAAAGTAGCCGAGAGTGTCCATATAATTGCTATCGCAATAAAATGTTTCTTTAGCGTGTTTGAGAGCGGCTACATATACGTTGGATGCGAGTGTGTAGTTTCCAACGAGATCCAGTGGGCGTTCGCTTCGCCGAACGATATAGACATTTTTTAGGAGCGAAGCTCCGTAGGCTCGCACGATGTCTGTTGTCGCCGTCGTAGGTCCTCGTCGGAACAGCTGCGGCGCCAATACGAAACGCTCTCTCAGCAAGCGTATCGATCAAGGTTATGACGTCGTGCGCAAAACCGTTCGTAGAGCGCACGCAGCGCGCATGCCGACCGCGCACAGGTGTTGCACTGCGGCGGCGCCACTCCGAAACCCCTATCCGAGCAAGCGCACGACTTCATGCGCAAAACCGTTGGCAGAGCACACGCAGCACGCATACCGACCGCGCGCAGGTGTTGCGCCGGCACCGCGCCGCTCGTACCTAGAGCGCGCATGCAAGCCGTTTACAGCGCGCTACATTGCTCGCAAGCCGCTTGTACTTAGACCGTGCAGCGCTAGCGCATCGATCAATGGCGCTACACTTAGTGAAATAAAATGACGTAGACTGGCTTCCAAGGAGCTTCGCTCCATCATCAGCATTCACTTCGTGGATCTGCAGCAATTTTTTTCTCTTTGACAACCGTTTTAAAGTATCATTGTACCAGGGCGCAGTGGATTACATGTTATGGCGCGGGTTGGAATGTGTTTGTTCTACCTCCGACGCTCTACCTCCGCCGCGAACATATTCCAGTTTGACTGCACAGTACGGTTATCAAAGTCCTTAAGAAAGTCATTCACAAATTAGCACAATTCCTTATTAATTTCTTAAAAGTTGGCTTTTTTGTAATCTCTCATAACTTGTGTGCTTTTACAAAGTTTTTGAACAGGAACATTAAGGGTAAAGGTGATTATCAAATGATCATTAATACCTGGTAAATAATGAGTTTGCGATGCATATTCAGGACAATTCGTTAAGATCAAATGAAGAGTGTTAGAAGTATTAGGTGTAATTCTTGTGGCGTGCGTTACTATTTGGCACAGGGAAAAGGTAGAGCGAAAACCCAGAAATTCTTGTGAATCAGAAGATGATAAGATAGGCTGGTCATCTTTCCATGTTGTGTTAGGAAAATTGAAGTCGCCTATCAGCAGAAAAAGGGGCGTAGAATGAAACTTTGCTGTTATGGTAGAAACTATATCATGTAAATCGTAAATAAATGAGGGTGGAGATGAAGGTGCACGATAACAAACACCCCAGAGATTATTTTTTGGTTGTTGAGCGTTACTGTGGCCCAAACTGTTTCCAAGTTGGAACTAGTGTGAATGCATGATGATGGGATATTTTTTGAGATAGCAAGAAATACACCGCCTCCACGACGCTCTTTCCGATCGCAGCGATATGCCTAATACCGCTTGCTACTATCAAAAATTTTCGAGTCAAGTACGTCGTCGGAGAGCGACGTTTCCGTAAGAGCTATTGTATCAGCTGAGCAAGTATCTATTGTGGATGGTAATGAGTCACGATTCTTAAGAATACTTCTGATGTTAGTATCAAGAACGTTGGCTTGGCTGTTTTCATTAGGGCCACTACCCCTGGCGCATCCTTATGTAGGAACGTGTTGCGAAGCAGCTGGTTTGCTGTTAGAGCGTCTGCTACGGTCATGAACTTACTGAACACAGACTTAGCTTGGTCAATGTAACACTTGTTATTCACTAGCAATTTGTTGTAGTTAATTTTGAACTGCGGTTTGACTGGCTGGGAATTAGCGAACTGAAGTTTTTTACGAGCCAAGCGGGTTGCGGGAGAAAAGTGCTCGCTAACACTGATGTTGCTGGGCTTTAGCTGTGCGCATGCTGCAAGTATTTTTTTTTATTTTGTAGTAACCAAACTTTGCAATTACAAGGGCGTTTCTTATGAGCTATGTGTAAGTGCCGAGCCGATGGGCTCGCTGAATGGAATCACTGCTAAGTTCTAACCGAGCCAAGTGCGGCATTTAGTGCAGTGATTAGCTTTGACCCTGTCTGCTGCCATGTTTCCTTCGAGTCGGGCAGCCCAAAAAAATATCAAGTTATCGCGGCGGGACCTGTCTTCTAAGTCATCGAGACGTAGCAAAAAATTACACTATCTCCCGCTAAAGGGAACCATGTGTAGATGCGAAGCAGCGGGCGCTAACGCTTACACTGGCGGCGGCGTTGACGCTGGCGCTCATCGCAGCGTTGCGCAGGAGAGAAAACTGGGGAGGCGCAAAGCACGCAGTGATGGAGCGGTGTTTCCTACTGGAACATGCCAATCGCTCCTAATGGGCAATGAGAGACAGAAGACTCCGACTGGACACAGACTCGCAGTCCGCTTTTAGTTAACGCGCACGCTGCGAATTTTTTTATTGTTCAACAACGCACAGGAGAAATCTCCCACCGGCACCACCTTGCAGGTCAAGATCCAGTGCCATATATACGGGGCGGCCAGTGAACGGTTGTGCAGCGCGAGCAGTCGGTTTTTTTCAACCAAGAAACTCGCTAGGCGACGCTGCCTGCGTCGGCGTCGCGAGGCGAGAGAGGGAGGGAGCGTAGGAGAGGAGAGAGAGGGGGGGGACGCGCATGCGCAGTGGGAGTGTGGACGCCGCGGGCAGGGATGCCTAGAGGAGAGAGGGGGAGCGTAGGAGAGGAGAGAGAGGGGGGGGACGCGTATGCGCAGTGGGAGTGTGGACGCCGCGGGCAGGGATGCCTAGAGGAGAGAGGGGGGCGCAAGGAGGGGAGAGAGGAGGGGAGGCACATGCGCAGTGAGGGTGTGGTTGCCGCGGGGAGGGATGCCTAGAGGAGAGAGAGGGGGAGAGGAGGTTTCTCATTTTTATTTTTTTTTAAGGGTTTGCGCATGCACAGTAAGGGAGGCCACGCGGCATACCACCACCGGATTAAGCTTTGCCATAAGATGCTTCACATCTAATAATGAGTTATTGCGAGCTGTAAGTTGGTCTACCGTGTCCTGTACGCGTGTTAAGTCGGTGTTAAAACGCTCCAGGGTTTTAGTTTTTTTTTTCAAGGTCGTCCAGCTTTTAAATGCGAAGCATTTCTTTGCGTACTGCAGGCACTTTTAGCGTTTCTATCTGCGTATCTATCTATCTATCTATCTAGCCGCCTACGTCTGGGTGATCTCGTGATTGCCCCTTTAACTTGGGGTAGACCAAAATTAGTATGTGAGAATAAGATGGTTTGACGAATATGACTCGCTAGTCGTGACATGAATAATGACAATCCCGTCGCGTACGTCGTCAAACTCTTTCGGGCAAACCCTCCTGTGGCACATACCACGGGGCGGGTATGTGCCACAGGTATGCGGGTATGTGCCACAGGTGATTGACAGTTTAGACTACCCAGGAACGGCGAGACAAACATTGGTACTTTTAACGCCAGAGCGTTAAATAGCTGACGTCATCAGCAGCGTTGAGCGGACGAATGCTATTAATAAATGTCAGGGTCCCAACAGGAATCGAACCCAAGCATTCTGCGTGGTAATCAAGCATTCTACCACAGAGCCACGCCAGGTCTCGGAACTGCTTTTCGAATAGACCCTAATGTTCGTGAAACGTCAATTGTCGTTGCAGTGCTGGCTATCCAATTTTATAAACATTACATATGTACTCCGATGATACAGCCGTCACGCCGGGTTAACATCAATTATAGTAAAGCGCCATCCACTGAAGTTGATATATGTTGCAGTGTCCAGGGCTACCATCCTGGCGAGCACAAGCGCTACATATCAGTTTACCGCTTCTGGTGTTGCTACTGCCCATGTTGCTGTTGGCATCGTTACGCAACTGTAAACAACTTGTTATGCAAAACATATGCGACTGTGGAACATATGTCTGTGCGTACAACATTTGTACATATCTTTAGCGTAATTTTGTAACGTTTCGCTCAATAAAACATTACAACACAGTCACCTTCCCTCCGCATGCTTCGCATAACATGGATTTCAAGGTACGTGGAATCTGCCGAATTTTTTCGGAGATTTTCAAGCTCGGTCGTTATACGTTTTTTACCTGTGTTGACGGCTTTCACATCATACACAAGTTCAGCTTGGCATTTCGAAGATTGAATAATAATATCTGGGGTTTAACGTCCCAAAACCACGATATGATTATGAGAGACGCCGTAGTGGAGGGCTCCGGAAATTTCGACCATCTGGTGTTCCTTAACGTGCACTGACATCGCACAGTACACGGGCCTCTACCATTTCGCCTCCATCGAAATGCGACCACCGCGGTCGGGATCGAACCCGCGACCTTCGGGTCAGCAGCCGAGCACCCTAACCGCTATACCACCGCGCGGACTTCGAAGATTGAAGAGAACGGGTGTGAACATCTTTCAGAAGCGTAAACATTGCCTTCATTTGGTCTGCAGGATTATCGGGTAAATCTTCCAGCCCTTGCAGAGCAAGAGCACGAGTGTTTGGACCAGGGTTTAGGTTCAACATCGCCGGCACAAAACAGTAACATAGCCATTGAGTAGCGCTGGCATAGTGATTCACACAGCACCCGTGGGCACGGGAAAGTAATCAGGCAAAGTTCGTCAGGTCTTTCAGAATATGGCAAGAATTGTGTACGCACCTGCATTGCAAGAACGTGTCAGACGTGTTAAGCACGACGTTGGCAATGCTGTTTCCGTGCCCATTGAAGACGGTGTCGGGGTGCCGGCAGTTGAAGTCCGTCCGTGCAACTGATGACGCTGATGCTGGTGCTGGGTAGCCTGGCGGGAGTTTTACAACGGAAGTTGCGTCCAAGAAGTTGTTGGCATCCAGAAAGGGGGCGTTGGTGCACGAGCCATAATCAAAGCCGAAGCTCCGAAATGGCGGGACTGGGCTTGTGTCGCGATCAAGGAACGGATGATAGCCAAGCAAGAACGAGTGATAACACCACCTGCATTGCAAAAACGTGTCGGCTTAAGCACGACGCTGTCAACGCTGTTTCCGTGCCCGCTCAATTTTAAACGTGGGAGCGTCAGTCAGCGCCGCCAGTAGCCTACTGGCGGCGCTGACTGGCGCTCCCACGTTTAAAATGCACATATAAGTGGGCAGGGGGGATGGCCGCCCCCGTAGCTCAGTAGAGCATCGGACCCGTTATTCGAAGGTCGCAGGTTCGGTTCCTGCTAGCGGCAAATGATCTTTTCGTCCACTTTTCTTTCTTCGCATTCACATTACAATTACTTCTAATAACATCCCCTATACTTTCCTTGACATCATTGTCTGCTAGTTCTCATTAATTTTGGGTCTAGCAACTTGATAGTATTTATTATTTAAAGTGAAACACTGAGGTCGTTTTTAGGGAGCAGAGCATTGTCATTATATCTCTGCCACCTTAGCAGTTTCGTGGCTTCACGTCATGTCCATCGTGCAAAACAGACCAAAACCATTGTTCTGTGGGACGTTTATTAGCCACCAGTGACCATATGTACATGGTCATCGTCACAGGGGGGTCTTCATAATTATAATAATTGTTGGTGTGTTACGTCCAAAAACCACAATATGATTATGAGTGACGCCCTTGTGGAGGACTACGGAAAATTTTGACCAACCGGTGTTCTTTAAAGTGCACCTAAATCTAAGTACACGGGCCTTCACCATTTCGCTTCCAGCGAAACGCAGCCACCGTGGCCGGGATTCGATCCCGCGACCTTCAGGTCAGCAGCAGAGTACCGTAACCGCTAGACCACCGCGCCGGCTTCATCATCATCAGCTGTGGAGAATCGTTCTTGAGTGCGATCTATGCAATGAGTGTGGTCGATTCGCCGTGTCTTAGGGGCGTATTATAAAGATCCACTTAACTCTTGCGTCACAATTAACCCTTTCTACCTCCTCCTCTCTATCAGATTGCTAATAAGCGCTGTGTATGAAGGATCTTACGCAAAAAGGTCAGGGAATTTCGGAGATGAAGGGAACATCATCTCCTAAGTTCCCTTGAGCACTGTTTAACCAATTGATAGGAAGGGAGAAAATCCGTCATGATGTATCCATCCGCGCCGCGTCGTCTGCTCAGCGTTCCGATTGCGCTTGTATACGCACGCGTCAGCGACCAGACGACAGCGCCGAAAAAACAACATTGCTGCACCTTGACCGCACCCATCGAAGCTGGTGCCTTCCACTACGAATTTATCAAGTCGTATCGTGTACTGTGTGGCCCGTAAGTTCCGAACTGATGCTGGCATTTATAATTACGTCCTGGATCTTCGCGATCCTGAAGCTTCGCTATTTCCAAGAACCATCATCACATTCTCGGCGCGTCAGGCTTAGCATGCATGGCTAAATCAACATCTGTCCTCAGTAATCACGACAAAACATACCTGATGCGTTAACCTCAGCGTGAGATTACGCAAAGTGATGGCTGATTCCACCGTTTATTTTAGTTATTTTAGTTATCGAGGCGGGCGGCCGCCAGGGGCGTAGCCAGAAATTTTTTTCGGGGGGGGGGGGGGGGGGCAACTTCTTGATATCTGGTGGGGCACCTCCTTGAAATTGTCATTTTTCACTCTGTATGCTATGGCGAAAAAAATTTTCGGGGGGGGGGGGGGGGGGGGCACGTGCCCGGTGTGCCACCCCCTGGCTACGCTACTGGCGGCCGCGTCTGCATGGGTGCTGTCACGCTGATTTGTAACCACAGTTACTGGCGTTTACTGACAGAACAGTTAAATGCATACGACGTAAAGGCTAAGTATATTAAACATGTCACATATCGATGTCACGCAACACGTTCCAAACAAGCGCAAATGTCCCAATCCTAGCTGCCTACTGTATAAGGTGCTTATATGTGGAACTATATGTTTTTCTGCGCAAGCATGTGTCTTGCTTACACCCCTTAGCTTTGGTAGTGCTGCATGGTAGCGGTGCTGTACGGTAGTGGTGACATGGAGTGTACGTCATCACGCCTGTCAATTATATTGCAGCATGATTTATGAGTATGAGATCCGCGTGTGAAAGAAGACGAAGAAGATCTGCTTGAGCCGCTTGGCTAGTGAACCCAACGAGCCCAATAAAGCAAGATTGTCGTCAGAAACGTGACAATATATACTGGACCAACTTCACGAAGTTATACGCAAATTCACGGAGTTGGTCTGCCGAGTATTAAATGACTGAAATTCTTGGCAGTGGTAAGGGCGCGTTTTAATTTCGAATGATTACGAGCAACTAAACAGCGCATATTGATTGGCTGGATAAAAGTCTTTTACTACTATAAAAGTCTTTTACTACTATAAAAGTCTTTTACTACTACTTGATTGGCTGGAAATTTCTTTACTGCCAGCAGCTTGAAGCACGCGTATTTAAAGTATACCCATGAAATACCTTACTGTTCTCGCCAAGATTTCTCCGAACTGCATGCTTTCGCGGAAGAGAGGCACGTGACTCACTTACGTGTTCAGTTTACAAAATATGTGCACCCCTTTGCTATTTCAGGGCACCTGATTGTAAAGTTAAAGGAAGAAAGCAGCAATTTCTAAACACCTAGGGTCCATTCCCATGCCTGACTTTTGTTTTCTTTGACAGATACCACTCCAGATTGGCCAGATACTGTGCCAGATACGGACCCCTCGTCAACGTACGCAGCCGAGCCCGGTGAGTGTCGCCACGTTCGCATGTGGGAATAAAGGGCATGGCTGAGTTTGATTAAATTTACTCAAACGAGCGTAAGTCTCGTCTCTTCTCGTTTCTCTTCTCGCCCACGGGAGAAGAGAAAGACGACGGCGAGCGATCGCTGCCCGCGCTTCTGTTAGCCCTTGTAGGAGGAAAACCTGTGTCCAGTTGTCGCGAGTCCTGCCATTAAAACATCCTCGTTTGAACTGGTGGAGGTGCGGGGTACTACTGGTCTTCACCCTGGAACTGCTGGGACTACGCAGCCGGACACTACCACGACCTGTCAGGATGACTGATTCGGGACCGTCTCAAGGCGCTCCTGATCCCGCACCTACGCCTGTCTTCTGTCGTTGCGCACTCCGGCAGCGCGATCCTCCCACATTCAGTGGTACAGATGACCACGACGTGGAAGACTGGCTTGCCGAGTATGAGCTGATGGACGCCAGTGGCAAGCTCACAAATCTGAACTTCTACTTGACCGACGACGCAAAACTCTGGTACAAAAATCATCGAAGCGATTTCACCACCTGGTCAGATTTCGCGACATCTGGACACAGGTTTTCCTACTACAAGGGCTAACAGAAGCGCGGGCGGCGATCGCTCGTCGTAGTCTTTCTCTTCTCCCGTGGGCGAGCCACATGTCCACCACCATCATTGCATTACATTAAGTTTTCGGGTTTTGCGTACCCAAACCACGATAGGAGCACACCATAGCAGGGGGACCCCGGATGAATCTGGGCCACCTCGAATTCTTTAACGCACACCTCAAAGTACACGTGCTTCTTTGCATTTCGGTCCGATCATAATGTCACCTCCGTGGCGGCGGGGATCGAACCTGCGTCCTGTTGCTTAGCAGCGTCCTATCTTAGCTGCTAACTCAGACACCATGGCGGGTAGGATTTGATTGTAGCAAACCGTAAGCATCGATTTCGAGGAACCAAACGGATTAAACCCGTATGAATGACTAGACTACGCTTGTTTGCATACATAAGCTCTGTATTTATAACTTTGTATTCTATCATGTCTTGCTTTTGACGATATGGATCAAATTAGGATAACGGGGTTTGGTCTTAATTTGGTTGGTTTCTGCGTTTCTGGCGACTCTTATAAAGGGACGCCCGTTTTGGAGGGCTGCGGAAATTTTGACCTTTGGTATTCTTTAACGTGCACTGACATCGCACAGTACATATACATGGGCCTCTAGTACTTCGCCTAAATTGAAATGCGGCAGCCGCGTCCGGGATCGAACCCTCGTCGTTGGTGTCAGCAGTCCAGTGCTGTATCCGATAAACCGACATGTCGGCGCGAAAGTGCAAGGGTTTTATGGAGTTCGGTAACTGGCTAGATTGCCGAAGCATACGCGTGCGCGGAAGCATATATGATCTCGAAGAACGTATGTTAAGGGGTATTCACACGGAGGAGAAATCCTCGGGGGATAAAGGCGGAGCCTAGTGACGTGGACTCGCGAGGAGAAAACCCCCCCCAAATGTCCCCCGCTCACACGGACGAGGCGAATGGAGGGGGAGACCAGTGTTACCAGACTACTCTGGTGTATCGTACCACCTGTTTCACCGGCTGCAGACAACGAAACCACCAGCGCGCCGCCGCACGCTCTCAAAGAAAGTGCAACAATGTGGCCAAACACCTGCACGAAATACCACCATGTCCCCCCATCGCGGAGGGATAGTTTGACCTGTCGGGGAAAACGTCCCCGTCTCCTCCGAGGAGGCGCGGAGAGGTCGCGCCTACTCGTTAATCCGTGACGTCTTTGCCACGTGATCCACAATCCTCGCTTCTCCCCCGAGGATTTCTCCTCCGTGTGAATAGGTGTTTGGCTGGGTGGAGGGGGTGCATTTACAGTGGAACCTCGCTATAACGAACACCGATACAGCGAATTATCTTTTATAGCGAACTAAGCACATTTTTTTTTTGACCACGCTTCATTTGAAGGACATTTATTATTTGTGGGACGAAATCAAAAACACGAGCGCTGCTGCCACGTCGGCTATAACAAACAAATAATTGGATTACGCGAGAACCCGAACCTGGAAAGGTAGTATAAAAATCAAAATAATTATTGAAAGACAATTCCCAACCACTCCTTTTTATAAACGTACTTGTGGCACCAAAACTATGGTTTAAAGGGACACTAAAGAGCGAAACGATTTTTCGGGTATTAGTAAAGTACAAGTACAAATTCTCAATCCGAAAACACCACCCTTATCGCGACACGACGCTTGGTAAGCGAGAAAACGCGTGAAAAGAAATTGCGGGTGGGGACGCCACCTTGAGATTCCCGCACCAAACACCGTGACGTCATCAATTTTGAAAGCGTCTACTGGGTCCTACGTTGCTTCCAATCGATAAAAATGAAGTACATTGTTACCTGTGGGTGCCATAGACCTAGCATACGAAGTTTCAGAAAATTTCATCGAGGCAATGTCGCGAAAATACGAAAAATACATTTCGAAATTTTCGACGCCAGGCGCGAACATTTCGGCGCAGAATTTAAAAATGACACTCCGACTTTGATTTTCTCCGCTAATAATGAACTTATGGTAGTGAAAAATATGGTATTAGTGTTCTCAGAATTCAGTTTGTCAATCTAAACCAAGTCATTGTTTCTCTTGAGTGTTCCTTTAAAATAAGGACACATCCTTCTAATAGATGAGAACACAGGCATGTTTTGTGGAACGAACCATGTTCAGCTGTGATGCAATTTCCTCATGTATTGGTCTACTTAGTTCAAAATGTAACTAGGAGACAGGTAAGATTTACCCCGACTGTAGGGTGTTGGAAGCTGGGAATAATTCGTCTTGGTATCTAGGATTCCTAAGTGCCGATTTATATCTCTACTATTACAACTGGTATCGCATATAACTAACTAATTTATTGGCCCCGTTCTGCTTGGTTATTATAACCATATTCGGCTATACTCAGCCCGTGCTAACATTGTTTTATGGTTGAATACTGTGTATAGATTGACACTCATTTTCCTCACTTCTTCGTGGTTCTTTCGCAGAGGAGTGGTCTGAAAGCTATGAAGAGAGCTACGGACAGTACTACGGGCCAACCGAACAAAGTACGTGTTTGCTTCATCTTCATTACTAGAGACAGGATTTTTAGGCATAAAAAAACCCGCGTTTTAGGCGCCAAAAATAGGCAGGCAAAACAACGTTTTAGACTTCCAATGTCGTCACTATAGGCATATTAAATTTTTAAATGAACGCAAATAATATCGAAACAAAGACGTGCGCAAACTGTATACGACAGGAGAGCAAGAAATGTTATTTGTTTATGATGGCACAATGGCGCCAACAGTTGAACATGGCCGTGCAATGATCCTTCTTCCTGCACAATTCGCAGAACGCGGTCTCTCCGTTTATTCTGTAGCGTGAAGAGTCAAGTGTCCACTTTCGATATCAAGAAACTCCTGGGTCTCTTTCTTTTCGGCATGGCTGTATGCGAAGGGCATAGGAGCCGATAGCCAGACCGCTAAAAAGAAAAAAAAAGAAAAAACAAACAGAATGAAAGGATGCCTCGTATTGGCCGGATGGAATAGCGTAGGGACGATTTCTCCCCTGCCGGTGAACACCTTAAACAGTAAATTACAAACAAAACACAAGGCACGTGCAGATCACATTTTTCTTTTTTCCCTTGCTTTCTGCGGTTTCGCATTCGCCAATCGCTCGTGCCTTGCCAGCGCGGTGGCGTACGTTGTTTTCCGCATATTGGCGGAACTAGACGACTCGGCTGAACCCCACAGAGTTCTGAACAATCAGTATGGCCCGATAACATGAATAACGGTCCAAAACTGCTCTCGAAAGCGAGACTTGAGACCAAATAGTGTTCATATAGGTTCCGATATTGAAAATAGGCATTTGGGCACAAACGCCAAAGATAGGCATTTATAGGCACTATAAAAACACTATAAAAGCTCTTCTTAACCTCCAATTCATGCTAATATATCAAAGTGGGGAAATATGAACACAAGGAATAAAAAATTTGGCCGATCCCAAGTGCCGTGGTAATCGATGTTATGCGAAACATTCGGAGGCAAGGTGACTGGGCTGTAATTTTTTTATTTAGCGAAACGTTACGAAATGACGTTAAAGATATGTACAAATGTTGCACGCACAGACATATGTTGAACAGTCGCATATGTTTCCTATAAGAAGTTGTTTACAGTTGCGTAACGATGCCAACAGAAACATGGATATTACCAACGCCAGAAGCGGTACGCTGATATGTAGCACTAGTGCTTGCGAGGATGGTAGCCCTGGATAGTGCCTCGTGGACCAGCTACAGTGGATGGCGCTTAAGTATACAATTGACGTTAACCCGACATGACGCCTGCCTCATAGGAGTACATATGTAATGTTTATAAAATTAGATAGCCAGCACTGCAACCACAATTGACGTTTCGCCAACACTACGCCTGCATAGGGTCTTTTTCCAAAGCAGTTCCAAGAACTGGCGCAGCTCTGTGGTAGAATACTTGATTGCCACGCAGATTGCTTGGGTTCGACTCCTGCTGGGACCGTGATATTTATTATTTGCATTCGTCGTATCAACGCTGCCGACGTCAGTTTTTCTTAACGCTCTCGCATTTAAATTACTAATGTATGTCCTCGCCATTCCTGGGTAGATATAAATTGTCAAACACCTGTGGCGCATACCGCGGCCCGTGGTATACGGGTATGTGCCACACGTGTCTGCAGGAAAGGGTTTGACGACGTACGCGACAGGATTTTTACGTTATTCAAGTCACGACCAGCCAGACATATTCGTCAATACGTCTTACCCTCCCATACAAATTTTGCTCCACTCCAAATTAAGGACGCGATCACGAGAGCACCCAGACGTAGGCGGCTAGGTAGATAGATAGATACGTAGATAGAAACGCAAAAGTGCTTACAGTACGCAAAGAAATGCTTCGCATTTAAAAGAAGCATTTGCCTAAAATTCCGCTCTCTACTAATTACACAGGTGCAAGCCCAAGTGCTGTACGCAACGTCTCGTAGCGAACCAATGTGCTTCTTGTGTATCACTTCTTTATTATTGTTTTGTTAATGCAGCCTTTTGTTTATGTTCGCTTTGCTTGTTGTTATTTTTTCTTCTTTGCGAGAACCTTTTCACAAGAACATTGTATGTTGTTCCAGCGTCATCGTCTTTGTAAGTACACAGTCGAGCTATGCTTGAGCACACACTTTTGACCTGCTGATTACGCTCGAGTTATTCGGAGTGTTTAAGGGGACCGACAACAGCCCAGAACGTGTGATTAGATCCTCGCAGAATTGAAAAGACCGTGAAATATAGTGACAGATTCCAGCGTCGTTTTCGCGCTTAAACGTAACAAAAAACCGTCATGTCGCGCAAATAGCCTTGAAGCTGGACCATGGACAAGAAGAGAAACTCGGCCTTATTGGTAAGACATTAGGAAATATTTAGCGCAAAGTGACACAAGGACGAAAAGGAAGGACACAACACGTGCGCACGTGTTGTGTTCTCCCTTCTCGTCCTTGTGTCACTTTGGGCTAAATATTTCCTAATGGACCATGGAGTCGGTCACTCTGCTTTACGTTGTCACGTAGTCTGATGTTGTCATGCGCGCCATAATGAGTCCTCAATATTAGAGTATGCATATTATTATCTATTTCCGCTCTATTCTGTGTTGCCTACGAGGTAAAAGGAGGTTCACGGTGAGAAGCGGCGCTGCATTCGTGTTAGCCAGCGGAGCATGTCGAGCCGCGGCGCATGCGCGCGGAGTGCACGCATGCGCACTAAACCGGCAGGCTCGAACGTGCACCGCTCTCGCGATCACTGTTTGCAGCATGCGTTGCCATACGCCTTCATATTCGTCGCAGATAGAAAAATTCTGATTACAAATGTGCCACGGCTTTTTGCGCGTTATCCATTCCGTGATTAGACACTCTGAGAAGTAAGCTTCCCATTGCAATAAAGAAGATACGTACCATCAGGCGCGTAGCCAGGTTGGGGGCGGAGCCTAGCCCCCCCCCCTCCCCCCCCCTCCCCCGAAATTCGGATGGAGGGGAGTGTTTTATCGAGAATGAATAGTGAAAATAGGTGGTTTTCAACAGGTGCCCCCCCCACCCCCACCCCCCCCACCGCAAAAGTTTTCTGGCTACGGGCCTGCGTACCATAAAAATAGGTTGTCGGTCCCTTTAAGTTTAAAAGTCGGTCGTCTGATTCATTCTCGGTGGTCTGCTGCGTGAAAAGTATAATATGACTTAAAAGGACTTTTTGAGGGCCTAGTTGGTGCATATTGACGAGATTTGCTTAGCGCCAGAAAAACACGCAGCACACAAGAGAGTCCCTTGTGTGTCTCTCTTGTGTGCTGCGTGTTTTTCTGGCGCTAAGTAAATCTCGTCAAAGTATAATAATATCTGGGGTTTAACGTCCCAAAACCGCAATATGATTATGAGGGACGCCGTAGTGGAGGGCTCCGGAAATTTCGACTTTCTGGTGTTCTTTAACGTGCACTGACATCGCGCAGTACACGGGCCTCTACCATATCGCCTCCACCGAAATGTGACTGCCGTGGCTGGGATCAAACCCGCGGCCTTCGGGTCACAAGTCGAGCACCCTAACCGCTACACCACCGCGGCGGACATGCTGCATGAACAGTTATCTAGGTTTCATTTTAAAAACGTCTGAAGCGAAGCTCTTTTATAACTCAGAGATCATGGCATCGCACGCGAAAAACTCGTCACCGATAAGTGTACGCAAACGTAAGAAAAATAATGCAAACGTACAACATTCTGGTAAAATTTCCTGGAGGTGTATATGGCGCAAAATTTGCAGTAATATTGTTAAGCTTCCAGCAGCTCATACAAACGGATCTCCTTAATATGTTAACCAAATTTGGTATTGAAGCGATAAATGGTACCCTTAGAATAAACTGTTCGAGAGACATCACTCAGACGGCGTTCTGCGAAATTGGGGAGGTTCCCACGTGACCACATAAGTTTTTTCTCGCTCTGGAATATTGTAGCAATTTACTCCTTTCAATGCAATAAATCAGCGTGATTTATAAAAAAAATTATTTGTAATGACCGTCATAATGGCTGGGGCAGTTGTCATGGAATGACCCCAATACGAAAGAACGAACGAAATAAACACAGAAAGAAAATTAGCACTTCAGGTACGCTCACGCAAAGCTCCACATGCTCCCATTTTTGTGACATGGGAGCAGGGGCGTAGCCAGAAATTTTTTTCGGGGGGGGGGGGCGGGGCACCTCCTTGATTTCGGGGGTGGCACCTCCTTAAAATGGTCATTTTTCGCTCTGTATGCCATGGCGAAAAAAAATTTCGGGGGGGGGGGGGGGCACGTGCCCGGTGTGCCACCCCCTGGCTACGCCACTGCATGGGAGGGTCTCCTGTTTTTTTACTCTCGGACCAGGGTGCATGCAGCAAGTCTAGGTTTCTCCGCGTAAGGAGAGTTGGAAAACGTGAATATCTGCTGGAAGATGTGCTGAAGACAATAGCAAATCTGGTTACACACATTTACCACTATGTACAGTCGCGGCCACTGTTGGGTGAAACGCTCGAATGAGCACCTTTCTTATTGTTGGCCCCCAAACTGCAAGTGGATGGGGAAACATTGAACGTGCGCTTTACTAGTTTGTCGGAAAGAGTCTAAGCGCTCAACCACCAGTAGCCTTATGCAAATCTAAGCCCTTGTTTTTATGCAAGAAAATGAAATCTAGACATGCTCTGCGTGCAAGTGTTGCATCTAACAGTGGCCGCGACTGTACATGTGTGTGTAAATGGTAAATTCAATAAATCAAATCAAATCGAGATCAAACCGCCTACCATCGCCTGCCAATTGCTCAGGGTCTCTCCAACCGAGCGGGACGGCTCTCGAAGCAAGCGTCGCATCGGCGGTGTGGCCAGCGTCGGCATCTTCCTCATTGCAGTCGTCGCAATAGGGATGGTGATTGTGGGATCAGGTAAGTCGAAAACATCGCGCTTAAAAACGTTCACGCTTAAAGAAACATGGTTGATCCCTTCGTTATAGGGATCGGTATAACACGTAAGTAAAGCTTATTCTTACAGAAGTGGTTGAATGTTTACTGTACATTGATATAAGAGAGGTTGCGCAATGTTTATTGGTGTTTAACGTGGCCGCACTCGCGTTGACATCTCCATCCCGACGACGGTGCTACATCTCCATCCCGACGTCTAACTTCCATGGTTAATGATTAAACAAACCTTATGGTAGCTGTAGTAGTCAAAGGTGAGAGCGTAATCAGAGATAGCGGTGTGACAGCCAGAAGAGCTTCGCTGATTGGACGCAGAACTTGGGCTAAGGTCGCCATCCCGCGGCATGTTAAAGAGTTATTGAACACCGCTGGCTGGACTAGAGGGAAACTCGACGCGCGTCGCGTCTCTCTAGCCCGGCCGCAGTTTTTCTCGAGGTGAGCGTAAGCGGGAAAGGCCTTCCAAACGCCCGTGTTACACACGTATTACAGCGCTGGAATGCCATTACCTCTTTCGATCACATGTAATTTGTAATCTAATTTCGTTACATTTTATAGAATACAAGGAATTACTTATTATTCTAGTTTAATTGCATTTCAGGAGCAATTTTGCCATCTCTTGTTAGCTATTTGTTTAAAGAGAGTCACGTGTGTGGCAAGTCTGGACTAGCCGAAGAGAGTTACAGGACTCCTTTGCTAAAGTCTTTCTTAGAATGTAAATGGCATAGCCAGGAAATCTTTTTCTTCGAATGTACGTAGCAAAGCCAGAACGGTACAAAAAAAAATTAAAACTTGCGCTTCGCGCGTGGCAATTTCTCGTAGGTTACGCGAAGGAACTCGGCATACACGAACCCAGCTCACCTAAGGAGACAGAGACGGTAGCGCCGGAGGCAGCACCACGAGCAAGTCAACGCCGAGCATTCGTCCCCGCGACCTACAAGTCGTCGCCGCCGTCAGCACCGTGCATTGACGACGAGGATGAGCACTGCAACAACACCAACACGACTGCTACCGACGCCGGTACCAGCGGGCGCGTCGGTACCACCGCTACCAATGGCAGCAGCGCGCACGGGGACAACGACGACGGCGAAAAACTGATGGTGGTACCGCCGGCAGGACGTCTCGATGAAGACAACGACGACGACTCACTGCAAACCGAGAAAGGTGTACCTAAGTTTGCGGAGTCTAACTACTACTACTACTAATACCACCATTATTATTAGTCAATAACGAATTAAAATAATCCCAATGCCAAATAGCGTTGCAGAGAGGAGTGGTTTATAGATCATTATACAATGTTATGCAAGGCAGCTTGAAAAAAAATGGATAGCCTGTGTTGTTTGCGACGGAGACGGAAAGGTGGTTTCATTTAGATGCTGTCTTAAGCACAAAGGAATTGAAGAAAGGTTTCGTTTGGTAACTTGGCGCTTGGACCTGTTGTCGTTTCGCGTTGATGCGCAAGTGGGCAGCGAGAGATTATTTTTTTAAGATTCTGGGTTCCCTAAATTAAATTTTATGGAAAAGAAACAAACGGGCGAGCTTCCCTATTTGACGACAGGTCAGGCAGATCAAGGTTAGTTTTGAATGGCGGGATATACTTGCACTGCGGGAGCAGTTGCACACGATCAAACGGCTGGACCGCTTCGGAATCAGTTCAAAAATGAATACCGCCACTACTATTACTACTAATTTATAAATACCATTACTACTGCTTCAGCCCGATCTGTAACAGGCGATGACACCCCTTCGTCAAACGTAGGCCCACAGCCGGAGTCGAAGCTCGGAAAGAAGGACTCGGCGGCCAGGGGTTCCGTGGCCAAAGATGGCGGGCCGAAGCCCTCCGTAAGAAAAGATCACGCAGCCAAGGATCGCTCCTCCAACGCTCACCCAACGACGGGTTCCGTAACGAAAAATCCCGTAACCAAAGCTCATACAGCCAGTGGTCCCGCGGCCTGGACTACCAGAAGCAAGGGTCAAGCGACTACGCAATTTCCCAAGCGGGATCACAAACCAACCGCAACTTCAATGCCCCACGGTGAGATATGAAGCATGTGGTTTTGGTTTTACACCCTATTTATTTGCACATAAGTGTACTCGGTTCAAGTTTGCCCGAAAAAGAACTAAGAATCATTAGAGATGAGCGCACCTTTCTATAGAAACGTTTCAATGGGCAAGAAATTATAGGCCAACTGACCGATTGGAGCCCGTTGGAGAATGCCGACAAGCGGCTTCGTTAGTGGAAAAAATACAAAGCCAGAAACTGATAGCTTTCATTGTATTGAAGCTCACATTGGTGAATAATGAACTTATACCGTTGCACCAACATATCCTTTCCGTGGTACGAATACTTCACAAGTATGCTTAGAGGTGGGCGGGTTCGGATGGAAATCTCATGTTAAAAAACGTTTCGTTTTAATTGAGCTGCACTCTCTTCGATTATTCAGCAGTATATCGATTAGTTATGCGGTTAGGCGTTGCTGCAAGATAATTTTTTTGACAGTTGGTGACCTTTCACTTGCATATGCTAAATGTATACAGGCTGCTAGGAATTCAGTACCGTAGGTGTGCATTTCAGAATTGAACAGCAAGAGCGTATGAAAGGCAGTGCGGTAGCTTCGTGTAAGTTTATCTGAGAGCGCTGCTTCATAGTTTACATCTGAACGTTCTCACGCGGTGTTTTAGAGTGATCTTTACTGCCCGCCCACTTTTTGTTATTAAATATTTCTTTTGCTGGGATCAATAATGATAATGGTTGGCGTTTTGCGCACCAAAAAACAATATGATATGAGGAACGCCGTAGTGGAGGGCTCCGGAAATTTGCGACCCCCTGGCGTTTTACAGCGAAAGTTGTCATGAGATCACAACAAGGGCCGATTCTGGCGACCTAGTTGTCCGCCGCCGCTGGTGTCCGTAACTGCTATCACGCAAAAGAAGAAAAAAAAAGAACTAAATGAATAAAAAATAACGAGGACAGAATGGGAAACGAACCCGGGCGTCACACAATGCGAAGTAACAACCAGGCGTCACAAAATGCGAATTGCGTAACGAGTGGGTCGTTGAATGCTCCAATCCATTACAAAAGCCTCCGGCAAAATTATTCATCGTCGTCAGCCACAGCATCAACAAAGTGCACGCAATGTCAAGTGTGTAGCGGGTACCACGCTTTTCCTGAAGAATGACGAATAACATAGTGGACGCTTCCCCAATACATAAAAAGTTATGATGATTTATGGCGTAATGGGTACCTATGCAAGTGTGATTGTAATAGTTGCCCCAGGAGTGCTTTAAAAAGGGCTCTGAAAGGCCGCTCTTCCAGCTTTCGCTGTGACTGTGCTGCGCGTTCCACGCAGGCCTGGCGGTTTTTTAAACGTTCACCTAACTAGGTACACGGGCATCTAGCATTTTGCCTCCACCGAAATACGGACGCCATGGCAGGGATTCTATCCCACGATGTTTGCTGGGAACCGTTAGTAATGTGATTATTATTTCCTATCGATAAATTTACGAAACGTTGGCTATTATACATTAACGTCATGAAACAAGGCTCGTTATGGGAGCTTTCCCAACGATGACCTCCTCGTCAAGTGACGCACACTTAACAGAACACGTGCTTCAGGACCGACAGGATTAACGCACCCGGTGCGCACTTCGGCCACGCTCCTATGCGCCTACGGCAACTGGACGAGCGTGGACACGTCGTTCCCGGAGGACGGCCTGTGCGACTACGCCTTCTTCGACTCCCTCTACCGCGGTCTTCCGCGGGATTCCGACGTGGCCCGGCTGGGAAGGCCGAGCGCCGCGCTGCGCCATTTCCTGGCCAGGAACTCGCCGGCTACAGGCGCACCCAGATAGGGCTGGCGACGAGCTACAAGTAAGGACGGTGTCTTAATAGGAATGCTTTGTTCGGGCGCGTTGGTTCATTATGGAAAAGATTTGAGCGCAAAAAAGGGACGGGACACAAGACAAGAAGACAAGAGTGCTCGTGTAGTCGTGTTCTTGTCTTGTGTTCCCGTCCCTTTTTTGCGCTCAAATCTTTTCCATCAAGGACGGTGTCGTAAGGATTTTAAAGCGAACGCCTTGTATTAGCAGGGGAGTTGTTTAGGCCGACCATTGGTCCGGGACGGGTGAACAGAAATGGTCGTCATCATGAACCGGCACGCGCTCTCTTCATCCTCTTTTTAAATGCGAATGCATTTCTTAGTCGGGCTATGTCAGGCATCCGGCGTTGTCCGCGGAGGAGGAGGAGGATAGGTTGAGGAGGTGTCCGCGCGCCGGCAGGTGTTATCTCTCCGCTCTCACTCCCTCTCCCAGAGCAACAGCTGCGGGCGCGCGCTTATCCTCGCCCCTAGCAACCGGAGCAGGTGGTGCGGGCGGAGTAGCGGAGTGAGTGGAGGAGAGGAGGAGCGCGCTCTGGTGTGTGAGGGCGCTCGCATCGCGGGAGCTCAGCGGAGCTCCCGCGTCTGTGGAGAGTGTAGGAGAGGGTAGGTGCAGTGCTTCGCCGCTCCTTCTCTCGCCGTTCGCTCTCTCTCCTCCCTGCGCCCCACTCTCCCTGATCCGCTCTCGCACGTATATATAAACTGAGTGAAGCGCGCGCGAAATGCATTCGCATTTCCTCACGATTCCCTTCGGGGAGGTGGGGGGCATTTTCTTCTTCAGATCCTCCTGCCTCGCTCCGAGAATACGAAGAGTGCCGATTAGTCCGACGAGGGATGTAATAACACTGATGGGCGAGAGAACGAGTACAGAGTGAGACAGAGAAAGAAAGGAAGAGAAATAGAGAAAGTTCTCGGCAGAAAAAAAAGAAGTTTTTGGTGAGGCAGGATTCGAACGCCCGTACCCGCAATACGAAGGCGAGCGTCGTAACAACTCGGCTATCCAGGCACGCTTAGCGGAACATAGGATATGCCTTGTATAGTACAGTAATAGCAAGGTGACGGGAAAGGGAAGTGATGGTAACGAGGCGGGAAAGGAGGAGGAGTGGGAGTAAGGCCTAGCATAAAAATAATGACAAAGAGATAAAGAAAGGCAGAAGGAGAGAAAGAGAATCAAAGAAAGAGAAAGAAAAAAATAGAAAGAAAGAGGAAGCAACCGAGAAATAGAGAGAGAAAGAGAAAGAAAAGAAGAAAGAGGTAGAAATAGAAATGGAAGAGAACAAAATAGATAGATAGATAGATAGATAGATAGATAGATAGATAGATAGATAGATAGATAGATAGATAGATAGATAGATAGATAGATAGATAGGAATAAACCAAGACAAAAAAAGACAGAAGAAACAGAGAAGAAAAAATGAAGGAAGACGAAGAAAGAAAGACAAAACTTAAAGAGAAACAAAAAAGGCCCATCCGCTGTTTCTTCACCTTTGGCACCACTAGTGCGAAGTCGTCCTAATATTTTTGATGACTTGGTAATGCAATACTGACAAAGGCGAAGAAAGAACGTACAAAGAGGCCAAAGCGCTTATATGGGCCAGACGGGTCATTGCTTAAATGTGCGCCTCCGAGACCATAGGAATAACCCTAGTGCAGATCAAGGTTTTCCCATTTAGCAATACATTGCAGCACGTGTAATCGTGTACTTTTGTATTGTAGCACCACAGTCTTGTTCATGCATCAGAATAAGCAAGCACGCGAAATCACGGAAGCGTTTCATATTCACCAAGGCTGGCGAAATGTGCACCAGAGTGCCACCAGTCATTCTTTCGAACAAAGAGATATGTTTTCTTTTTTTTTAGGGTCCATGAGTAATTTATAAATCACGTGTCTTTCGTGCCTTTTGAACGTGTTGTTTCTCTTTGTTTAGCACAATACTCACGGTTAGTTGTAATCATCTGTTAGATTACGTCTTGTCAATTCAGCTGGTGAGCGGGTGGCGTTGTACCTTTCGATTTATGCGTGTCTTTTTTTTTTTCATTTCAATAAAATTTCAGTTAAGAGTATGCGCTTGTCCTTTTACGTTCTTTCTTCGTGTTTGTTAGTGTTGCGCTCCCAAATCATCAATGTGGAATCATCCAACTCGCCCAAATGTCTTACGCTTCTGAAGCCTCCTCATGAGTGAAAAAATGCGGCTTCGTGAACACGCATAGTACCAAAAGGCGCGTGGCCAAGTGATAGCCTCACAAGATGACGTAATCAATGACGTAATCTGATCCCGTCATCAGATAACTCCCCCGCTTGGCCATAACTGGACTGATCTGGGAGGTAGCTCGACATCGGGTGAAGTGCACAAAACTTGAGAGGCAGGAGAAGGGTGGAGGGAGCGATGCGCTCGATGAGAACGACAAAAATAAATTATCAATGTCTTGAGTGGCATACACTTGCGCCCGTGCTCTACTAAGTATTGTCGAAATTTTTGCTGCCGTAATTTCTGGGATCTTATGTGCCATACCCACACTCTTCCCGTAGCCGTGCGCGTTGTGGGGATCGCATGAGCTGCTACATATCGTAGTTCAGCGTTGCCCTGCCAGTAAGTCTGTTTTTGGCCAATCATTTCGTGAATAGCCAGTTGCCAAAAGACTTAAGCCTAGTCTGTAGGCCCGGTCAGGCCAGAAGCCGGACGAGCGTGTTTGTCAAGAGGAGAGGTGGAGACGAAATCGCAGCGTGCACTGCTGAAAACTGTTCCCTTAGTCCGCTAAGCCGCGCTGTGTTGGCAGGCGATGTTTAAGAATATTGTTCCCCGTGTCAGTATTACATTCCTTGGAATGAAGAGACACGTACGGCACACCATCATCAATAAGGAACTTGCGATCTCCGCGAAAGCCCTTCCAAGTCCCCCCCCTCATAAGGTTTCCATGCAATTCTGTCTACTTCGCAGAGGGTTGAGATTGGCGACCAAAGGGTATGGAGTCCTCGCGTGCCACGTCGGACATGCGTGCGCTGTGGAAGAGCGGAGTGCGTCATTTGGGCGTCCTGGACTTCGTGCCTGGTGCCGACACTACCGAGGCCGCCGTGGAACGTCTGTTCAAGTTCCTGCAGGTAACGTTACGTTGGCGACGTAAAATGTCGTGTACAGTGCTCGGTGATTGAAGCTCGATATACCGATCGCGTGGGTGCTGGCAGTGTGGGCGAGGGCGTCCGTGACACATGGTGACTGCATCCCGTAAACAGTCGTTAAGCCTGTGGTTCTCGGAAGCGCCAGCGGAGTGCTGCAATATTTTTAGACGCGCGCCCTACGGGTCCAGCCAACAGAGGGTGATGGTCCACCCAGCTCGCTTGGCGCGGTGCGTGAGCGCAGTGCTTAGAAGCCATGGCAAGCAGCGCTCCACTGACGCCACCAGGAACCACGGAATGAACGGCTGTCTACAGGATGCAGACACCATGCGTCACAAAAGCTCTCGCCATTACCGTCACTCTCATTTCCCGCTGGCACGCAGTCCACGTATCGCGTTTCCATCACCGTATCGCGTTTCCATCACCGAGCACTGTACGTTGACGTTAGGAAGAAGGTGTTCGTAGGTCGGACCACCCGTGACCTGCGGAGTTCTAGCCCCTGTTGAGCTAGAGAAACTATTGTGACACTTTTCAGTGATTGCGAAACTGTTGAGCTAGTGACACTGTTCGAGCGCGATACCTTTTGCCTCTTAAAATCTTGCTTACCTCAACAAGGGGGGCCACTTATTCAATAGCAGCGTACTTTATCAGTGAGCTGCGTAGCTTGTGCAAAACACAAAGCTTATGCTACGGCAGTCGCAGCGAAACTAGAATCTCTACGATGCTGGTAATTCGCCAAGCAAAGATGCGACAAATAAAATGATGTGCCAGCCCTCGACATAACGAAGTCGGTATATAGAGTCGACGAGTTACTTACTGACATCGAAACTTAGCTAAATTGAAATTATACCTTTTAGGCAAAGTGTAGTCGTCAAAGGCTTGTTGGGGGGGGAAAATTGCGCTACAGTTAACTGGGACTTACCAAAGCTAGAGGACGCACGAACGAAATGGACACGACAAGCGCAAACTATCAACTGAATTTATTGAAAACAACGTTGAAGGACGAAAATATTCTATGAAAGGGGACAACCGTGTATCTACGATGGGGGAGGGCGCCAACATGCACAACCAACTAGCCCAATTTCTTACTTTGCTGACGTCAAAGGCTTCTTTTTCTTTTTTTGTGCACGGCAAGTGTCGGAAGGATGTTTGAATAATACAGCAGTACAGGAAACAGGTTTGAATAACGCGATAAAAAAGAATTCTTTTTTTTTTTACCTGAAACCCGGCGATCGCAATATCATTCTGCGCCGGCGAAGAAGTCCTCTTCAGAGCGGCCGCACATCAAATATGAACCGTTGGGAAATCAGGCCCCTCGCACTGTGGTAATATATAGTATAAGCGTTCGCAAAAACCGCGTGTAACTCAACCATATTACCACCGTACCCAGTGGAAGTTTCAGTTCGTCGCCTCTTTCTTACCCTGCGGCAAAACGGTGACTTCGTTATTTTGAAATCACGCATAACACGATTCGTTATATCGAGGTTCAGAATACGCGGTGTATGGACGCGACGTAGTGAAACGTGAATTGCTTCATTATCTCCAGTTTTAATTCTAACGAGGGTGGTAGTACACGTGGTAAGGGGTTGACACTGTATCGGGATTGCTCGGACCTGATTAATTAAGCGTCCGCCCCGATGGATCAGTGACTACGGTGCTAGGCTGCTGACCCTAAGTTCGCGGGTTCGATTCCGGCCGTGGCGGTCGCGTTTTAGTGGATGCGAAATGGTGGAGACCCGTGTACTGTGCGATGTCGGTGCACGTTCAAGAACACCAGACGATCGAAATTTCCGGAGCCCTCCACTAAGGCATAAGTATATGGTGGTTTTGCGTCAAACCCCAGATATTATTACTGAATAATTAAACAGACGAAACGCAGCGAACGGGAATACGGCAGTTTCTTCTGCATGATGACTACCGCATGTTCGGGTTTGTTGGGAACTTCCCTCGTGGCTTCCTGCGCAGCTGTGCCGAAAGCTCCAAGATAAGGTCATTCCCAAGACTGCTCTGCCGAAAGCCTCGCTGGCACTAGGGATGACCTTTATGTCGAGCAACAAGCGTCAAGTCTACGCCGACGTCGAGAAACACCTCCGGTCGGGCTGGTCTGCGAGGTAAGTACGCCTTATATACTGCATAAATGTTTGCGAGAGTATGAAAAATGGGGAGGAGTGAAAACAACGGTCTGTAGGCCGGTCTTAGAGCTACAACAAACTTTTTCGTAAACTGCGCGAAAAGACGAGGACACAAGTGAGAAAAGCATTCAGAACACCACCAGCGCAGAACACCACCACTGCGCTGGTGGTGTTCTAATGTTTTCTTACTTGTGTCCTCGTCTTTTGCGCAGTTCACGAAAATTTGTCGCAATGAACCAACTAGCCCGCCAGAACGTATTACTTAGAGCTACAGAAAGCTGAACTGACGGTAGGCGTGAAAACATGGACACAAGAGAGATGTCTGGACAACACTGACGCCGATTAACAACTGAAGAGGCGCGCAGCCGCGGAAAACAAAGTAGGCACAAATCTGCGCATGCGCACGCAAGAGGCGACACATATCAATCCGGCACGCGTGAGCATCTATACTTGAGAAACAACTGATTCCTGTTCTACCGTGCTCTACCATACTATCGATATATATGCCAGGTCTCGGCCAATAGACGCCTGTCTCCATTCATGTACCTGTAGAAAACTGCGCATTCAAATAATTTTGGCGAGCATTTACACTCTCGGAAATTTAAACATTGGATGGTGAGCCTCCGGTGAGGAACTTCGTATGTTCTATTGATCTCTGGCTTAACACAGCCGACGTAGAAGCGGCCGCAATTATAAGCAACCACACCTGTACGGCAATCCAGCAAATTTGTTGGTCTATTTTACTAAACGAAAGTCAGTCCACGCTTTCGGCTAGTACTTCAGTAACAGCTCGTTAATTCGAACTCGGTTAATTGGAACTTACAGTTAATTCGAACTGACTCCCTGGTCCCGGCAGAGCCAACGTTGGGCACAGCCCTATGTATTTCTATGGGGGAAAACTCCCGATAATTCGAACGCGTCGGTATCTACAACGGTTAATTCAAACTGCGAGCCACCCGGCTTTCGTCCCTCCTCACAGAAATCAGGAAATCGGCTCAGAATGATCGCCCAAATTACTCATTACTTTCATCTCTGTAAAACAAGTGTAGTGATTGATTTCCATGTACGGTTTTATGGTTGTAGCCTAAATGTCTGTCTGCTGCTACTGCTGTATGGGTGGCACGGCCCAGCCAGGCAACGTTTTCCTTTAGCCGTGTTCCCTTAGACAATATCAATATTGTTCTAAATAAACTAAGAAAGACTTTAAAGTTTGATTGAGTTAGCTCTGCCATGTAAATGGTCGTGCTTTGGAACACAAATAGCTTTCTCATATTTTGGCATTAAGGCTCACTGCTCACGTGAATGCAAGTCGCTCCTTGTTTCTGGCGTATCACCGACTGATCAATAAGGTTCTGTTCGCTGTTAGAGCATGAACCTTAATTTACGAAATTACCTGCCACAAACGTGTAGTATCGCCTAATTTGCGGAAAGGAGTCCAGAGGTGGCTTCTCTGGGTTCTCCCCGCACAGTGTGGCGCCATGTCTGTTCATTCTAGCACCTGCCCGCAAATTCTAACTCCGCTTAATTCGAACAATTTTATAGTCCCCTTCGAGTTCGATATAACGAGATTTTGCTGTACTTCATTCTTTCTCTGCAAGGCGGCGCAAAACGTTACCTGGCCTAATGGAAGCCGTAAATATAACATTACGCCTCCAATTGGAAATACGGCCGCCGTGACCGGGATTCAATACCGCGACCTTAGGGCCAGCAGTCAGGGATCATAACCACTAGACCACCTCGGCGAGTGGCTAAGCACGTATTTGTATGGCGCTTCTTTCGTGCTTCTCACACTTGCGATTCTGTGCTCTTCCTTCGATCGCCGTTATTAGCCAGCATAAGATCGACCTGGTCGTGTTACGGACCCACCTGTCGGGCAGGGACGACACAGACCCTTCGTGCACCGTCACCGGATCCAGCGTGTGGGGCCGCACGATGGCCGACTATCAACCCAGCATGGTGAGCGCATCCGAGAAATGCGATTAAATGGGGAGCTTTAGAAAAAGGTGAACCCAAAATCAAAGCGACGCTATCGACCAGACTTATACAAAAGAAATTTCGAAAGTTAGGTTTGGCAGTGGATATGAATATATGTCTCTGTAGCTGGATAGCAGATAGTAGACTCGTGTTAAGTGACAAGCAAAGAAGGTTCTCACGGGGAAGCTGTCTATGCCAACGCCTTCTCTAAAGGAGGCGTCGTCTATGTGCGATGATCCGCCTTGTGGAATTCCTTGCAGTGACCGTTGCGTGCCTGAGTAGTGGCGGCAACCTTTCGTTGCTGTGTTGCCTTGGCTTCGCGAGCTCGCTATTTAGAGTCATCGCAAATCGACTGAAAAAAAAGCAAATTTAAGAGTAAAAAAGAAGAAAACTGCTTGCCCCTTCCAGTCGTCTTCGGCGAATGCACAAGGCACCGTGTGATATTAAATGCGAAGCATTTCTTAGCCAACTTCGCCGACATTGAGCGTATCTATCTAGCCGTCTACGACTTCGTGCTCTCCTGGCCGTATCGTTAATGGGATTTATACCAAAATTGGCGTGGCATAACATGATCGTATGACGAACATGAATGACTGGTCATATCATGAAGATCATGACCAACTTGTCATGAAAAGTGCGATTTACACGCCATGACCGTAGTGCTTCTAAGGCCGTTTTCTTGATATATCCCAAAATTGGTAGCATGAGACATTTCTGCATGACCAACATAAATGACAGGTGGTAATATGAAAATCATATTCGAAGCAGCGAGGGGTCGCTGCTTCGAATCCCCATTCGTGTGCTCTGGAATTTTTTTCTATTGATTTATATTTCTTTGGGCCTTTATATATATATATATATATATATATATATATATATATATATATATATATATATATATATATATATATATATATATATATATATATATATATATATATATCCGGGACATTACGGCGACGGAAAAAATCAGCCGAGAGTGTCCCTATAACTGCTATCGCAACAAAAGAAAGAAAAGATATGGCAATACTTTGCAATACAGCAACAGCCAGGACTACCTAGGTGCACATCAGCACCAGTGTCTCTTTAGCGTTATGCCTCCAGTGCAAGCTACACTAATTTTTTTTAATTCTTACCTTAAGGCAGTTCACTTCAGATGTCACTGTCATCGACAACTTCAGGCAAAATGCCAATGAACTTAGATGTGCGGCAGCGCCATCTAAAATAAATGTCATTCAGACATTTAAGGTCTTATTTATTGAATGTCATTTGTCGTGCCTGTGTGGCAGTGGTATGAACATGATAGCACGACTTCTTTTCCGCGCTCATTTTCCAACAGATAGACACCCTGGACTACGTTGAGAAGAAGCTGAAGCCGCTGTCGTCTCAGTTGCTCATCTTCATCTCCGCGTCGGCAGCGGTTCGTCGTTACGTCCCAATAGGCCAGGATAACACGGCGAACAGCTTCGCACCGGGATCCCGTTGCAAGGCTTACGATGAGTCCGACTACGGACGGGAGATCGACAACTTCGCCTCGGTGCGTAAACTTAAAGGGGTCCCTGCAACACTTTTTGAGCATGGTCAGAAAACGCTGGATGACGGTAAGCGTAGTCGGTAGTCCGAGGCTCCCGAGAACACGCGAGCCAAATATTATAGCGCAGCACGAGGCCTGGAATTCACAATAAATTCTCAAAGTCGGCTAAAAATTGCTTTCTCTACTCTCGACAAATGACGTTGCAAGCTCGAAAATCACTCGTCACGGCCATTGTATCAGCCATTGGCTGATTTGAGCATGGCGCGCTCGGTAGTTACTCGGGCCGCTGCGGGAGGTCGCGACTTGTCCACGCGTGCGCCCACGCGCTATCGCCCTGAGAAGCAGCGTATTCGATGAAAAAGAATGGGAAAAAGTGCTCAAGGTCACGAGGCGCGTGTGACGTATTTTCTTCCCCCGTGCCATCCCTCCTTGCTTAGCTTCCAGCGCTTTCGTCGGGACGAGAGAAGAGAGAATGCAATTGCAGCGTGCGACAAATCTTTGTAACTCCACTCGTACTGGACGGATTCTAAAAATGTTTGTGGTGGTGAATTCGTGAGGCAATAAACTCCTTTAGTGAATCAATTTCATGGCTACTTGAAAAAGTGTTGCAGGGCCCCTTTAAAGCGAAACGTTCTCTGCGAACCTTTCCTGGCTGTTGTGGTTACACAGTTACAGTTTAGTGGTCTTAGTGGCATAGCGGGCTTAGCGGAATAGCGGGATCAGGGTTGCCGATGGGTGGGCATGAAAAGGTGCCAGAACTCACGCCAAAAGTAGCCAAAGTAGCCATTGTCATTTGATATTATCGCCAAATTTCTAGCCAAATAGAACAGAAGCGGTATTATCAACAGAGTCTTTACTACTATTGATGAATAAATAAAACCATTTTGAATAAGTAAAACCACAAGTTTAAAAAAGAGCCATGGCACTAACTGGAAATTTTCGTCGCCAACGGGGTCCAAAAGTAGCCAATTCGGCGCAAAGTAGCCACCAACGGGAACCCTGAGCGGGATCTAAATACGCAAGCCCAGTACGCTAAACGACCGGCAGCGTTTACCGTACGCACGCTGTTTTTCAGATGTGGCGTTACCGTGCTTTCGTGGTTAACGTAGAGTACGTAAAACATGGCGGCGGTTTAGGACGCCCGCTTCGAACTGACGTTATCGTTGATGTGGACGGATATACTTCTTTCGTAGCAAACGACTGAAGTCCAGGATTCGACGGAAACCCGTCTGGTCAGGAAAATTCACGGCGGGAAATAGCAAACGACTGTGTAGGATGGCTTCGATCGCCTTCAGGTAACTTCGGCAACCGAGTATTACGGATAATTTAGCATAGTTTTTGAGATCGGTTCCTATTTCGAACGTTCCTAGGTCTAACTAGAACATCATTGTGTAACCAAATCTGCAACATAAAAATTTCCCTTTTCGTGCTTGGTTCATATTTACTTCCCTTTTATTGTTGCTAAAAAAGTAGTAATATTGCTCCGTGCCGGGATACAAGCGAGCATTCTCAGTTTTTTTTTCCTTTTCATTTTTTTTAGCGCAATCGCCCTCCTCTAGGTGCCGCCACCGTCCCGTAAACGCTATCCCTCTAAACTAAAACGCGCTGTCCGCAACGAACGTTTGCGGCATGGTAACGCTATTTCCTTAACCCCCGCTATCGCGCTAACGCTAAGCTATAGCTGTCTATTAGCGAGTTTTAGTATAGCGGGAAACGCTTACGTAAGAGTTAGCGTGCGTCTCAACACTAACGCTAAAACGGAACGCGCTGCGTGGCAAACGGTGCTCTTTTAGTACAGCGGGAGGCATCCCGCTAACGCTAACGCAAGCACATACGGCGCCACCTAGACAAAAACACTTAACGCACTATAGAATCCACAAGTGCACCATTAACTCGAGCTTCAGGATCCAAAGTAACCACGGCTGCCTCTCCGTGCCGCGTTTGGTTCAGTGTTGTGTCTGACGGCCCGAAACACATCACTTTCTTTCGACATATACCGCAATTTAGTATTCGTCAAGACCCAGTAACCTGTCTCGGCTTGACTTGTGGCTTTCTTTGCCTTCTCTTGGAAACAGGTGAATGAATACAGCGCCGCCATCTCTGCGCAGCTACCAAAAATATGAACGAACCTTGTCAACGAACCTTGTTAAGCCTTCTGCACGGAAAATCGACTGCGTATCTCAAAAACACAGCTTTTTTTATTGGCACTATACGGCTGGCGAAGCATCATTACTCAAATCTAAGTCAAATACGAGCATTATTTTGGAATGAATGAGTTTAATAATGCAGGCCGACGACTACAAAAATTCGAAGTGGACGGCTCTCGCTTCAACATTCACCGCCATCTTGACCTACGTACGTAATCTCTTGCGTGCGTTAGCGTTGAACGCTATATTCCATAAATGGCGTACGTACGTAAGAGCTCGGGCTACGTTTACGTTCTGCGCATGCTCAGTGTGGAGCACGCAACGCTAACGCTAAATCCTTGCGTTTGCCGTTTCCCGCTATACTAAAGCTCGCTATTGTGGCTACCGTAGGCGTGCCCACGTGGAACCATGGGGGGGGGGGGGGGTGCAGAGGTGCGGCTGATTCCCTCAAATCTCCTGAAGGGGGGCCGCCAAGTCTGCCCCCCATACGTTTACTGTGTCGTACCTTCTCGCCATTGTTTAATTTTGCATGGTCATGACCATGCAGGTTTCCGATAATGGTGGCCAACGACCACCGATGTAGCGCTCTAAAAAATATTTATTTCCCGCCACTACCTTTCGAGAGCCGGAGACCTATGGCAGGCCGTCGTGAGGAGCACGTCATCACTTGATTTCCGTTTTTTTTTTTTTCATCCTATGCGAAGCTTCCAGTAAGGTCGAAATCTGGCTCAGTTGGTACATAACGCTGAAAGTATAAACCGGTAAAAGGTGACGGCAGACAAATGAAAAGATGTGGCACACACACAACGTCTGGACCATCGACTGTGCTTTATTAGCAAACACCATCTTCCAGGGTAACCGGGGACGCATGCGCTGTTCAAACAACAACAAACACAAAAAAATCACGCCATATCCACAAAGTGAATGATGTTGGAGGAGCTTGCTCGGAGATGATCGGGTAACCCGCGAATCCTCCGTACACATCTCCTACCATCATATATAGACGTGACAACGTTGTTATATACACATTACATGCGGCGCTCGGGCCGCGAGCCCCAGCTGCTGTTCGTTGCGAGCCCGCCGCGCTGCTGTGCGGTGTTCATGCGGTCCGAGCGGTAACGAAGTTTTCACTGCCTGAGCTCCCGGCGAAGAGAAAATTACACCATCTCCCGCTAAAAGGGAACCATGTGTAGATGCGAAGCAGCGGGCGCTAACGCTTACACTGGCGGCGGCGTTGACGCTGGCGCTCATCGCAGCGTTGCGCAGGCGAGAAACCTGGGGAGGCGCAAAACACGCAGTGATGGACCGGTGTTTCCTACTGGAACATGCCAATCGCTGCTAATGGGCAATGAGAGACAGAAGACTCCGACTGGACACAGAGACCCGCAGTCCACTTTTAGTTAACGCGCACGCTGCGAATTTTTATTGTTCAACAACGCACAGGAGAAATCTCCCACCGGCACCACCTTGGAGGTCAAGATCCAGTGCCATATATACGGGGTGGCCAGTGAACGGTTTTGCAGCTCGAGCAGTCGGTTTTTTCAACCAAGAAACTCGCTAGCAGACGCTGCCTGCGTCGGCGTCGCGAGGCGAGGGAGGGGGGGGAGCGTAGGAGAGGAGAGAGAGGGGGGGACGCGCATGCGCAGTGGGAGTGTGGACGCCGCGGGAAGGGATGCCTAGAGGAGAGAGGGGCTCCGTAGGAGAGGAGAGAGGGAGGGGACGCGCATGCGCAGAGAGCGGAGAAGTGTACACGCCACCGCCATCGCCGCCGGACAAGGCGCGAGCTTAAGAAGCTTGCCGAACAAGCTCCTAAAAAAAGAATAGTTGAAAACCGAGATGCTAACGCCAAAGTGATAGGAACTTGCATTCCTTCTGCATCAAAGAAGGAATTGTCAGCACTGCATTAATTTCTTTGACGCAGAAGGAACATGGGTTACTATCACTTTGGAACTGGCATTTCGTTTTTCAAGTACCCCTTTGCTTTGTTTTTTGAACAGCACAGCGCATGCGCTCCTGGTTTTCCTGGAATATGGTATTTGCTAATAAGGCGCAGTTGAGACTCTACTCGTCGCCTGTGCCACTTTTCTCCTTTGTCTGTTGTCATATTTACCGGTTTATTCATTAATTTTCAAGCTTCTTTTTTCTTTCGGACTCGTCCAGAAAATGAAGGGATGAAAAGGTGGGGGGGGGGGGGGGCTGCAGTGAGACTGCCTACGCCACTTCCTATTGGACAACCTTGCGCACGCCTCTGGTGGCCACTGCTGTATTGGTACATCAGGCTGGGCCCCACGGCACTCTGACTCAAATTGAAACAACCTAGCCAGATACGCGCTGAGCCGAGCCGAGCTTGCGGCTGCTCGTCAGAGCGATTGGAGGCCGGAAGCGAAAAACACGTTACCACGTCGTCCCTCACATACAGGAGGAGGCGCTCCAGTCACGCAATCAGATGCCAGTCGTGCTCCACGGTCAACGTGAGAGCGCATTAGAGCGCTCCGAGTTGGAGCGCGGCGCTCTGAAAGAACGAGCCTAACGTATTTCGAGCGCTCTACATCGACCAGTTTAACGCGACACAAGGTTGACTCTCTGGAGCGCTCAAAAACAACCCGCCGAATGTACATGCCTCGGCCGTATAGGACATACTGAGAGGTCAGGTTGGCCATACCCTTACCTGATGCAGTAAAGGGATATACAGAGTGATCAGAAGTAATAATTTGTGAATAAAATGAATCAAGTGTGAATTAAACGTGAATCTGGAACGGTATGCAACTAAATCAAACTGATCAAACGTAAATAAACAGTGAAACCAAAATTCATAAAGAAAGGTGTTACACAAGGCAAACACGGAGGCAAGAGAGAAGGTCAGGACATTAATTCTGTGGTCGTGACTTCTCTTTTGTGTTCGTATTGGCACGCCTAGGGTCTTTTTCGATAAATCTATACCAACAAGCTCAGCTTTCTGTAACTGTAAGTGAATTAAACGTTAGAATGCACAGGCATTAGCCTGTGCTCTCTGTGACGATACCTAAAACGACTCTAACAATTTGTTTCCTGATGTGTTTCGTTAATATTAAGGTATATTAGCCGCCATAGTGGTCTGGCGGTTATGGTGCTCGACTGCTGACACGAAGACCGCGGGAATCGAATCCAGGCGGTGGTTGCGTTTCGATGGAGGCGAAATGCTAAGGGTCCGTGTACTTAGAAAGCACATTGGAGAACCCCAGGTGGTCGAAATTTCCAGAACCGTGCCCTACGGCGTCCCTCGTAATCATATCGTGGTTGTGGGATGTAAAACCCCAGCTATTCTTATCATAAACATATATCTATACTGATGCTTCACAGTGTGCGACCGGTCTCGAATGATTGTCTTGCTCGTGCCATGCAGGTATGCGGTGACGAAGAATACGCGGCGCACATCGCGCGCGACGAGGAGCATGAGACGATGCATTCCTTCCGGCTCAGTCCTCGCTCTGCTGTGACTTTCGATAGCGAGGACACCATATTTGCTAAGGTGAGCGAATAGCTTTTTTAACACGAAAGTGTATTATGCCGGGGTCCACCAAGACTTTCATGACGTATTTCCGTCACGGAAAGAAAGAAGGAAAGAAAGAAAGAAAGAAAGAAAGGAAGAAAGAAAGAAAGAAAGAAAGAAAGAAAGAAAGAAAGAAAGAAAGAAAGAAAGAAAGAAAGAAAGAAAGAAAGAAAGAAAGAAAGAAAGAAAGAAAGAAAGAAAGAAAGAAAGAAAGAAAGGTAAGTATTAGGTCAGGCGCAACAATTGCGCAGCATCCGCGGTCGAGCTAAGTAAAAAAAAAAAATCGCACCGTGCCGAGACAGTTGCGCTGCCATGGGTCGCCATTAGAAGGTACATACTCCCGAGGACGAGGCCGTGTTTCGCGAAGCGAGACTCAGTGCTGTGCGGGAGAGACAATGGCAACGACAAACCGATCCTGAATACACAGCCAGAGCTCTCGAGAGCAACAGGTGTCGACGACGTGATGATCCCGAATATGCCAGCCGTGCGCGAGAACGAGTTACTGTACACAAACGGATGCAATGCCAGGACCTAGTTATCCGGGAAGCCCAGTACGAGCGTCGGCAAGTCCGTGGCCACGACGTTATAAGCTCGAAGCAGCCAAGTTCAACCACGATATACGATAGAAAATGATGAGATAGACAAGCTTCGCTGTGCTTTGGCATTGGCGGCCCAGCGGAAACCGTCTACTTTTAAAGGCGATAGTCTTTTCTTGGGATGCTTGAACGCAGAAATTTTGGTCTGTGTTTCTGTCTTCCTGTCACACGATTCAGCCACCCGGCCAAAGTTTAAGCACTTGCTGAACGCCTAGCCATCTTGAACTGGTAGCTGCGTTCATACTTGTGAATATTGTCGATCAAAAAGCAAATATTACGCATATCTGAGGCACAACATCAATACGTAAGTATTAGGTGGTGTGTGCTTTTACTAGAAAATACATAGATACATAATTCTAAAGACCTTAGTGTTTCTTAGGCTGCGCTGAAAATGCGATGTTATGCACGAAAATGCCCTCTGCCGACGACATGGCGCTGCCACCTGGCAGTGGCCCTGGGATCTGCACAAGCTCATGTTTCCCGACGCCACTGCCAGATGGCGTCCATATCTCACTTGTAGTACGGCCGGCAGAAGACTATCGTCTTTCGACGACATTTGCAGCGAAGCACGCAGATACGCGGCCATTTTTTCCCCCTATAGCCCATTCTGTTACCACAGGCCGCCGCTTCCACCGACGAGAGATGTGCCATGCGCACTTGTCCCTAAATCCTGGCCACGAGAATCAACCGCGTACTTTTCTTCGCCTATTTCCCATTCAGTTACGGCAGGCCATGGCGCTTCCGCCGACGAAACATGCGCTATGCGCACATGTCCCCAAATCCTGGCCATGAGAATGTACCAAAAAGACAAGATAGGTAAAAAAAGTCACAGTTTCACCGCAAGGGTGAAGCAATGAATGCGATAGCAACAAATTGTAATGTTATACGAAGTGAGGCTGGCAGCTAACTCTTTTTGGATCCGATCTCACGCAACTCTAGAAAACGCTGGTTTAAGAGCATGCGGCCGCTCCAGGGAAACACTGCTCACGACATTCTCTTCGCGTTGAGAGCGCAGCACGTAGAAGGGTACACCGGCCCCCCCGCTGTCGGCCGCCGAGAAGGGGAGACGCCGCGCTCGTAAAATCGAAGGTCGCTCGAGGGACCCCCCCCCCCCCCTCGCGTCTTTTCACGCTCACGAACGACGGGCGGGGCCGGTTGTATATACACATATACATATACGGAGGATGACGGCGGCGGCGACGCCGACGGCGATAACCAGCCGAGAGTGTCCATATAATTGCTATCGCAATAATATAGGTGATATCTAAGGGTTTGGTGTAAGGGGTCGTGAGCTCGATGGGTGGGGCCCGAAGTCCCGGTGCTCCACTGGTTGCTGCCGCCAGCCTGGCGTGACCCAGAAGCTCAAGTTTCAAGTTTATTTCAGTTAGTAGTACAGAAAAAAATTACACCATCTCCCGCTAAAGGGAACCATGTGTAGATGTGAAGCAGCGGGCGCTAACGCTTACACTGGCGGTGGCGTTGACGCTGGCGCTATCGCAGCGTTGCGCAGGAGAGAAAACTGAGGAGGCGCAAAGCACGCAGTGATGGAGCGGTGTTTCCTACTGGAACATGCCAATCGCTGCTAATGGGCAATGAGAGACAGAAGACTCCGACTGGACACAGAGACCCGCAGTCGGCTTTTAGTTAACGCGCACGCTGCGAATTTTTATTGTTCAACAACGCACAGGAGAAATCTCTCACCGGCACCACCTTGGAGGTCAAGATCCATTGCCATATATACGGGATGGACAATGAACGGTTGTGTAGCGCGAGCAGTCGGTTTTTTTCAACCAAGAAACTCGCTAGCAGACGCTGCCTGCGTCGGCGTCGCGAGGCGAGAGAGGGGGGGTAGCGTAGGAGAGGAGAGAGAGGGGGCGACGCGCATGCGCAGTGGGGGTGTGGACGCTGTGGGCAGGGATGCCTAGAGGAGAGAGGGGGGAGCGTATTAGAGGAGAGAGAGGGGGGGACGCGCATGCGCAGTGGGAGCGCGGGGAGGGATGCCTAGAGGAGAGAGGGGGGGGAGCGTAGGAGGGGAGAGAGGAGGGGAGGCGCATGCGCAGTGAGGGTGTGGTTGCCGCGGGGAGGGATGCCTAGAGGAGAGAGAGGGGGGAGAGGAGGTTTTTTATATTTTATTTTTTTTTGAAAGGTTTGCGCATGCGCAGTAAGGGTGGTCACGCCGGCACACCACCACCACCACCACCACCACCACCACCACCACCGGATTAAGCTTCGCCATAAGATGCTTCACATCTAAAAAGGAACATCGTGCAGGGTAAATTTACAGGAGGAGGTCCGAAAGCACGAGGCTGCAGGGGGGAGCTCCTGTTTAAAATTGCAACAAATACTTAGCAGTAACAGTGACAAAACAGCAAAACGAGGGAAGTTTATATAAAGCCAACAATAACTCAGGTACAGGTAAAGAAACAAGTGGCATAAACACTATTACTGGAAGATAAATATACATCTAGTAGTTAACCAAATAAGAATACCATTGTTCTTTAAATAAACCAATCGTAGAACATTGTTTGATGTTCAAACAAGCTTTACGAACAGCTCAAGCTTGACCTACGGTTCAGACCTTGTGATCTGGGCCTACCAGTGCTCGATAGTGTTGGAGAGGTTGTAGTGACCTGAATGCGTATCTAAATTTGGTGGTCTGTTTAGGCATCCCCACGGAGTGTGATAGAGCGATGGCGACTCCCCACACCACGAACAGGCGTGCGCGTACAGCGTTCGAAAAATTTTCTTTAATATTTGTAAGTTGGGAAAGACCCCCGTTTCAATCCTACGGAGATCAGTGGCGTTGTACCCTTCTAAAGATTTGTGAGGGGCGCTGTATTTGTGTAATGGCCGGGTTCGTCAGGCATTACATTTCGCTCCTAAGTGTCGGTAACGATTTCACTAAGGATCTTTTTGTTATTAAAATGGGCCCTTGCAAAGTCCTTGCTCAACCTTACCAAAGCAAGGATGATGTAATGTCTGACGAAAGGGGCTTCACTGACCGCCGGCTCTTACGGCGTGAAACTGGCTATATTTTTTTTATTTTTTTTTGCTATGTCACCGTTGTGCAGATGTGCAAGGCTCGCAAGCTGGTGGCCTCCGTGCCTTACGGACTAGCCCTGTTCGACGCGGAGTTCGACGACACTTCGAACGAGTGTGCCACCACGAACAAGTTCGGCAACTTCACCCTGGTTCGGGCGGCACGCCGAGCCGTCGATTACGTCTACTATCCCGCGTTCTCCGAGGCTTCCCAGTGCTCTCACGCGTCATAGAAGAAATACACGCATTCGATTACTGTTCTGCGTCTCTATCATCATCATCATCATCATCATCATCATCATCAGCCTGTCTACGCCCACTGCAGGACAAAGGCCTCTCCCATGTTTCGCCAATCAACCCGGTCCTGTGCTTTCTGCTGCCACGTTATACCTGCAAACTTCTTAATCTCATCTACCCACCTAATTTTCTGTCTCCCCCCTCACGCGTTTGCCATCTCTTGGAATCCAGTCAGTTACCCTTAATGACCAGCGGTTATCCTGCCGACGTGCTACGTGCCCGGCCCATATCCATTTCTTCTTCTTGATTTCAATTATGATATCCTTAACCCCCGTTTGTTCCCTGACCCACTCTGCTCTCTTCCTGTCTCTTAAGGTTACACCTATCATTTTCCTTTCCATCGCTCGCTGCGTCGTCCGCAGTTTAAGTTGAACCCTCTTTGTAAGTCTCCAGGTTTCTGCTCCGTAGGTAAGTACCGGTAAGATGCAGCTGTTATATACCTTCCTCTTGAGGGATAGTGGTAGACTACCATTCATGATTTGATAATGCTTGCCGAATGAGCCCCATCCCATCCTTATTCTTCTATAATAGACCCCTTTTCATAATCCGCAAGTGCGCTTCCCTGCGCTGCATATTGGCAGAACTAATGGCAGCACCTGTCGTTCTTCAAACGGAGACGAAGTCCTAGTGTCACGTGCTGGGGCTTGTCTGTTACGAGTGTTTATATCAAGAGAGCTGAGTTTAGATAGTCCGCGACATCGCGTGGGCAAATTGCGTCTGAACACGCTGTTTGTAGCAGTGAATAGCTGCCAGCTTCTTGGATAATCGCGCTTTTGACATACTAGGACGGACTAGAGACAACTTTTTCAGTGGTGTCTCTAGTCCGTCCTAGTACGTGAAAGCGCGATTGTCCAAGAAAATGCACAAACAACTAGCCCCTAATCCTGCTCTTACAGCTACCATTAGTCGGGCTAGCTGCAATGCAGAAAAGCAAGCTTTAGAATTATGACAAGCGTCTGCTGCATTTGGAGTCAGTACAAGTAGTCACTCGGTGTCTTCGAGTTATTTTAATGCGCTCAATATACGATGACTCGATGGGAAATCGAGGAGCTTTTCCACTCCGTGAGAATAGATGAATAGCGAAACTGTTTAGCACACGACACAGAAGCGACCCAGAATTTCGAACCAGAGGCTATGAGAGATCCTGCAATGAAATCATAAACGTCTATAGAGTGCCGCCGTATGCACTCGGCGTTTCGTGCGCAATCTCAATTGGTGTTTGTTGCCAGTATGTACAGTCGCAACGGAACAAGATTAGCACAAGTGACCGGTGGCCGGAGCCATAAAATTGCGACACGTGGCGCTGTTGCTACCGAGCACACCGATAGTGAGAGTGCCTAGCACATACCATTTTCAAAAGCAGGGGTGGCCGGTAGATCTTGCTGTTGGCCCATTTGAAAGCCCGCATCTTAAATAAACCCTTGCGCATACATCGGCACACTTGGCCTTCTTTTTTCGCTGCAGTTGCGAACAAACGTATTTTTATCTCAGATTCCCCCGAAAAGTTCTTTGCTGAAGTGCTTTCTCCCCCCCCCCCCCTCCCCCCCCCTGCTTTGGAAAATTGGAATGTGCTTGGTACTCTCGCTATCGGCGTGCTCGGGAACAACAGCGCCCCGTGTCGCAATTTTGCCGCTCCTACCACCGGTCACTTGTGCTAATCTTTTTTCCGTTGCGGCTGTACCGTTCATGTTTAGTGGACCAGTGGTGAGTATTGGGGTATGACCAATTTCTGCGGCGCAAATACATTTTTGCCCGTGGACGATGGACGTGCCTAAGCCACGTGCAGCTCCGCTGTAAAAATTCCGCCTGAAGCCGTAAACTTCCTTTGGACCAACCTTGGAACCAACACACAAAATAGCGACCGCACCCAATGCGCAACTTGTGCCCGCCGTGGCAGTTTACCAGGCCGAGGTGTTGCGCTGCTGAGCTCGGTGTAGCAGGTTCAAATCCCAGCCAAGGCGGCCGCATATCTTTGGGGAGGAAATCCCCTTGTACTTAGACACCCTTGTACTTAGCACCCTTGTACTTAGATATAGGTGTACGCTAAAGAACACCAGGAAGTCAAGATTGATCCGGTGTCCTCCACTGCGGCATGCCTCACAGTCTCACCGTGGGGGCGATAACAACCTTAGTCAAATTCTGCTCAGGTATTGACTGGCAGACCGAACACTACACTGTAAGAAAAGAGGAAAGTAATTTGACTCTCTCTCACAGCGACAGATGAGATCCCAACAACAGGCGCGTTTGATGGCTTAGTTGTTCGCCACCGCCGCCGGTGTCCGTAAGCGCTATCGTTCGCCACCGCCGCCGGTGTCCGTAATTGGCTACTTTTGGACCCCGTTGGCGACGAAAATTTCCAGTTTGGCGCCATGGCTCTTTTTTTAAACTTGTGGTTTTACTTATTGCAACATGGCTTTTATTCATTCACCAATGGTAAAGACTCTGTTGATAATACCACTTCTCTTGTATTCGGTTAGAAATTTGGCGATAATATCTAATGACATGGCTACTTTGGCTACTTTTGGCGTGAGTTCTGGCGCCTTTTCATGTCCACCCAACGGCAACCCTGCAGCGAAACTAGACGATTCTGAAGAGTTATCCGATTGCTTCTGGGACGTTTTTAGTTCCTTATCTAGGTGAGGCAGGTTGTTTCTAGCTTGTTGAAATAGGCTTTAGCTAGGTGGTGCTAGGTTGTTTCTACGTTGAATCTCAGGCGCAGAAAGGTTCGAGTTGAACCACAGTCACAAACACGACACGACTGTCCAAGCTGCAGAGACAGAAATTCACGCTGAAACCCAAGTAGCTACTCTTTTGCTGAAACCGAGCGTTCGCACCTCTCATAGATCTACGGGTGCGGCGTCGTTGGCGCAGGCCTCCCATCGCTTCAGGGTCTTCTAGCAGACGCCGTTGCCTTTCCCGTTCCCTAGTATTCTCTCTTGTACGTATACTCTGAGTCTTCGGCTCGCCACCGTCGCTTCCCAGCAATTTATTGGGCTAACTGTTGCCTTCTCCCTTTTCAGTGGACCAGTGATAAGTAGTGGGATTTACGTGGACCCTTGTGGACTGTCCACCTCGGCCGCCACTGATTGGCTGGAGCTTAGCGATCAGCGCGTCCCCTGTTTCCGCGTCTTCTTCCGCTACGTTACTTCGACGCCACGAAGCTTTCACAACTATGGACACAAATGAGAGGGAAGGAATGCGCTTCGCTGCAATGAATACAGCTCCCAGAGATCCGCTTTTGAATACACAGCTTGGAGGCCGTGCATAAACTCTAATCACGTTAGCCCTCGCTTTAGGTTTAGTGCGGCCGCCCGCCTAACGCACCTGCGACGTTGGTACAAATTCCCCGCAGCGTCCTCAAACATCTAGCACGTTCATATGCGCGTTTATACTTGGAAAGTTTGTTAAAGTGTCCTGTTAGTGTAAATTTTCTCCCCTTTCTATTTACTCTGTGAATGTGCTGGCGAGATTGGGGCGTCGGCGTGGGTAAGAGAGCCATGGCGTCAGGGCTCGCAGCTTTTTCGAGTAACTGAATGCGCGCCGCCAAAGTGGACATGTCCAGAAGGTGGACACATCGGGAATACCTCCCCTTGGCATTGATGATAGCGGCGCTGCAAACCGCAGCATAGAGTAATATAAAAGGACAAGAGGGCACACTCTCATAGGCCCCGGCGGCTGGATGGATGGATGCTATGAGCGTCCCCTTTATAACGGGGCGGTGACATGTCTGCCACCAGGCTCGAAAAAAAACTTTCTTTTAGATGTGAAGCATCTTATGGCGCTTAATCCGGTGGTGGTGGTGGTGGTGGTGGTGGTGTGCCGCGTGCCCACCCTTACGGCGCATGCGCAAACAGTTAAAAAAATAAAAATAAAAAAACATCCTCTCCCCCTCTCTCTCCTCTAGGCATCCCTCCTCGCGGCAACCACACCCACACTGCGCATGCGCCTCCCTTCCCTCTCTCCCCTCTTACACCCCCCTCTCTCCATCCCTGCCCGCGGCGTCTACTCCCCCCTGCGCATGCGCGTCCCCCCTCTCTCTCCTCTAGGCATCCCTCCTCGCGGCAACCACACACACACTGCGCATGCGCCTCCTTCTCCCCTCTTACACCCCCCCTCTTTCCATCCCTGCCCACGGCGTCTACTCCCCCCTGCGCATCGCGTCCCCCCTCTCTCTCCTCTCCTACGCTCCCCCCCTCTCTCTCCTCTACGCATCCCTGCCCACGGCGTTCACTCCCACTGCGCATGCGTGTCACCCCCCTCTCTCTCCTCTCCTACGCTCCTCCCTCTCTCTCGCCTCGCGCTTGCCGACGCAGGCAGTTTCTTGGTTGAAAAAACCGACTGCTCGCGCTGCACAACCGTTCACTGGCCATCCCGTATATATAGCAATGGATCTTGACCTCCAAGGTGGTGCCGGTGGGAGATTTCACCTGTGCGTTGTTGAACAATAAAAATTCGCAGCGTGCGCGTTAACTAAAAGCGAAGTGCGGGTCTCTGTGTCCAGTCGGAGTCTTCTGTCTCTCATTGCCCATTAGCAGCGATTGGCATGTTCTAGTAGAAAAAACTGCTCCATCACTGCCTGCTTTGCGCCTCCCCAGTTTTTCTCTCCTGCGCAACGCTGCGATGAGCGCCAGCGTCAACGCCGCCGCCAGTGTAAGCGTTAGCGCCCGCTGCTTCACATCTACACATGGTTCCCTTTAGCGGGAGATGGTGTAATTTTTTTTATATGTTGGCCTAATGCCTTACCTACATTGATTAAATCTATGTTTTATAGCAAAGAAAAATATAAATTCACGGTCCATCTCTCTGCCTCTTAAGGCAGAATGACCTTATTTTTCCCCATTCTTCATTTTTGTCCTTTATCTCTACTTTTCTGCCACCAATACTCTAACCGTCTCTTACTTATTTCTATCGCGGACGTGTTCAGCTTTCCATTGTTGTCCCTAAAACCCAAGGCTTCATGTAGACTCGTGCCCACACGTATATCTGGGTGGATATCGCCACATTCAATCAGTACATGTTCCATCGTTTCCTTAGTTCCCCCCACAGCAGGTACATTGTTATTCTTCGTTACAGAATCTCGCTTTATAGCTACGCGTTCTAAGGCAACCCGACCTTGCTTCAAACAGTAAAGCGCTTCCCCTTGAATTATCATAAAACCTCTCCCTCCTTATTTCGTTTCTTCCCTTTCGGTAGTCACTGAGAGCCGGCTTCTTTTCCATCGCTGCCATCCAATAAGTCCTCTCCGCCTCTCTGACTTTTCTCTTAATGCTCCTTGTTGCCATGTCGCCCACACTGCTAGCCGTATATTTACTGGTGAGCCTCCTAGTTCTTTTTCTTCCACTTGCGTGTTGACGCTTTTTCTATACAAATACCTGAAAACCTTCCCTGCCCATCTACTCTCCTTCATTTTCCTCAGGCCTCTCTTCAAATCTAATTTTGCTCTGAACTTCCCTCACTTCAAAACCTGTCCATCCCATATCACCCTTTACAGCCTCATTTGTCGTCTTCCCGTGAGCGCCCAACGCGAGGCGTCCCACAGTCCTTTGATTTACATCCATTCCTGATTGCACCTCTGACTTCATGCACACCACTCAGTTCCCAAATGTAAGCCCTGGAACCATCACACCCTTCCACAGCCCTCGAAGCACCTCGTACCTTATTGTATCCCCATAACGCTCTGTGCTTCATGATTGCAGCATTCCTCTTTCCCTTTGTTACCGATGCTTTCTCTTGTACCTCCATATATCTATCCCCCCTCATTTACCCACACTCCGAGGTGCTTGTACTCGCTTACCCTCGGTATTTCTTGGCCCTGTATTAAGACCGTATGGTCTTCGTGATCATTGAATACCATCAATCCACATTTTGTTGCACTAAAACCTAGTCCTAGAGCCTCGCCTTCCCTTCCGCATATATCTGCCAGCCGCTGTATATCGTCTTGACTGTCCGCAAATAAGACAATATCGTCAGCATAAAATAGACCTGGCAAGCTTCCGCTCAACCATCGCGCCTGCCTGTTTCTGTGACAGATTAAATCCAATGTTGCTACCTTCTAGCGCTTTTTCCATCCTCACCATGTACAGCATGAATAACAGCGGGGACAAAGGACATCCCTTGTCTCAGCCCCTTGCTAATGTCAACGCTGTCCTTGCTGCTTATTCCTTCCCATTCTACACAAACTGCATTTTCTCGGTATATTTCCCTCAAAAGCTGTATGCAGTCGTCACCTATGCCCACTTCCTTCAATATATCCCACAAAATTTCCTGATTAACGTTGTCATATGCCCCGGTGATGTCTAGATAAGCTACGTATAAGGGCCTGTTTTCTATTTTTGATATTTCTATACACTGTGTAAGAACAAACAGGTTATCGTCTAACCGCCTGTCGATTCGGAATCCATTCTGGAGTTCTCCCAAAATATCATTTTGCTCTACCCACGTTTCTATTTTTAATTTTACTGCCTGCATCGCCAACCGGTATAGCACCGATGTAATGGTTAGCGGTCTATACGAGCGAATGTTATCCTTTTATCCCCTGCCTTTATAGACTTAAGTTCATTCTACTTTTTCGCCAACTGTCTGGTATTTCCCTCTCCTGTAAGCAGTTTTCTACGGCTTTCAGCAGTGCTTCTTTAGTGTTATGTCCTAGTTCGTTAATGAGGCTGACGGGAACCCCATCTAAGCCCGGAGTAGTGCGCTTAGGAATTTTTCCTTCGGCCTTCTTCTAATTGAAATTCTCAAGTACTACATCTTCCTCGGTTGTACTCTTCTGCATACTGCTGATGTGGGTTCGCAGCGCACCAAACGGGCGTGGCGAATCTTTGCAGCCTCTGAGATGAAGACCGCAGAAATGGTAATCTCGAAGGCCATTTTCTAGCGATTACAAAATTAGACGGCATCCGAGACCACTTCTATGCGTGTGCTCGTCCCGGAGGCCATACATTTTTTTTAACGCGTTGTTTGCACGCATCGATTAGCTTAGTGTAAGCTGTACCGCCAGAGCGGCAAGCACATGATACCACTGTGTGTTTATACAGACATTTTAAATAAAAAATATGATAATCGTTGGAAAAGACGAAAACTTATCAGCAAGTCATATTTTTGGTAAGCACATGCACACTTTCTTTCTCAATATTTGATGAACGCGCACGAAGAGATGGGTTCATTGCACTGCAAGACATGGCAATATAGCTGCCATATCTTGAGTATAAACTTTACAGAAGAAATAAACAAATAGGCGACATTATGAAAAACCCTGCAGAACAGTAAAACTTCCGTAAACGCCCAGCTACGCATATAATGCACGACGCAGCGCGGCAGTATAGTTGCCCTAGTACTCGACTCCGGAGGGCATAACATGGAAAAAAAAAGAAAGAAAAAATGCTGGCCATGTCTTCTCTCCCGCCTTAGCACAAATTTTCTCCGACGCACTTCACATCATGCTTTCGCGAAAAATAGCCACGAGCAGTTGTCGCAGCTAAAACAAAGCAATTTTTAAATGCCATGTATGCGTTGCTGAGATAGGAGTGTGTATTCATAAGATTACGTCGTTGCCTCAGATAAACACTTTTCTCAATTCACAAGTTCTCCGTAATTGCTCTCGTAACTTCAAGCAATCTGCGAACGCCACAAATAATGATACTAAGCATAACTGCACTCTTCCCACAATTTCACACATGCATTGAATTCGAACTACCTGTACCGGCACAAAGAAAACCTAACGACGCAAGCGGCGACTCACTTTCTCGCGCCAAGAAACGACTTTCTCGCAAACATGCTGCGCAGCATTCCAAGTGGCTGCTTTTAATGTGAAGAAATCCACGAAAAACATGCGTGAAGTGAGGAGCACAAAGAAGCTCTCTGCGCCGAACAGCACAATGCGACAAATGTTAGCTTAAAGCTGAAATGAAAAATACAACACTTCGCAAATTAATGACGGTTTTCTTACCTAGCAGCAGTCAAGCAGAGAGGCAGACGAAACAAGCGAAGACCACGAACCACGTCGCGCACGTTATCGCACATCTTTTATCGCGTCACCCTGCTGCTGTTCGTACTTTTTCATTGCCTTGAACCATGCCTTAACGCTCATGAACACGGAGCGTGATAACGTTGCCGTAGCGTCGACGCCATGCTGCTTTTCTCTCGCACCCGTTTCATGCCCAGTCATGCCCCACGATATCGAACCGTCCAATCGCAGGCGATAAAGATGGATTCAGAGCCGCACTGCGAGCCAGTGAAAGCCACGTCTGCAGCCACATAGATAAGTAGATGTACAGTGCACTAGAAAAGGTACTGAAGTAGATAACAAATACGCTCGTTCCCTTGAAGACAGGGAATAATGTAATGCCCTCCTGTAATTTGTATGTTACTCTATGCCGGAGCGCCGTTCGCAGCGTCGCCATCGGTGACGCGCGTGGCGGTGCTCCATGACGAAGCATGGTGGCCGGTCACCATAGTTCGCGCTGTTCGACGTCCAGACGTTTTATCTCTTCCATAAGAAGCCACTGATGTATGCACACTACTAGAATGACGAATCTCATTTCACTTTTGTTTATTTTTTCTTTTTTTTTGAAATGCGACGTTTCAGCTGCGGTTAGTGCGTTGCAGCTTTCCGTGAAGAGATTGTAGCTGCCGAGTTACGTGATCGGACATTGAGATCAAGAACGGCTCGTCAAAGTTAGCCTATGTACCGCAGCCGGCGTGATTGTGCATAACGCGCATGCGCGGTGCAGTCGTGAGGTGGTGCGTGCAGAATATGAATGCTCAGCTCTGAGGAGTGAGGCGTCGGCAAGTGGAAAATTTCGAGTGATAACCAAAGTTACAGAGATCCTGTTCGAAGCGGAAAGTAATTTAGACTAGACGCGACTGGTTACAATCGACTTTGCCACGTTCCACAGATGTCAGCTTAGAATTTAGTAGCGTGTTAAGCAGACGTTCTTTTTTAACATTTGACCTAAGCGAGCAGTGGTGTTACTTAAGTTCGGGAACAGTTTGACTGCCTCAGGAGCCGCATCGAACCGCATTGTTGTCGCTGCGGTGCAAAGTTTCGAAAAAGAATTTCCACGCCGGGGAACTTCACCGCCTCCGTATGACCAAGTAAGTGCTTGAAAGCTGTACGTTGAGCAGGTAGTCAGACTGCGTGCGTGTAATTCTCAGAATGCGTCTAACGTACGCTTCTAAGAATGCAACACTTCTAACGCTGTTGTGTTGTCATCACCTCCCGCCATCCTTGTTTGTGCGCGCTTAAATGTTCTCCTCTGCAAAACCAAATCGCCCAAAAATCGGTGCTCTTGTGTTATGCTTGTCCTTCACTCGAATCTTAACTAGCAATGATCAGTTTTAGAATATGGTACGCAAAAGCATTGTGTTAGCGGTCGTCGCGGCTGTGCATGCATCGCACCCTCTTGGGTAACCACGTAAAATTAGTAGCGTGCCGTACTCAAAGAACGCTAACTTTGCCTACGCAAGTCTAAAAATGTCTGCTGCTTGCTATATTCGCAAAATTCCTCGTACAAGTAATGCGAAAGTTCTGGACGCCCACGTCTAGAACTTTCCCAGAGGAAGAATTATGGCGTAGTGGGAACTGTGCTACTGTACTTGCAGTATGCATTCTAGGATAGTTTGAAACCGCCAATATTACGCCTACAGACGTTCGTTTCCTTGCAGCACGGTTGAGGCATGCACTCAGAACCGAAGCTAGGCTAATAATTGATAAGGCGATGCGCACGGAGCCCAATTACGCTCTCGCGGCATACTCTTGAAGGTGAAGCCCAAGCGTCTTACAACTTCTTCATTGTTTATTTTCGTTTGCATCTGTCAAATTTTTGCTCACGGACAACGCTGGTTTTTCGCTGACAACCAACGATACTGACACAGTACTTTTTTCAAAACGAGATTTTCAACATCACCACGTTAAAAAACTCAACTGCGAATGAACACAAAGCTCGTTTCATGAAGTGTGCGGTCCCCTACAACGCAAAACACGACAAAATGTCATGTCTTAGTGTGTTGCTCTATGGACAGGTGACGCTACAATTGACAGACCACCGCGATTTGCATATAGATTCACAATAGAACACTAGATGGAAAACTGCCGCTAGTGTCTATGAGGGCTGCGGCGAACAGCGCTTCAGTCCAGCATGGGAATGATGGGATAGTACGTGGATTTGCCTAAGCTTGGTTCTTTCGGCACCATGTGGCCTGCAACCGATTTGTCGCGAGAAATCACCGCCGTGACCCTTTTAGGCTCAGCAATGTAAATCAGCTCGAGAGGTTCACAACGTGTGCCATTCTTTTGCCCCCCCCCCCCCCCCCCCAAAAAAAAAATAAATAAATAAAAAAATGCCTAAAACGCAACAACAAACAAAAGCCAGAAGTGCATTTGAATCCGCAAGCACGAAGACTAGGTCAATCCATGTACTACCCGTTGTTCCTGTGGTTGCTGAGCGATCACGGCGCCTACATTTCCTTCTGGTGACTATCGTACGGAAACTCCGTGGTGATTTGCAGTAACACCGTTTCTCATTGTGAGACACGGAGCTTAGGGCGAGGGGGGGAGGCAGGCGGGTCAGCAAAACGTTATTGCCACACGCACTTCTTTTTTTTTTTGTTTTCATGTAACTGACATGCAACTGACCCGTTACACGTGTATCCACTGCCTTGCACGCGGCGCGCCTGATTGTCGAATATTTCCGATTATTTTAGATTGTTCTGAGAAGCTTCAGCGCGCAAATGCATTATTCTGGAACTAACGCAACCACCAACGATAGGGACTGGAATCTTCGATGCCACATGTATAAATGCAGAAGACCCTTGCGATGAGATTGTTCGCAGCTTGCCGACATTGTGGCCGATATCGTTCCACTTTGACGGCCATTATTTTTCTGGGCAGAAGTTCGCCCGATGAAGAGTTTCATTTTTTGCCGCAAGCGTTTTTGGTTTCCCTCACGGTCACAACCAACTGACATCGGCTTCTACAGAATCAGAGGCGGGAGTTGGGCTAGTTGGTGCGTATTAACTGCAGACATAACTAATTAGCGCAAAAATGATAGATTTGACGTCGTTCTTCTACAGAGATGGCTTTGACGTCGTTCTTCGTCGCAGGCCGTCCTCCTCGCAAGGCGGCGATGGGAAGAAGCCACGCCCCCCGCGGGCGAAGCCTTCCACCAGAGCGGCCGAGTCCCGGATACCCGTCTGGATATCTAAACGGGGACTTCACGACGCCAGTTCTTCCTCGGGAACGTCCAGTGAGCAGAGCCCTGACAAAAGGTTTGCTATAGTTAAAGCTGCTATGCAGGGCTTAAGGTCTCCCATTATGAGAGGGCGGGGGGGGCTATATATATATATATATATATATATATATATATATATATATATATATATATATATATATATATATATATATTAGTGAAGCCAACTGTCTCTAGCACGGAACAAATGCTTAAGAATGTTATAAAAATGAATATATTAGTCATAATTTCTCTGTACACATGTCAAATGAGTACAGCAGTGCTACAGCTGACCTGCCAAGGGGTGGGGCGCAGCCCCTCCTTAAAAAATGGAAGGGGAGCCGGGCCCCCCTGACATTAAGCCCTGCTGCTATGGGGGGCTAGCAGGTCTGACTTCATTACTGTTCGCGTTGTCGGGAATGGGCGAAAAGACAAACACGTGAATTATGCGCGTATCAACAACCGATTTATCTCCGTGCCGGACATTTACGCATGAACTCGCCGTGGTGTACTAGTGGTTATGGCGCTCGAATGCTGACCCGAATGTCGCGCGAACGAATCCCGTCGCAGAGGCCTCATTTTCAATTGAGGCGAAAATGCGTGACGCCCGTGTACTAGAGTGCACGTTACAGATTGACAGGTGGTGAAAATTTCCGGAGCCCCTCACGACGCCATTCCTCACAATTATATCATGGTCTTGGGACGTTATACCCAAACAGTTATTATTATTATTATTACATTTCCTTATGTACAGCTCAAAAAAGAAGAGAAAGAAAGCAATAAACGATATCGAAAACGAGCCTTCATGCCTTAGACATGATTGCGTTGCAAGAGTTTCTTATTGACAGTGATGTGCAACATGTGCTCTTGGTTTAAACTGTTCATTTTTTTTCGTTTCATTCTCTTCGGTTGCCGTGTCGTACGTATGTGTCTGGCATGGAAATAAATCAGTTGTGAGTACGTGCATCCTACCTGTGTGCCACAAAAGCGCACGTCCTTCAACGTTCAAACGGCCAGCTATTTATATACAGCGTGTTTTCAGCATTACCAGCGAGATGGCGCAAAGGGACCGCTCGGCGGGGCTTTAGCTCGGCGCCCCACTCATCGTGACTCGCGCGCTCATGTGCTCATCTTCGAAGCGCACTTTGCCCCGAGGGGGGTAAACGCCCGTGCACGCGCGCGCTTATCTCGCGGTGGGGGGAGAATTGTGCGTCTTGGGCTTTCGCCGGAACGATTGCATTGTAGTTACCGTACGCATGAAGGTCACTTCGCTCGCTCCAGTCCCCCCCGGTAGCGAAAAGAGCACGCTTTTCAAACACAGCGAAGTAACAGCTGTGACACTTGTTAGTTAGCGCTCGTCTGTACCTGTGAATACGTTTCGTGCGTCGTTTTTATTTGAGCAGTGCGTTAAGTGTCGAGCTGCGAACGTTGTTAGTTCTCTCTCGTCCTGTGCGTGTTGTTTTCGTGCGTCATGTGTGCGTGAGCAGCGCGCTGCACGTTTCGACCTGCTTGCCATTCGTCGCTTGACATTCCAATTTGTTGCTATCGCATCCATTGCTTCGCCTTGTGGCGAAACTGACTTTTTTCCTTATCTCCGTCAGCGACTCAGACGCATTCGAAAAAGTGCTTCTCTAAGTTGTGATGTGTATTGACGCTGGCGCGATGCTTGTGTTCATGGCAAGCTTTCGTATGGGCACCGTGCACACGTTAGGAGCCGCCACAGTCGCGCGCGGCCTCCAGCGCCAAATCGGCCACTGCAGCAGACTTGGTGTGAGACAGGAGCAGACGACGCAAGCGGCGGCAAGCCACTGCGCCGTGCTTTGGTGCTTCGCTTGAGGCGTTTTCGTTCCCGTTTGCTTTCAGAAGACGATAAATTGTTGGCAGCAGTGTTATTGCATGTACTCTTTTTCGCCGGATTTCGTGCACCCTCAGGCGAACACTGCCACATCAAATTCTTGGCGAAAACGAGAACAGAGGCGACGAGCGCGTTGAGCGAAACAGCACGCGAGTAGCGCGGGCCGCTTCGCTCACTAAACGATCAAAGCTTATCACCCTCGGGCTCACGCGGCAGCAAACTCGGCGGCAGCTTGAAACAGGCGACATCTGAGATTGTACTGATCGCGTTCATAACGCGGACGGACCGTCGCTCTGGCCACTGGTCAAGCGAGAAAAGCACGAAAAGCATTGGCATCGGAAAAGGCGTCGGTCGCGATTGCTACCCTGTGCAAGCGGCCGAGAACAACCTTCCAAAGCTTCGCTTGTTGCCGCTAGAGGCGCTTTCTGAATTAAGTGCAAGAGTGTTTTTGCAGTTCGAACCCACCGAAATGTTGCACCGTGCTCACGCGTTCTTGAGCTCAACAATCCGTCACTAAGCAAAGACAATACTAGGCCGTGGCCTTATTCGCTAATATTTTGTTCTTGCTGGCCAAGTTGTTTCTACTCGTTGGCGTCCTGGTTCGCCACTCGCCTCCACGAGTCCCTGATCTTGTGCGGAACTATTTTGTGCTTGCTCGGCAGTTCTTTCTGCTAGCTTCTGTTCCTGTTCGCCAGTTCTTTCTACTGTCTGCGTGTTCACCAGTTATTCCTGATAGTCTCACACTATCAGGAATAAGAGGAACAAGGACGTATACGTCCTTGTTCGCCATAGTTTTTTACTACTCCCCGATATTGTTCGCCAGTATTTTATACTTGTTCGGCAGTTGGCAGTACTATTTCGTGTCCTTTTTCGCCAATTTCTTCCAGCAGTCCGTGTCCTTGTATGATGTTCCAAAGTTACAAACAGTACGTACTAACACGTTAGCTGCCTAGCTAGCACAGCGGGCCACCTTGGGCAGTTATAGTTGTGGATTTAAGCATGCAACCTCGCCGTACGTCCGCTCTCAAAGGGCGGGAATGGCTGGTAACAATTTTTTTTCGCTTATCTTTTCCTTTTTTTGTTTCGTTTTCATAGGTCGCCTCTAAAGCAGAGAACCAACCGCTGGTCTCCGTCGTCCGGGGACCGCGCATCCCCGAGCAAGCCCAACTTTATATCGGAGCGGGACTGGCTCGAGGCCGGCTCTTCGTCGGGCCTCGTCAAGCAGAGCCCCGTCAAGAGGCTTGCACCCGGCTCGAGACCTGCCAAGGTGGCACGAATGCGGCGGAAGACGCCCGCCGTGACGGCCACCGTTTCGGGCATGCCTCGACGCCGGCGCTCGTCGGACGACCTGTCCAGCCAGACTAAGTTCCTGGCCCAGCTGAGCATCAGTGACGTCGATAGCGAGGACGAAAAGGCGAGAGCTGACGCGGACGACATGGAGGTCGACCCGACCTCGCGTCGCGGTCCTGGCCAGCAGTCCGCGGAGCACTCTTCTTCCTCGTAGTGGCCGTGCGGAGCGCCCCGCCTCCTACGGACCATTTGAACCCGCCATTGCTACACCCCAAGAAAGAAAAATCGGGCATTTCGGGAGTGTGGACCATTTGAAACCGCCATTGGTACACCCCAAGAAAGAAAAAATCGGGCATTTCGGGAGTGTGGACTATTTGAACCCGCCATTGGTACACCCCAAGAAAGAAAAATCGGGCATTTCGGGAGTGTGGACCATTTGAACCCGCCATTGGTACACCCCAAGAAAGAAAAAAATCCGGCATTTCGGGAGTGTTTCTGCCACACAACTATCATCGTCATCTGGCTTGCTCGCGTTTATTTTCTTAAAAATTCAGCCCTGGCCACTTCCCTTATCAAGAACGTTTTGTCACGCTGATAGCGCGCGCACCCTTCGTTATCGGGAAGTGATAATGAAAGCACGCGTGGTAGGCGATGATCATGGTTGTGTGGCAGACACAAACTCTAGATACTCGATTTTTTTTTTACTGCACTTATTCACGGAGGAGCTCATCGGAAACATTCATTTGTCGCCGAAGCTTTCGCTAAGACTTCGCTTCGCCTCTTGTTTTTAATTTTCTATCACTGACCTGCCTGGCTTCACGTGTTGCTGCGCTGTTTTCAAGATGATCTTCTAACTATTGTTTGTTTTTAGAATACGGGCTTTTAAAATTTGTTGCACTTTTTGTTGGTGGGGATAGCGTACCCTGTTGTGCTTGCAAAAAATGCAAAAATAAAGAGTAAAAACACTCGAACTTCTGACCATACTCGTGAACTTTCATTTCATGCGGTATCCTGGCTTGTATTGGTGTGTGTGTACGTGTTTTTCAATAGGCTTTTCACAGCGAACCCGTTATTAGTCGAGGCTTCCCCGTCCGATGGCGTAGCGCTGATCTCGTGGCATCGCAGTGAGGCTCCCTAGTAAGGGCAGGGTTCGCCGTGACGAGAGTGGAGGGGGTGAAGCTTGACGGGCGAACCAATGAGTGGCACGCTAGGAAGGGAGAGAGTGAGGCCTTGTGGCAAGAACGAACAAATAACAGGCGCGTCAGGAAGTGCGAGTGAGGCTCAGCGGTAGAATGTAGCCGTTTTGCCAAAAACAGGTCAGCGATGCTTATAATCATGATGTAGCGCGAAAAGACACAACGGACACAGAGAACCACAAACCACAGGCGCTACATCATGATTATAAGCAAACACCAACTAGCCCAAAAACAAGTCCTTCTGCAGGTCAGCTAGTGTCTCGGTGGAGTGTAAAGGAGGACGTTGTTTCTCTGCGAGTTTGCATTTTCCCTAAGGCCAAGACTGCTCCCAAAGACGAAGCCGCCTGATGTGAGCGTCAGCGAGAGCTGACACGGCAAAGGGGCATGTCGTAACCGAGCCGACTGGGGTGTTCGTGCAAGAGAGGGCGAAGCTAAGCGCCAACGAAGGGAAGATTAGCAAAACAGAAGTACGATAGCCTGATGGAGGAGCATCAGCTTCGCTGTTTTGACAATGTTCGTGAAGTGGAGTGGTCTGGATATTTTGCACATGTCGTGTGTCTGCCCCCCTTCTATGGCTTGGGAAGTGGAGAAGACAGGCAGATTGGGCGAGTTGGTGAGGTTCCATGATAAAAATACAACAGCGCTAACGCAAAGGACGAAGAAAAGAAGTGACACACTGCGCTGAACTTGCAACTGGTTTATTGAAAAACATTTACACGTTATTGAAAAATAACATGGTGAGCGCGCATTCTCAATGTCAACGATTTTGGGAAGTGGTATTGGCAATAATACGTCCTAATCCGAAACGTTCGGCAGCGCGAACCGGGCTGACAGCGGAATGGATTGAGAGAAGCGTGCGATGGCAGGTGATTTGGCAGGCCCCTTTTGGCCGTGTTAAACGCCGGCTCTTCCATTTCACGACGCGGGCTGCTAAAAGCGGCAACTTGTGAGAAAAACTCATTGAAATGATTGCTTCCCGCCAGTGTTATCCCTGCAAACAAGATTGTGTCAACCACTTTCAGTGCCCAAGCTTTGAAATGGGTTAAAAAATTACACCATCTCCCGCTAAAGGGAACCATGTGTAGATGTGAAGCAGCTGGCGCTAACGCTTACACTGGCGGCGGCGTGGACGCTGGCGCTCATCGCAGCGTTGCGCAGGAGAGAAAACTGGGGAGGTGCAAAGCACGCAGTGATGGAGCGGTGTTTCCTACTGGAACATGCCAATCGCTGCTAATGGGCAATGAGAGACAGAAGACTCCGACTGGACACAGAGACCCGCAGTCCGCTTTTGGTTAACGCGCACGCTGCGAATTTTTATTGTTCAACAACGCACAGGAGAAATCTCCCACCAGCACCACCTTGCAGGTCAAGATCCACTGCCATATATACGGGGTGGCCAGTGAACGGTTGTGCAGCGTGAGCAGTCGGTCTTTTCAACCATGAAACTCGCTAGCAGACGCTGCCTGCGTCGGCGTCGCGAGGCGAGAGAGGGGGGAGCGTAGGAGAGGAGAGAGAGGGGGGGGGACGCGCATGCGCAGTGGGAGTGTGGACGCTGCGGGCAGGGATGCCTAGAGGGGGAGAGGGGGGGAGCGTAGGAGAGGAGAGAGAGGGGGGGGACGCGCATGCTGCAGTGGGAGTGTGGACGCCCCTGGCAGGGATGCCTAGAGGAGAGAGGGGGGTGGGGAGAGAGGAGGGGAGGCGCATGCGCAGTGAGGGTGTGGTTGCCGCGGGGAGGGATGCCTAGAGGAGAGAGAGGGGGGAGAGGAGGTTTTTTATTTTTATTTTTTTGAAAGGGGTTGCGCATGCGCAGTAAGGGTGGGCACGCGGCACACCACCACCACCACCACCACCACCACCGGATTAAGCTTCGCCATAAGATGCTTCACATCTAAAAATTGGCCGCGTATCTGCGTGCTTCGCTGCAAATGTCGTGGAAAGACGATAGTCTTGTGCCGGCCGTACTACTATGTTCTGCCTTGCCTCAGAGAGCGCCTACTCTACGTTGAATTGGCTGCATCTGGGTGGCATTGACAAAACACTAGGGTCTTTAGAATTGCATACCTATGTATTTTCTAATAAAAGAACACACGACCTGACACTAACATATTAATGTTGCGCCTCAGGTATGCGTAGTATTTGCTTTTTGATCGAATATGTTCACAAGTATGAAGCAAACACCAGTTCAAGATGGCTGGGCGTTCAGAAAGTGGTTAAACTTTGGCCGAGTAACTGAATCGGGTTACCGACAGACAGACAGCCAGACCAAAATTTTTGCGTTCAAGTATCCCAAGAAAGACTATCGTTTTTAAAATTTCGGCGGCAGAAGATTGGTTGAGTATCCCACTAAACCAACACATACCATCACTTACAAAGAAACCACCCCATAAATCCCACAATACACGCGCGCAGCTGTTCGTGGTGTGGAGAACGGCCAGCTCTCGCCCACATTACGTGGGAATGCGAATAGCGGCCCCAAAACATCAATTCTCCCCTTTTGGGGACAACATTTCGTACGAGGCAGTGGGAGACCTGGCTTGCTAGCGAGGATCGGGAGAGCCAGCTGGCTCTTCTCGACCAAGCCAGCGCTTTTGATGGGCCGGAGCTGGCCATCCAGGCTTGTGGTCGTCAGGGTTCTCTCCCAGGCCTCACCTGACGGTGACTGCCCTAGGAGGTCTGGTGGGGGAGGGTCCTTGCTGCATCGCCAGATGATGTGGTTCAGGGCAGGGGCGGATCCAGCCGCTCAGTTTATGGAGAGGGGGGGGGGCGCATTAAGTAGACCCAGTGAAGAGGGGGGGGGGGAGTAGTGTACTGACTCCCTTGTTTTTAGTAGTTACCATCATCACAAGAACACCATTACAGCATAAATATTGTTAATTCGTGCTCACAGTCATCCCACTAATTTGCCCTAATTGGTGATAGGAGGGGCATGACAGGCACTGGAGGAAGGGGGTGCTGACACAGGCTTTTGGGCGGGGGGGGGGGGGGGGGGGGCGATCGCCCCTACCGCTCCCCCTCTGGATCCGCCACTGGTTGAGGGTCGCGGTCTGTGTCTTGCAAAGTGTGCAAGTAGATGCGAAGAGTGACGCGTGGCAGAGCTATCTAACGCGGCAGGCTGCGCCGCGGGGGGTCACAGGGTTGAATCCCGGTGGTGCACTTCGAAAAAAATTTTTTTTTCAGATTTATTTTTCTGCGTGGCTTTTATTTATATATAGATACTGTAGTGAAGAGGAACGCCCAGCGCTGCAGCCGCATCGACAGCTTCGCGCGAGGCACGAGCTGGAGCTGCCTGGCCTGTTTTGCTGCTGCAACGCTGCCCGCACCCGTCCAGTTCTTGCAGTTACCGTTCCGACGCCACTGCCGCTTTTAGCCCAGTATTCACGTTATAATACATATGCATAGCCGGAACAGGACGGCTACGGGGACGGCGACGGCAAAGAATTTACCAAGAGTGTCCATATAATTGCTATCGCAATAGGACCACTTGAAATCTAGCGGTTTTCCTGTCTTTCTCTGTAGTCCTTGTGCGTGTTCGCTAGTATTATGCAAGCATTCCACCATTATGTTTTAGACTTAATACATGAAGCAAATTCGCATGTGTATTTTTTACACCGTGTACTTCTATGCGCAAGGGCCCGGTTTCGAAATAAAAATAAATAAATAAATAAAATAGATCACGAATATATAACGAGACCGACGGTCCAGTCTGATTCATGGACGTCGCAATCCTCTTCGATGAAACTGAAGTCTGGAAACTGACAAATTGAATTCGGCAAGAGGGATCGAGGAAAAAAAATTCCTTATGCGCGCGAAACGGGTTCAAGCATCGTCACATAAAAATTGGACGAGTCTTCTGAAGGCAGTTTTAGCTTGTATTAATGCTACGTTATCAAACGTCCATATGGATGTTAGCAAGCGAATTTTCATAGGGTGTGTTGTTAATTTGTCGATACGGCAGCCTCTGACGTGATCGCGCCAATGTTGACGCTTATTGTCAACATTGGTGCCCTTTCGTGTCAACGTTGCTGCCCCTTCTTCGCGACTAACGTTGACGACCACGGGCAACCTCTTGGTAGCCGTCTTCGCGACTAACGTTCACGACCATGACCAACCTCTTGGTAGCCCCTGGAGGCAGGCGATGGGACACGGTGGATGGTTAATTCATTTACTGATTGCTGCCTCGATCACTGACATTCAAGCCAACCACACAAGCGAATTAGAGGGATCTTCTTTAAATTGCTTCGTTACGTTGCAGTCCGCTGCCGCTCGACTGCAGGGCCGACGACGTCCTTGCGATTTCGTTTGGCGAGTGGTGTGTACGATTGGTGGGCGGCTAGCAGAGAGGTACACGCAAATTGGTCCAGCTAGGAAGTGTATGTGGTGTCATGGGAAGTTGCGACATGCTCACTTTTACCAATGTGAGTGACACAGAAGTACTTGTTGCTGGGCTAGTTGGTTCATCGCAATGAGGGAAACTTTCCAGACGCCTAAAACACCTGTGCTTCGTTCTTCTTGCGGTGTTTTAGGCGTCTGAAAGTTTCCCTCATTGTGAGTGACACAGTTTGTAGTGCACATGCATGACACGTGAATACGTGGCGTTTTTCCTGACGTGTCTCTCGCTGGTATACCAGTATGTCTGACATGAACCGTTCTAGAAGGGAGTGGAATTTCATACACAACACCTACAGCGCATATGACGCAACGTCTGACGTACCCCGTTATTGTTTGAAATACGTTTACGAGGGGATTTATACCATGACTAATATCAACACTAAACGTCCACTGTAGCAGTCTAGTCGGATTTCACTGAAGAATGGCTTGCGAAAAGGTGCTTCGCTGGTGCGCATATCTGATTGCTCCAGAGGTCGCTCACGAATAAGATCAATAAACGAAGGCGAGGCCAGAAGCGAGAAAGTGAGCAATTTTATTTTAAATGTACCCGTTTTTATTCTCCTGAATCTCTAGTAGTACATAAAAAGTAGCTTTCGTCTGGCCATTCAGACGTACTAAATGACCTCTAACATCCAGCGCAACACTCTCTCTTTAGCGGAAGTTGGAGTAGGCCTCGAACGTGTTTATAAAGCTGAGAGCCAGGTCGTAGCAAAAAGTATATTGGTCCTGTAAAACAGAAAAAAAAGAAGCAGTCTTGTGTGAACGATATTGTCTTACAGTATATAAAATTAAATATCGCTTGTGTTATGTCTCACCCTAACATTTTGTAGGCCAATGGATACCGGGTACAAATTCTTGAAATGTGGGGTTAAATTGTACTGCTGCAACGTGAGAGGTCAAATGTTGCACCGTCAGCGCTTTAGCGTTATCTGCATTCGAACGAACCTCAATGGATGGGTGCTTTTTTCGGCATTCAAGTTGGCATTGGGGCGTAACGCATGGCAATCTATTGAGAAGTGCGGCCTATCTCAGAAAACTTATCTGAGCACAAAGATAGCATTTGCTTTCTAACCAAAGTTGGCTGCGCGTATGCCAATTCAAGCGCCTGCTTTCATGCCCGAACACAAATGCATCTACCTTTATATCATCTGTAGCACTATGCTAAGCGACCGTTTCGTTGTAAACATCTTGCCTTGGCGGTGCAAATCAAACTTATTTCGTTAATTTATTAATTGATTGCAGAGGAAGTGTCGCTGAAGCACGGAGACACCACGTAAGGGGGGGGGGGGGGGGGGGGCGAGTGACCCTTCCCCCTTTTATCATGTCCAGGACGGGGATTGGGGGGGGTGGGGGGGGTGATGAGCATGGCTTAGCAACCCTAACTAATGGCGGCATGATGTCGTTGAGCTACAGTTTAATGATGGGATAAATGTTGCTTGAATTCCAAATATTCGTCACAAAATTGGCCGACTTATGGTGCTTGTGTATCCTCACTCTATATATATGATAAGTTATTTTTGAATCCCAACCCTTCAACCACTTTTAACCCCTTTAACCCTCTAATCCCCGACTCTTCAAATTAATGTGAAACCTACGCGTCCACTGTAGGCTACAGTGACAGAGACATTTCTTCCCTCACGACACTTCTCAACACTAAACTCAGTCATTTCTTTAGTATATATCTCTTATAGAGGGAAGACACTTCGCTACACCCAGAGCTATATTTGGGCGGAAGCTGTATGATCGATTCACTGACGTTCCATACCGAGTCGACGATGAATTGAGGACGGCTGTAGCGAGAGTTGCGCACGCATCGGAAAACGTCGAACTCTTGCTCCACTTTGATCTGGTCGCATATGATTGCCGAGACGCAGTATAGACCACTTTTCTGGCAGCCATCGCTGAAAGGGAGAAAAACCAGTAGTACATGAAAAGTACATTAAAAAGTACAGTAGCACACGGAAAAAAATGTACACGAGCTCCGCAATAGCATCACTTTTTGAATGACCTTTTGTATCGGAAAGTACACACCCTTTTGCGTTCTTAGTAGCACATATAAAGCCTAAAGTATTTGTGCCGCTGAGTAGATGGTGACCTTGGGTTGCCGCGGATTAAGGTCTGCTTCCCTGTAATTTCAATGCAAAGCGGCTGCAATGCAAAGCGCCAGTCTTGGCCAGCTGGCCGCGAAGACAAAGAAGTGGGCTGCATGGCACGCGCAACAGAGAACGGCCGGGCTCTTGACCTGGCTGGACGCGGCAGCCGCAACCACTTCGGTCTCTCGCTTCGCCTGCATCCCAATAAAGCTGTGACCACGGAACGGCCTCGTCAGCCACCGTCTTGTCTCCCTGCACTACACGCTCTACATTCACATCGGCACTATGATAGTCATGAGCTGAACTGTGGACTTTGCAGAATGAACGAGTTTTTACCGGAGTTCGCGTGTCAACCAGTTTGATTCACAGACACCCACGGCGAAGATCGGGTGCGCCCACAGCATTTGCTATTGCCGAGGAGCAGTGCTTATGCCGCAACGCCAGCGAGCGGCACGATTCGTCTCTGAGCTCAATCGCACAGACTATGCGCACACGCATGAAGAACTAAAGGTTATTTCATCACATGGATACGATGTCTCGCATTCAATTACACCGCTCTCACGACGTACAGTCGAGCGCGATTTGAAGGTTATAGCGCGAGCGTCGACCAGGATGTACAACAGCGCCACGGCCCAGAATCCTCTTTCGAGGAGAGGGAGGTACAATCAAGCTTCACTCATTCTTTTCGCTGTTCCTTAAGCTGCGGTCACTCCCGTCTGAGGAACGCGCGTTTTCATTGCTTTGTTTATGACGACGCGATATATTTTGTGCAACTTCGCCAGCCGTTCAAACGAAGCAATTGGAAGCACCAGGTTTACCATATCTTTCCTAGCGACCTTGTTATTGTCCGCGTAGATAAAAGCCAGCGGAGAATACACTTGATCGCAATGAACAGAAAGCTTGAAATAGAGAGAAAGGGTGCAGAGTTCATCGTAGGGGCGATTCTTCTAGCATGGAACAGCCAATGAGGGCGAGAAGAATGCGCAATCTTGATTTTATCTGTTCCGAAACGTGCCGCAAGGCCCCTGGAACGCTAAGCTCGTCGACGCTCGCTCAATAAACTTCATATTGCGCTCGACTGTACCACTCACAGCCATGTTAACGCCGTTAAGCAAGCGCCCCTGGTGACATTTGCGGAGAGAAATGCTACTCTTTACTTGTTTGTGCGGACACTGTTCATTGCGGCCGGTTCGTTACTGCAGAAAAATCTTCAAACGAGTGCAGTACCTAAGTATCACAAATCTGTGCATTTATTTATCTGTAATATTCGATAGAAGCGGAATGAGCTGCAAGAGAATGCTGCGTGTGCGCCCTTGCTGCCTTCGAGTGTCGAAGTTTCCATGCTTCAGGTGGAACGAAAGAACTTGCCCGAAAGAGAATAACCGTCCAGAAACACGCCTTTGGGAGGCGCTACGTTCAGTTTGCACAGAGATAGCGCGATTATCACGCTGACGTCGCTGCACTGTTGAAATGTTGACTGAGTGGTGGGGCTGATGCATTCGTACGTGGTGTTCCTTTGGAAACCGCCGCAAATGCCGCGCATGCGTTTGTGCCGCCATGCGCGTTCTTGAAGGCGTTTTTGTCAATGCCGCTATTGCGCGCTCCGCACTGTCTGCTTGTCATGACAGCCGTTGTGCGAGCTCGGAGCAAAGTGGTGTTAGAAGCTCGGGCCATCGTGCATAGCACCCCAGGGCACGTTGCATATTCAATTACACTTATTCTTAGAGTCCACTAAGGCAGGTAAAGAAATTGTGAAATTGTAGCGATGCGGTTATCGTAACTTAGATAAGTTGCAACTATTCTGCGTCCCTGTACTCACAGGCACTGCAAAACAACCGTTCTTCCTTGGGCCTTGAACTGCCAATGCTCGACGTGTTGGAGTATCTCCAGCAGAGAATCGCAGGAACTCGGCGTGGTGCTGTCACTGTTCCATGCATCTGAGTGAAACTGCTTCACGGTGCGCTCTGGTTCCTGTGAACAAAAGGAACTTGTAAAATAGACGTGCACGGTGTAAGTTCCATGATCTGTCAACACCAACAGGGTCAGCAATATTAATGATGACAAGCGGGCTCGTATGCTATAGTTACGGGCACTGACTGCAGCAGAAGGAAAGTCTAGCTTCACATTTTCGGCGGACGTTTTCTGCAGTGTCGCTATGACCCCTTGTCATTCGCCCGGTATATCAGTGTTAACTACGCTGAATACACCTCTGCGCACTTTAATAGTCCTTAAGTAGACAAAATCTGGCATAGGGACTTCTGCAGATCACTTTTCTTTATCGGTGGGTTCCCAAGACATTAGATGCCCTTTCATGATGATCGCTTTGACTTGACCGCCACAGGTGGTCGGTGCCTCATACTTAATTATTTAAAAGTGTCGTAGAACAAATGATAAACAAAAAACCAATCGATGAAAGCTCGAAATGGTTACAGTAATAACGTGCTAGCATGAAAATGTTGCAAATAAAGCCAAGCACAAAAGCAATTCTAACCATAGTAAAAACAAGCATGAAAAATAAAGCTCATTCCATCATAAAATACGGCGCAGACCTCGTGCATAAGAAACACGAACAGCAAAAGAAAAACAAAAGAAACGCATACACATAGCAAGGCCGTGCTAATAGAGGATATTCAAAATGTACAGGGCCATCTGTCGACAATACCATAAGCTCGATCCGCCATGTTTTGTTGGGCATGAAAACACAACCAGCCGCATATCACAGCCTTTCAGGGGCTCATTGCTGGTTTTTCATCTTCGTTCTGCGATGGCTTCCGAATGATTCGTGCGCTGTGAACAGGAACGAGCCAGCATTAATTTTATTCTAATTTAACAGTTAACGAAGAAAAAGAACGTACCGACGCGAACTTGTTTCTTCAACAAGATTGGCACCGTGATTAGGTTCGGAAATGAACAGCGTGCACAAAACGGCTATTCATACATACACATACAAAGAACTTTATTGAAAGGCCAGAGGGACTAGTTTAAGGAAGTCCGAAGACGCTCTCAACCAGTCGGCGGCTCCACCCAGGTCGGCACTGGAAGGTGAAGACCCTCCGCGATGGCCCGGGCCCTCCGGACAGCCAGTAGTTGCAGACCCAGGTCAGGGCTGTGTAAACTCCGCCGCCACGAGTCCTCGTCACATAGATCCGCCCCCGCATTCGCGGGGGCACTGCCAGAGCATATGAGGTAGCGAGCAACTCTCGAGGCCACAACGAAGACACTCTTCTTGAAAGTCCGGCTCTATCCTACGATACGTTCGCGGGCAGAGATATGTACCCGTCTGTAGGAGTCTAAAAGTGATTCCCTGGGCTCTGTTGAGCCTAGCATTAGGAAGGGGAAAACGCCTCCTACCCAGCTTGTAACTACACGTAATCTCATGGAACGTTGTCAAAGGATCCTTTCTGAGGTCAATGTCCCTCCCAGACGACTCACCATCCCCCCGCACGGTTCGTGCATTCACGCGCAAGGGTGTGAGCGCTGGCATTAGGATTAACCCCATCAATGCCCTCAACGTGCGCTGGAAACCAAGAGATATGCTGACCACCAACCCATCTTGCCTGTCTGCGAGCACTCCGAATGAGCTGTGCCGCCTGCTGCGAAATCAAACCTCCAGAGATGGCCCGAACGGCCGATCTTGAATCTGAGTAAACCACACAAGGCACCTCTGCTGCCTGAAGAGCTAACGCAATGGCTACCTCCTCCGCAACTGTGACCTGGTCTGTACAGACTGAGGCCCGGGCCACCAGCTGCCCTCTACCATCGACAAACGACACCCCAAAGGCCCGCCGCGTACTGTACTCCGCAGCGTCCACAAAAAGCGCCGCTTTAGCATCGCTACCTACACTTCGAAGAATAGCCCGAGCTCGAGCCTGGTGCACCGGATGAATGTTGCGCGGAATAGGATCTACCTTGATATCCTCCCGCTCGTCACGTGTGAGCTGAACTCCGTCAGACACCTCCACCCTAGGAGCCGCAATGCCAGCCTCATCCAAGATCCTCAAACCAGCCTTAGTGCTGGACAAACGAGCCACCTGCGCCGCAAAGTGTGCCTCAATCAGCTCATCAAACGTGTTGTGCAAACCCAGCTCCAGAAGCCGCTCTGTGCTAGTCGTCTGCGGAATTCCCAGAATCCTCTTGAGCCCGACCCTGATGAGCGTATCAATCTTCTTCTTCTCTGTCCCAGTCCATTGCAAATATGGAACCGTATAATTAATATGACTAATAAAGAAGGCATCAAAAACTCTTAGTAGTAGATCCTCTCTCAAACCACCACGCTTACTCGTAATCCGAGAGATCAGGCGCAAGATGTTGCTCGCCTGACCCCCCCAATCGCTCAATGGCTCCTCCGTTACAGCCGCGTGCGTCAATCCATAGGCCCAGGATCCTCACAGAATCCACTCTCGGAACAACCGTCCCGGCCCGAGACCACAGCCTCACCGGAAGGGAATCCAAGGGCTCAAGGTTCCGCATACCCTGTCGCGCCTTCCTAAAGAGTAAGAGCTCCGACTTCGTCGGAGAGAGCACGAGGCCCGTACCCTCAAGAAAACGCTCAGTGACGTCCAGCGCCTCCTGCAGGGACTCTTCAAGCGTGGCCAGAGAGCCTCCCTTACACCACACGGTAATATCGTCAGCATATATAGCATGCCCAATGCCAGGCACACCCGCTAGAAGTTCCGACAGCCTGTGCAGAGCGATATTAAAGAGTAAAGGTGACAAGACCGACCCTTGCGGCGTGCCCCTCTCTCCCAATTCGTACTCCTCACTCAAAACCGAGCCAAACCTAAGACGTGCTCTCCGCCCCTTAAGAAAAGATTGCGTGAACCGATAAAATTTACGGCCCAAACTCAGCGAAGAGATCTCCCTCAGTATGTGCTCATGAGCGACCGTATCAAACGCCTTAGCAAGATCCAACGCCAAGATCCCCTTGACATCACGCGTAGGATTATCCAGAACGGCCCGCTGAATGAGGAGAAGGGCATCCTGTGTGGACAGCGCTCGCCGGAACCCGACCAGATTGTGTCGGAAGAGCTCATGTTGCTCTACATATTCCGTGACCCGATTATGAATCGCATGCTCCGCAACCTTGCCCAGACACGATGTTAGTGAAATCGGACGCAGGTTGTCTACATGTGGAGGTTTACCAGGCTTAGGGATGAGGACCACCGTGGCAGTACGCCACTCAATCGGCACCTGCCCAGTGGCCCACACGTCATTAATCTCTTTCGTAATGATCTCAATCGCCTTATCGTCAAGGTTACGTAGGAGCCTATTTGTGATCCCGTCCGGACCCGCTGCGGATCTACCATTAAGGTTAAACAGAACATGCCTAATTTCTGACACAGTGAAAGGCGCATCAAGCTCCGGCCTGTCCGCACCCCCATATTCGGTCAACACCCTATCCCCAGTAACATTTCCCCTCCTAAGAGGCAGGTACTAGGTGGCAAGGTCCTGGGCCATCTGAGCCTCCGTGATTCCCATATGCAACTGCTTCCTAATGATCCGATCCGTCGCCAGACAAGCCGCCCCCCTTCGACGCCTTGTCATTAAGGAGACTCTTGAGCAGGCCCCACCTACTACCCCTACGCATTCGGCTATCCGTCTCATTACACTTCTCCATCCATTGTTGCCGGCCAAGCTCCTTGGCGTACGCCTCAATTTCCTTATTGAGCAAGGATATTCTCGCCCTAAGCCTCCTATTAAGCCTCTGTGTACGCCACCGACTAAGCAGCCCATTTTTAGCCTCCAGCAAGTGCGCCAATTTTGAATCCATTTTGGGAATTTCCAGCTGCGTTTCAATCTATTTCGTAGCCCTTTCCACTGCCTGCTGCAGCCGAGGGAGAAGCCCTGCAAAATCATCGTCATCCGAGGCCTCCTCCTCCCTGATGCGTCTGAAGAGATCCCAGTCCACATATTTGTGCCTAAAAGTTCGCGGTGGTCGGATCCCAATAAGCGTCTCCAGGATGTAGTGATCACTGCCTAAATCCTGCTGCAAGTTGCCCCACTCCCCATCCGCATCCCTAAGGAATACCAGGTCAGGAGTGGTATCTCTCTTCACCGAATCTCCCCTTCTCGTCGGAAACCTAGGATCCGTGATCAGCGTCAACCCCAACTCCGAGGCCCGATTAGCTAAACCCGTACCCTTAACAGTATTACGGCCGTGCCCCCCATTCCATATTGGGAGCGTTAAAGTCTCCTGCAACAACCAAGGCCTTACCCCCCAGCTTTCCGAATCGCAGCCGAGAGCAAAGTCCCAAAGTCCCTCTGCCTGTCTGAGGGAGAACTATATACATTCAGAACAAAAACACAGGCCCGACACTTACGACCCGGAATAATCTCCACCAACTGGGTTTCAAGCCCCGACTTGTACTGAGGTGTATCATGCGCGAGGAAAGACAACCCCTTCGCAACCAGGATTGCTATACCCCGCCCCGTGTCTCCACGGCTGGCGACAGCTTGGTACCTGGGAAAGGTAAAATCCTCCCCCATCAACGTTTCCTGTAAGAGAATGACCTCCGGCTTATGTTCTGCCGATCGAACCAGCTGCACCAGAGCAGCCCTACGCTTACTGAAACTGGCACAGTTCCACTGCCAGATCCTAAATCTCCCCTCTTTCCCTGCCATGTTTACGAAGCTCACACCATCGCATCCGCAGCCGCGCTGCCCTCCCTGCTAGGACTGGGACCCCGCAACTGCGATTCGGCTACCATCTCATGCCTACCCTTAGCAAGAGCCTTCGGACGCTCCAACACCGTGATCCTACCTTCCAATGAGGACAGAACATCCATCATGCGAGCTAACGTCGTCTCCATACGTGCCAACCTATCCTCTACGCCGCCAGCCACAGAAGACGGGGCGGCTTCCAACTGAACTGCCACGACCGCAGCCATACTCTCCGATTGCTCCTCAGCTGGAGCCAGGGCTCTGCGCTTGGCTTTACCCCCAGAGGGGACCAGGCTCTTTCTGATCGCCCTGCGCCCTCTCCTTGAACGACTCAAAAGCCGCCTTGAGTTCCGCCAAGTCTCTCCTCAACTGTTTATTCTCTGCCTCGAGAGCTAGCATACGAGGATTGACAACATGCTCTGACCTGCCCCTCACCGGTGACCGGCCTCTTCGTTCAGGAGGCCCAGGCTGCGGCTGATTCTTGGCTTTATCCGCCCACGTGGTATGCTTGTCAGGTTGCGAGCGACCCCTGCTCAGAGACCGCGCCGACGCCTCACGTTGCGAAGACCGCTGCCCAGCCGCATCCGTCCGAGCTGCCGACCGAGAGCGCCCCCTGGACCGGGAGCGCGAGCGCCCCATGGACTGAGAGCGAGAGCGGGGGATGGAAGGCTTCCTCGCAGCTACAGTCTCTGCTGATGATTCACCACCTACAGCCCCGCCGGCGCCGTCCCGCGCCGCCATCTGCTGTTTTCTTGCGCGCTGTCGACGACGCCGCCGCCGACGCCGCACCACATACGGCACCTGAAAGCGCTCCTTGCACTCCTTGCAGCCCGTAAGATGTGGGCCACCGCACAACCCACACTTGGGCACACACTCATGATGCACAACTTCACCCGTCGGGCCCGAGACCACAGGCACTCCACATCCGCGACACTTCGCTTTCTCCTCCGCACTACTAGGGCAGACATCAGCCCGATGGCCAACCTGTCCGCAGGCATAACAAACGTCCACCTGGCGACGATAAAGGTAGCATGGCACGAGCGCCGTTCCGCATACCACCGTGTCAGGCACCTTCGTGCCGTCAAAAAGCACCACCACAGCCGACGTGGTCTTAATCCGCCTCACCTCCAAGACCGTTGGGTTCCGAGCAGTGACAACCATGCGCTTAAGCGCCTCATCATCAATCGACGGGTCAATGTTGCGAAGAACCCCCCTTACAGGTGTTCTCCGGGGCCGCGACATACGCAGACACCTCAAATGGGTATCCGAGTGTAGATCTTGCAGACCCGCGCATACTTCATCGCATTGAACTCGTGCGGGGTAGAGACAACGACGATATTCTGTACCTTGTTGGGGCACACCGTATCTTCCTTCGTCTGATCCTCTGTCAGGCCTGCCGCCATAGATAGAGCCTGAGCTAGGAGAATAATGTCCGCCTTCGCCACATTCAGCCCGCCTCGCGGACGGACTATAACCTTAATATCATTCCTCGGGAGCCTCGACATCCGTGAAACTCCTGGAGCCCACCTCGAGCCTCGTCGCACAGCTTCTTGCACCTTGCCAGAGCCGGCCGACGCCTTCACTCCGCCACGCTGACCGCCGCCACCCGACGATCCGTGTCTCACATCACCTTTCCGGGAACGAAATGCCGCAGTCCACCCGGCATCTTCCAGCTCCCCAGAACTCGCGTCCATCCCTTCCACCTCTACCGTTGCCGGCATAATCGCTATCGCCTCCCTCCGTCACGAAGACAAAGGCGGCCGCGAAGTGAAGCCTAGGCCTCGCACACCGCCTACTCAGCAAAGTAGGCTTAGGACGTTAGGCCTAGCACCTCTCAACGTGGCCAAATGTTCAAAGTTCCGGGAAATGCTCAAAACTGCACCCACCGGCATAAACTTGATATCACCAGAATCCGGGCATCTTGCTGCTTCAGAAAATACACAATTTTCCAAGGTCCCAACGGGAAAACCGCAGAAAACTATTCGAAAAGCAGGAGCCGACGTGAGCCCATCCGCACTGGCCGGCGCCCCCCTGGCGAGAATCCACGGCTATTCAACCTCAATTTTTATTTATCCGTGCAATCAAGTTGCTCGCCTGTAACGTAAGTAACATAAGCTAGACTTGCAGTACAATATCTCACGATATATGCATTTTAGAACAGACGGCCGATGTCACGCACGCGCTAGAGAGCGTGATTGATCAACAGGAGCTCGTCGGTGTTGCAGATCGACGAAAGCAATGATTTATGTAGATAAACGTGTGTAAGCAGTGCCGCATATGCTGCTGTGTGCGTCCGCGGTAAATCAGTGCCGGCTCGATCGACCCAAAGATCCCAACAGGCATCGCTTTGCAAGCTTCGCAAGGCAGTGTGCGCCGAAATACATATTCCGCACGCTGCGTCTGTCCTTCGCTTCACAACCCTTTATGCTTCCCCTCTTATTTTTGTTTTGCTTTCCTCAGTGAGCATGCGCTGTGAACACGGAGCTAAGAGTTGCGGTGCCGTACTGTGCTATCCAAGTTAATCCAATAGGCGTAAAGTAGCCGACATAAGAAAGTATAATATGGAGAGAATTGAGCATGCTCTAAAGAACGGAAGAAGCCTCAAAGTTATGAAGAGGAAACTGTGCATAGGCAAAAATCAGATGTATGCATTAAGGGACAAGGAAGGCAACGTCACAACCAATATGGATAGAATAGTTGAGGTAGCGGAAGAGTTCTACAGAGATCTGTACAGCAGCCGACACAGTTCGGATGATAACGTAAGAAGCAATAATAGCCCAGAGGAATTTGACATCCCACCAGTATTGACAGGAGAAGTAAAGAAAGCCCTAAAGGGAATGCAAAGAGGCAAAGCCGCTGGTGAGGATCAGGTAACATGAGACCTGTTGAAAGACGGTGGAGAGATTATGTTAGAAAAACTGGCCACCCTGTATACGAAGTGTCTCTCGACAGGGAGGATACCAGATTCTTGGAAGAACGCCAACATCATCTTGATCCATAAGAAAGGGGACGTCAAGGACCTGAAAAATTACAGGCCATCAGCTTACTGTCCGTTGTCTACAAGCTATTTACAAAAGTAATTGCTAACAGAATTAATACGATATTAGAGTTCAATCAACCAAAGGACCAGGCAGGATTTCGTATAGGCTTCTCAACAACAGACCATATTCATACTATCAATCAGGTGATAGAGAAATGCGCGGAATACAACCAACCCCTATACATAGCCTTCATAGATTACGAGAAGGCATTTGATTCGGTGGAGACATCAGCAGTCATGCAGGCACTGCGGAATCAGGGCATCGACGAAGCCTACATAAACATAATGGAAGAAATCTACAGCGGATCCACAGCCACTATAGTCCTCCATAAAGAAAGCGACAGAATCCCAATAAAGAAGGGCGTACGGCAGGGAGACACGATCTCTCCAGTGCTATTCACCGCGTGTTTACAGGAGGTTTTCAGGGCCCTAGATTGGGAAGAGTTAGGGATAAGAGTTAATGGAGAGTATCTCAGTAACCTGCGATTCGCTGATGACATTGCATTGATGAGTAACGCGGGAGACGAATTACAGCTTATGATTACTGAACTGGATACGGAAAGTAGAAGAGTAGGTCTGAAAATTAATATGCATAAAACTGAAGTAATGTGGAACAATCTTGGCAGAGAACAGCGCTTTGCGATAGGTGGCGAGACACTGGAAGTTGTAAAGGAGTACGTCTACTTAGGACAGGTAGTAACCGCGGAGCCGAACCATGAGAGTGAAATAACTAGAAGAATAAGGATGGGATGTGGCTCATTCGGCAAGCATTATCAAATCATGAATGGTAGTCTACTACTATCCCTCAAGAGGAAGGTATATAACAGCTGCATCTTACCGGTACTTACCTACGGAGCAGAAACCTGGAGACTTACAAAGAGGTTTCAACTTAAACTGAGGACGACGCAGCGAGCGATGGAAAGGAAAATGATAGGTGTAACCTTAAGAGACAGGAAGAGAGCAGAGTGGGTCAGGGAACAAGCGGGGGTTAAGGATATCATAGTTGAAATCAAGAAGAAGAAATGGATATGGGCCGGGCACGAAGCACGTCGGCAGGATAACCGCTGGTCATTAAGGGTAAGTGACTGGATCCCAAGAGATGGCAAACGCGTGAGGGGGGAGACAGAAAATTAGGTAAGTAGATGAGATTAAGAAGTTTGCAGGTATAACGTGGCAGCAGAAAGCACAGGACCGGGTTGATTGGAGAAACATGGGAGAGGCCTTTGTCCTGCAGTGGGCGTAGATAGGCTGATGATGATGATGATGACTGTACTATCCGCGTCAAATGAAACCCGAACAGCGGCAAGCATTCGCAGTGGTGTAGTGCGCGCCATCCAGTTATCAATATGGACAGGCGCGCATGTATGCGAAGGGCTGCCGAACCGGATGCGCACACCTGTCAGTGGTGATAACTGGACGGCGCGCACTACAGCACTGCGAATGCTTGCTGCTGTTCGGGTTTCATTTGATGCGGATAGTACATGGATCTGTTTGTTCGGTAGATCATCGCACTCATCTTTCCGCTTATTGCGGGCATTCGTATGCTTTTCGCAATATCGCGCTATGCGCCATAGTGCACCAATCCTTGGCATGCGAAAGCAAAGGGCGCAATATTTTCATAAGACTTTTAAAGAAAACGAGAACGACAATAGCATATCCGCGCAATAGATTACGACCCCAAAGGCATTATGAACAACACGCGTGCCTTAAAAGAGAATTACCCCTCTATTGCATGAATTATGAAAAAATCAATTGAAAAATTATTTGATCATTTTTTATCATTAACTACATGAAGAATAACATGCACAGAAATTTTCAGATTTATTGCGACTGTATTAATGAAGATAGAGGTTTGTGCCAAATATGGCACACTATGCACGTGGGCGAGCAAACTTGCTGCCATGGCTGAAAAACAAAATCTCACTGATTGCGGTCTTTTTAGCTTGATTTGTGGAATAAAGCAAAGCAATTGCTTCCTGTGTTCAGGCATAATTGAACATTTTGGTTGGTGCATCTGACTGCCGACATCTACGTGCAAGATGGCCGCTTACGCGTTTGGTTCTTCGCATGGTGCCGCCTTGCTGTACTTTCCTGCCCGAATTTCCAACCGCTGACTTGTGGTTGTGAGCGTCAATTGTCGAAAAATCGTAAAAGCTAAATATCGCCGTGCACTGGTTACACTTCACATAATTTTTTTCGTGCACCCACGCCATTAATATAACAAAAAATTGCCAGGTACTGCTGCTGACACTCGATATTTTCGTGAAGCATCTCAAAACCTACCGCCAAAACTGAAATCTGGCAAAAACGAGCTGTGCTGCATGATCTCAGAAGATTTCTTTTTGTTTGTATTTGCACTGTGCAACAAAACATAGATGGCATCATATTGCACATTTCATCCCTCCCATGCATACTGTGCCAAATATGGCACATACCGATTTCCGACTATATACCGTAGCGGAAAACGGAATTGAGAAGAGCCTTAATGAGCATGAATTTTCAAAGCTACGAGATATGCCAAAATAATTTTTTCTTGCTTCTCCAACGAGAAAATGGTTGCAAGAAAAATATAGCAGTCACTGTTGTTCATGATCCGAGTTTGCACGTGCACCGTGAAATCTATTTCATGCCTAGATTTCATACTGCTCTAGGGATGGCAGCGCTTTTTTTATATTTAGTGCACGTAACTCTAAGGATTACTCTAACTGTGTCACATTCTCCACTGGTCATCTTGCGCCCGCTATAAAAAATGTTAATCGGTATGTGCCAAATATGGGACGCCATGCAATAGAGGGTTACTCGGGCCGCTCTCTTTCTTTACAGTCGAAACGCGCGATCAGCACTTGTCAGTTGGTTGCCGGCGCACCACTCATCCACATGTCCCAGTCTTGTTTATTTCGAAAAAAACTACGGCCCACGCTGTTGCAAAGGGTGTAGCGATACCTGTGGCTAAAGAAATGAGCCTTGAAATGCAGCACAGCGTTGCAGAGATCACGCAGACACAACGTGGTGCTAAAGGTGCCCTGCAACACTTTTTGAGCATGGTCAGAAAACGCTGCCGATCGGTTGTCGAGGCTCCCGAGAACACGCGAGCCAAATATTATAGCGCAGCACGCGGCCTGGAATTCGCAATAAATTCTCAAAGTCAGCTAAAAATTGCTTTCTCTTCATTCGTCAAACGACGCTACAAGCTCAAAAATCACTCGTCACAGCCATTGTATCAGCCATTGGCTGATTTGAGCATGGCGCGCTCGGGAGTTACCGGGGCCACCGCTGGAGGCCGCGACTTGTCCACGCGTGCGCGCGCGCGATCGCACTGAAAAGACGCGTACTCGTAGAAAGCAAGAAAAAAAGAAAAAGGGCTGAAGGTCACGAGGCGCGCGTGACGTATTTTCTTTCCTCGTGCCATCGCTCCCTGCTCAGCTTCCAGCGCTTTAGTCGGGACGAGAGAAGAGAGAATGCAATTGCAGCGTGCGACAAATCTTTGTAACTCCGCTCGTACTGGATGGATTCTAAAGATTTTTGCGACGGTGAATTCGTGAGGCAATAAGCTCCTTTAGTGAATTCATTCTACGCCTACTTGGAAAAGTGTTGCAGGGCCCATTTAATATCTGACGAGTGCTTATGACGCGTGTATAAAATCGCACTGGGAAATATAACGGAGATGTATTGCAGTGCAGGATTATCTTAAAAGTTTGACAGTCACATCTCCTCTGCGACGATCACTTTTCTTGAACGTCTGCCTCAGATCGGTAGCGCACGCCACTAGAAAGAGCAGTTCGGCTTTGCGAAGCAGTGCGCCTCGTGCAGCTACTGTTCAGATGAGTTTTTAAGCGCGCACAGCTCCGATATTGAGTTCTCGACGATTTGTGTCAGCACAGTGAGTCTGCTGACCGTTCGGCGCTGGATGACGAAACAAACGGCCGCATTTCCTACTTCAAAAGCTCCGACAATGAATGTGGCTCAGCCTCCCTGTGGCCTCCACTTAGGGAGACGGAAGCAAACGATACTGCGACGGCGCCCAACAAAAGATGGCGGACGTGCCCAGTGTTGCAGGAGCACCAAGGATTATGAATATTCCCTATTGATATATTCTTGCATGTAATACAAAGGGACGAATAGTAACACTATCAAGAATTGCCGATCTGTAATTGAGGCTTATTTTTTAGAGCTTCCGTAAGAAACTGGTTGTCTTGATCCATCGTTGCACATTTAAACACACACACACACACACACACACACACACACACGCACGCACGCACGCACGCGCACGCACGCACGCACGCACGCACACACACACACACACACACACACACACACACACACACACACACACACACACGCACGCACGCACGCACACACGCACACACACACACACACACACACACGCACGCACGCACGCACGCACACACGCACACACGCACACACACTCACACGCACGCACGCACGCACACGCACATTCTCCGGCGTGCCTTACCGAACCATCGGTGATGGTAAATGTTCGCACGACAAAACCTTGGAAGTCTTCTCTGCCCGTCTGCTCCACGCTAACCTCTCCGTATTTCACAGTGGTATTCGGACTTGGCCAGAACTGTGGTGTCGTCTAATGGAGAAAAAAGCAAGATGTAATAATAATAATAACAATAATAATCAATCACACGTTTATCCTAATTCCAAAAAGAATGTTGCTTTCTTACTGGCGCACATAGAAAATACTACACATTACACGAAAGAAGGCGGCTTTTTCTGAGTGGCTCATTTCTTTGTTACACACAACCAACTGAGGACAACGAGTAGTTAGGCCAAAGAAAGCATGGCGGACAATAATTGTTGCCTCCTCACTGCAGTATAGTAATTATGATGTAAATAAAAATGAATTGAACTGGACGAAAACTTACACAGGAGATAAATAACGTGAGATTGCACAAGTGAAACTCTGCAGGAACGACAACACGGGAAAGAATATGGTGAATAAGAAACAAACCATGAAAAGGTTTCTCGACAATCGCGAAGCTCCGTAACTGAAAATTTTTTTGGTGCTTGTATAAAACTTCGTGATTTGAGATATAGACCTTTTCACAAAAGAGGAAGAAAAACGCCGCCGTGCAGGGGTGCGCACGGGACTACAAAGGCTGACTTCGCAGCCTCTGCAGTGCATTTTTTGGGGATCAAGCCTGTCTAGCGCAGCCCAAAGAGGCTTATGGCGGCCCTCAGGGAGCCGTCTGTGAAGGGGTCTATATGACACCGGTAATTTGATAGAAACATGCATGGCAATGGCGATCTGGCTATACCCTATAGATCAGGTCACCTGCGCTCAATGCGTGGCGTAGCCTGAACAATATTGAAAAAAAGGAAACAGAAGAAAAAACACATAATGGAAAAACGCCAACGCACATAGGAGAAAATCTGTTCACATTATTCTATGAATCGTTCCAGTACATCACTTCTCAGAGCACTGCCAAAGAATCACCGCTGCTCCTCAGTGTTGTCTAACCGTTATTTCATAATTTCCACTTGCTATTCGGTCATTCCAGCGACGCAGGCGGCGCCACGCGGCCCTCCTCCGAAGCTGGCAGACGGTGATAACAATCTGCGGCGCAGTTGGGTCTTCGGTTTCGCGGTAGTCATGGACGCGTCAAAGAAGAAGAAAAAAAAAAACGAATAGTAATCGTATGTGCAGCGTGCCTCAGTGCTCGAACCGTTCCGTAGCAGGAGAGGCGAGCCTCCATGTCTTCCCGCGAGACAAAAAACTGCGGAAATTGTGGGCTGCAAAGTTGCACATCGGCAAAAAAGTCACCGGTGAAATGTATGCTTGCAGCGAGCACTTTGGGCAGGACGACTACATCACTCTGTACGTTACGACTTTCGTCAGTGGTTGTAGTTTACATCCGTCTTTTTTTTTTTTTTAATTTTACATTTCGAGACTCGCTAATGTTTCTTACTGCAAAGGATGACTTCGTTCAAAACAAGAGCGCTTGAAAAACGTATATTACCGGTATGCGCTTGCGTTTACTAACTGTTTGCGAAAACACAAATATATGGCGTCATGACCGTGAACATTTCCAAGGCTAGTAATGACATACTGACCTTTACAGAGCCTGTCTCTTCACGCACTGCGACGCTGACGCAGTGCGCTGACGCAGTGCGCTGACGCAGAACGTCGCTTCGCCTTCATTCAAACATCTGTGAGTCTCTTTAGCGAGAGATAGTATGGTGTGAAGCGAAACTAAAGGGTCTAACGAGCTTTGCTGCTCGAGACGTGCACGCTTGCGAGATCGCCTCATCACCGTCTCGTCCGCCATTTTGACCGACCGATGCGCCGCCTATAGTCTCTGAAATGATCGAAAATGTCTCGGCGGTGGCGAGGACTTTGTGCTTCGGCGGAGCAAACGGCAGAATATTCTCTGCAGAGGTGCCTAGCTGGTTCGGAGTCGCTGAGCCAATTTGCTAGGGCAGATCATTTAGCAGCAGCAGCAGACGAAGCACTTTCAGCGTTTGTGTGACGCATTTTTTTGTGTTAAAAATGCTGGTTGAGACTATTTTTTATTATAATTTACAGAATGTTGAGATTAACGTGGTTGGCGTGGATAACGTGCCTGCGTGGCACACTGCATGAAGCTTGGGCGTGTTTCACAGTAGGAAGAACTTGTGGCCACCAGGAAAGATGCGATCCGTTTGCGATGCGATGTTTCACAGGCTCACTGGACAGAGCTCTTCATTCATTCACAGTGATTAGTTTCCAACTATGAGATTGGCACACGTGCTTACCGTACACCTTACCGACGTAGCTGTCCGACATTTGTACTTCTCTATCACCATTTCATCAATATATGAAGGTATGAAATTTTGGGGACAGAGCCTCTGCTCCTTCTGATACGGAAAATTACACGGAATGTGCATAATCACCGCCATTACTAAATTAAGTAGTGTACAAAGCAGACGTTTCAAATGAACGCAATATTGAGTTGATTTTATTGTATACTTTCGCTCAAGAAAGTTATGAAGTATAAAGGAACCTTGCCAGGGTCTATTCAGCATGGGATTGTTCAATTTTGTTAGCTGTCGATGTATGCAAGCTAACTTCCGTTGCAAAACTTCGCCGCCACTGAAATCAGTCTCTGCAAGTGTTCTGTTCGCGCGCAAATACAGGGTTGCCACGACGGGTTCGTGTAAGTCTTGCAGATAACACGTGCGAGGCATTGACCTGGTCGAGAACTATAGCAGGGTTGCTGCTAGACGCCCGCACACCGATGACAGTATCATCAAACACTGTAGAGCAGGGGTTCTTCGCCATGGATGTATCGAGGACATATTGTGGACCATTGGAAGTGACAGGGACACCCTTGCAGTAAGATCAAAGGGGGGGGGGGGGGGATTTTAAATTAACAAAACATGCAGCGTGAAACAGGCTCCTTTTATTTCTGCCTGGCAAAGAATTGTGAAACTAAAGTTCCATGCCAATTCGATCTCAACAGCTTGTCATTCAGTTGTGTGGCCTATAGTCACATTCAAGCTGATTTAGCTATGTTTGCTCTTCAAATATGCAAGACCATAAAAAGTATGGTCGCGTGCATATGTCGTAGAAAAGTGAAACAAAAGCTTTACAGCCAACTCACGGAGAAGGGGAAATATAAGTCAGCTCATTTGCAATTCAAGAATGTTATGGGGCAAAACATACAAAATATCTGAAGGGGCTGCTGTCACGGGACATATTGTGCCTCCAAAAAAACGCGTTTCTTCTTCGATGATGCGTTGAAATTGCTTCGCGGACCCCCCGAGGTCGGGGGACTGCCATTTGAGAAGCACTGCTGTTGAGCATTAAAGAGAGAATACATTAAACAGAAGAAACGTTGTAGTGCAGTGACATGGGTCGTAACCTTCATAGCATATGGGACACAGTAAGAGTCAAATAAAGCTCGCTATGAGCAGAGGAAATAGACTATGCTTCCGATAGACGAAATAGTTCACCCATACGATACTGAAATTTGGGCAAATTTTCGTAGTCGAACTAGTGTCAGCAGGTTAATGTATGACGATAGCAAAACTGAAGCAGCTCGCGGGCAGTTGAATGAATTGACATAACTGATTTCAGCGCGCAATAAAACAAACAAACAAACAACAACCCAGAGCACAACAACAGAGCACAACAACAACAACAAAAAAAATCGCGCACTTCCATAGCGCTGTATAAATCCGAGAAAAAGTTTACTGGGCACGCGTTGTATGACCACCATTGATGTGAACATGTTTTCTGCGCATGCGCTGACAAAGATATATATGTACCTGTATTTCTGCAAATAAATCAGTTGTTAGTATAGCGCTCTGTCCCGTGTCCTCTCTTGTGGTTGTGCATGTGTGTGTGTGTGTCTTTTGCGCCTTAAAATCAATTATGAACTTACACCAACTCGCCCAACAAAAAGTAACCTTACAAATGAATCAATGGAGGCGCGCTAGATGAAGTTTCGGCGAAAAAAAAATGCTCCTTGCCTCACGCCTTTACGCTCTCTGGAACGTATATGGGTGACTAAAATAAAACTGCAATCTTCCGCGCCTCGTCAGCCCGTCCATCGATCGAGTACTGCGACGGCAGTTGAGTCGGCCTGCTTCGGCAAGACCCACAGTCAGAAAGAGGAGCTTTTCACAGCTGTTCCGAAGCTCGCTTGGCCGAATCTACTTGCTCGGCCAGCTCTATGATAGCCCTCCAGTGGTTTCTAATAGCGGTCATACTTGTACGAGATGAGCGCTCAAAAGGAGACGGGCAAGATGAAGAGATGTACACACGCAGGCGCTACTAACAAAAATAGTTTATTTCCTTCACCTTCGCACTAGTATACCTGCTTTGCACACGACAGTCGCATGAACACATTTTTGCATACTAGTGCAAAGGTGAAGCAAAAAATTGGCCGCGTATCTGCGTGCTTCGCTGCAAATGTCGTCGAAAGACGATAGTCTTGTGCCGGCCGTACTACTATGTTTTTCCTTGCCTCAGACAGCGCCTACTCTACGTTGACTTGGCCGCATCTGGCTAGCATTGATAAAATAGAGGAGGCGCTGCGCGAGATATGGACGCCATCGGAAAACATGAACTTGTGCTGAACCAAGGGCCACTGCCAGCGGCAGCACTTTATCGTCGGCACAGGGCTTTTTTCGTGCAAAACGTCGCAGTTCGTGCACAGCGTCGCATTTTCAGCACAGCCTAAAAAAACACCAGGGTCTTTAGAATTACGTATCTTTGTATTTTCTAATAAAAGAACACACGACCTGATACTTACATATTAATGTTGCGCCTCAGGTATGCGTAGTATTTGCTTTTTGATCGAATATGTCCACAAGTATAAACGCAAACACCAGTTCACGATGACTGGGCGTTCAGAAATTAGTTAAACTGTGGTCGAGTAGCTAGCTGAATTGGGTGACAGACAGACAGAGACAGACAGACAGACAGACAGACAGACAGACAGACAGACAGACAGACAGACAGAAATTTTTGCGTTGAAGTATCCGAAGAAAGACTATCGTCTTTAATAAACTATTGTTGTTAGTAGCGCCTGTGTGTGTACATCTCTTCCTCTTGTCCGCGTCCTTTTGAGCGCTCATCTCGTACAAGTATGACTAAACAACAAGCCCACATCGCCACCCTCGTCGAGTTCTAATAGCGGATTTTCACTGTGATTCTCACTGTGGGTATTCACGGAGAAGTCCGACTCCATCACACCTAGAGCTAAAGAGACCCTCTTCCGAGCTCCTCCGCTGAAGAGCTGAAATGGGAGTTTAACAGCGAGGGGATCTGAAAAGTTCGCTTTTTAGCTGTTTTCCTGCTTTTTCTCTGTCCGTGCCCTAAGACCTTACTGTATGCTTCGCAAAGCCTAATTGTAGAGGCACTACAGAAAAACTTTAATTCAAGTTAAACTGCACATATTGAGCTTCTGCAATAATCAATTTTACAAGCACTGCAATAATTTTTTTCGGAACAAAAAAAAGTATTTTAAAAGAGACCTAGAGGCACCGCCTAAATTTTTTGAGCTAGGGTGCCATGTTTTATAAATTCAGTACCGGCGGATTTACAAAGGATCACAAACGGCGAGTTCACTAGAGAGTTACGTTAGCTCCTGAGCTTTTGTCGCAAATGAGCTGAATTGACCAGCGGGATTGCGAACTCCGGCGACAAGATTCAAGGTAACAAATTCGTATACTGGGAAAGAGAAAGAGATGCTCAATTTTTAGGCGAATTATCTATTGATGTACTTTCGTTGAATACTATTTGTACTGCATTTCTGAAGCGAATTAGTCTAAGTTCCGTGTATCATTATTAGATGTAAAAATGGGGCTTGGGAACATGCATTAGGCTACTAAATAGTGACATTGGCCCGTACATGCAAAGAAGCTTTTTTCCTTATATCTTCGTTCCTGATAATCTTGGTGGCCATTAAGGGTGTTTCACGGGCAAATTAGGACAGCATTGAAGAACCAAGCTTACACTAAATATTTCACGCTGGTTACCGTTATTTTGTAGTATAGGTGCCTTAAGGACAAATATGCAAGAGTACATTTCTTTGTATACATTCTCCCTTCATCTTGAAACAACGCAAAAGACGAAACACACAGAACACTAAACAACACGCGCACTGGCCATCTTTCTCTCTCACTACCTTTTGCTATCTGTGACGTCATGGCAACGTCACCAAGTGATGATTTTTTTACATCACTTTACGCCAATTTTCGCGTTACGTGAGGCATCGAAGGCTTTCGCCTTTGTAATGAAAAGAAGAGATGATAGTATAGTTGGCCTGTGAACAGAAGCAATACGACTTTTCCCATTACTTCATCTTGGAGAGGACCGAGCGTGACGAGTGTGACAGGAGCCACTGCCGGCCACCATTTCCCAGAAGTCGTCGATCGTCTCTGGCAGTGGCAGTTGTGTCACGAGGTACGCATTTCTCCTTCTCGAAACCCTGCGCGGAGAAGAAACAGGCTTTCAGTTATTTTGCTTGGCGAACCTGGATATAAACCGATTTTCAGTGTCCCAAAACGGTCATGTAGAAACGTCGCCCTTCAAGCACTACCAGCTGAAGTCATTCACCCTTCGCGCTCATTAAACTCATGTAGTGTGAGTGTGCACTGACCTATTACCTTATCTAAAATATAAGTATGTCATGTACGTTTCTAATCAGCCACCTGTGCTTACTAGTCTACAATTTTAACGTTATCATTCTTGTGTACGTTTATACCGAGTGACGGCAAAACTACATTATAATTTGAAGGTAACTGAAAGGAATTACAACTACTTTGCTGTCTCTTGTTATACGTGTTTTAGTAAATAGGTTTCAATAGTCTAACGGCCTTAACAGGAATTACACAAGGAGGGAAGAGACTAAGGTACAACATTGTATTAATCAGGAGTACATCCCTACAAATAGCATATTAGCATCCAAAACACTCGGTTACTTGTTCCGATACTTCATGGAAGGATACAAAAATAGTGAAGAGAAAGCCGGGGTAATGTAGGACTAACTAGATAGGTTTACGCATGGTGACAGAATACTCTGGAAATAAAGATCCAATTGAATAATTATAGTATAATTAACAAAGTAAGTGGAAGACTGCCATTTTCTACATAACATTCGCGTGATTGTTGAAAAGGAAACTCGCTCCTTTATGATAGCATTGCTGGCAGGCAATGAGTTGCAGCATGTAATGGTATAAAGTAACGGTGAGTTCTAGCGTTCTTTCGTGAGTGTAACCACTGTGCAAATACTCTTGAAATGTTGATGCATGATGAATGTTGGGGTGTTATTAGAGCATGCACAAGTGTACACGCAGAAGATGGAACTCAAGTTCGCGCTTTTAAAATCTTCAAAGAGAGAGGGAGTGAAAAGACAGAAAAGACGTAGTCAAGCATGATGAACATCCGGTTTTGTACCCTATACGGTTTTTAACCGTGGGAGAATAGTAAGTGATAAAGAGAAACCTGGCGAGCACTGCACGCGTACACGACATGCAGGATGCCTGCAACTGGTAACTGAAGCCGAGTTTTCCTCTCACATGTGCAACATCAGCCTTCTGGAATGGTGTGTCTAGTATAGATTACCAGAAAAAGAAACAAAAAACATGTCGATATTCGTAAGATTAGATTGCTCGGGCAGGGACGGGTTTATAGAGTATGTAACTGACGCACTAACAATGGAGGTAAACTTGTTTGCACGTTGTTCTTTTTATTGATATATGTAGCGACCTATAATATGGAAATAACGAACCGTCGTGCCGCAGTGGACATAAAATCGGCTGATGATGGTGATCATTACACATACGACGAGTTCTGCCAACATGTACATGGCTTAAGCAGATTTCCACGACCCAGGCTGTCGTACCCATGCGGAGTTAAGTTGAGAGCTAATGAAAAATTAATAATATCTGAAGGCTTACGTGCCAAAACCACGATATGATTATAAGGAACACCGCAGTGGGAGGGATCCGGAAATTTTGACCACCTAGTGTTCTTTTTTAACGTACACTGATATGACAGAGTACAAAGCCCTCTAGCAATTTGCCTCCATCGACATGCGACCGCCGTGGCCGTGATTGAACCCGCGACCTTCGGGTGAGCAGCGGAGCACCGTAACGAATAATGCGTAAGGTAATGTGTCAGGAAATATTTTTGTCTTCTATGAAAGATGAGATACTGCTCCAACGTAACGATCAAGAATTGCCGCACAGAAGATCGTATAGGTTTGATGTCGAAAGCACCTCACATCGACATAGACGGCGTTGATGTAGTCTGTCTTTGATTCATCGTCCTTACAGCTCAAGAACGGCCTCCTGCTATCACCTGCAAAAAAGAAAAATAATAGGGGCATCAGAAACATAAATTAAGTTCACGAAACATATAACGACATTATAGTTTCCCTTACATGCTAAAATCTTAGGAGATCGATTTTTGGCAGCATTTCTTCCGTCCAGTGCACTCTTGTACTGTTCTGGGGCTGGAGGTAGGCACATTCGGGCAACTTCCTGAAAAACAAAAAAAAAATAAAACAAACAAAACAAAACAAAGCCATGTCAGAGGCAACAACAACAACAGCGTCGGCTTCTGCATTGTGGACACTCGCAGCGCGTTGCTCAAATACAAACACGTAACAACTGCGACAGTTGTTAGTTCACGCTTGTCCTGTCATACCTATGCGTCCTTTTCGAGCGTCCTTCTTTGTGCTGCGGCGGTGCGTTGCAAGTATGGAGCTGCTTGTCGTTCTTCGTGTGACAAACTAATTTCTTGCTATCGCATTCATTGCTTCGCCCTAGTGGCGAAACTGTCACTTTTTCTTAATAAATACATTTTCATTTTTCTGTTGCCATGTTCTTTATTGCGGCGTTGATCGAGTCAGGCCGGGCCGGGCCGGGGCGGGCTGGGCCGGGCCTTGGGTATGACACACCGGGCCGGGCCTGGCCGGCCCGTCCTCTATGCATCATCGGGCCGGGCTGGCCCGCCTCCGGCAAGCATCGGGCCCGGGCCGGGCCGGGCCGCGAAATTGCGGCCCGTGCACATCTCTACTTCAAGTTATATACTCCGGAAGTAGGTGGTCGGATGCACTAACCAGATAAAACAGTCGGTGTTGGAGGGTTCTAGAAAAGTAGGGACGCCGATTCATCGATTACATAGACTCTTGGATGATTCAGCGTTCGAGTCCCCATATGATCTGGAGTTCGAGAGCTCAGTATGATAGCCGCATTCAAGGGTGAGGGTATGACCTTCGGCTACACTTGCTAAGTCCTGAGTTCAAGTCTTTGTTCAGCATATACCACTGTGGGATTCACGTACTTTTTCTATGGAGCCTTCGGCATTAAAATGGGAAATGCTTGGCGTCGCGTTACATACCAATTTGCTGCGAAATTGCCTAATGATGCTTACGTACTCAAAAAGTACTTGAAAGCGGTTGCCTACCTCGTATTCAACTTCAATGACACTCTTTCCGGCATCTGGGCTCTTGGTCTTGAGCTTCTCATGCAGAGTCCTGAACTCCTTTGCGGAGAACGTGTGTCTTTTCGAACGCAGTATCTCCACAAGTGCCTTATATGCGAATATGTACTGCTCCTACAGAAAGTAACAGCAAATTACAGCGACAGCAAATGGTGAAGAAATGGCGATTTTTACCTCGGAATCGAGAAGGTTGGTCCTGCTTTGGTGCAACTTGTGTAAGTGAGCGATGAGATCGACTTCACCCTCTGCTTCGGCTTGCGACGCCATGCTGTCTACCAAGATCAGTGTTCCAGTGCGGCCCGTGCCTCGGCTGATGAGGATATTAATGAGAATGCTGAGCGAAATTCTAGTAAATAATGGCACGAAGATAGCTTATGAAGAACACATGAACAAACCTTATTATCCTCACCCCTGTTTTATGTACGTAGCGCGACGAAGACGTATCCCAGTGACATCCACTTTAGCCAGCCTTTTTACGGGCATATCTCAATTTATGCTTGTGAACTTCTTCGCTACACCTGAAACTTTATTAATTCATTTGTCCCTCTTAGTCCTCTCTCTGCCGTCACTGGTTGCATTTCCAACCTCTTCGTATACAGGCCGTCTTTGTAGCTAATCGCCGCTTATTTCTTCCATGCATTACGTGATCCACACAAACCTATTCTCTTCCTAATTTCAAATTAACATATCAGCTACCCCTTTTTCTAGTCGGATACCGCCTGCTGTGTTCATACCTCCTAAAGTTACGCATGACATTATCATTTCAATTGAACACTAGGTAGTCTTTAACATCATCTCCTTTTTGTTTTGTCCTGCGAGTTACCCCTTAATATGTTAGTACTGGGGAAATGCAATGATTGTACACTTTCAGCCTTGAGTACAGCGATATATTGCTTGTCACATAGTGGGAATTCCTGGCGCATAAGTTACACCCCGTCTTTATTCTCCGTTGAATTTTCTTTGAACTAGTGGGCTCTTGTCTGTAATTAAACTAAACATAGATGTGTTTGTAAGATGCAGGGTCTGGTTGCCAAACGTGAGCTCTTGTTTTGCCGCCGCTAGGGCGTTGAACACTTTTTTAGCCTTAAACATTTGCTTTCAACAACAGTTTAAAACTTTCTTGACTTAGATCTTCCAGCAGTTGTTGTGGTTTGTAGCCATTAATAGTACAAAGCAGAATGTCATCTGCGAGTCATGGGGTTCCGAAATTATCTGCTAATCTTTATTCCTCCTTGTTTCCAATCCTATCGTTTGAACGCTTTTCTATGTCCCTCATGTCTTATACACCAAAAGTCTTGATTTTCGTTCTCTTTTGATAGTAGTCGTAGGAATTATTTAATTTTTTTTTGTAGATTAGAGCCGATTTTCAGGCTCACACATCGATATAGTGACAGCGATGTGCTTCATATGAAATGCCTGTCCCAATCTTCGGTATAGCAAACTGCTAGCTTTTATAGGTATGCCTTGGTCTGTCCGATGACAATTTTCACACTCCGGATAACAGTTCACGATACTATATTGTATAAGTACAGGTACCTCTACATACCTGCAATGAACAATAATAGGATGGTCGTCGCGCGGCTGGAATCTCCATATCCGCTTAAGGAATGGCACCAAGGCATCTGGGTAGACGGGGACGCCGTTTTCTGGCCACGAGGTGAAGTGAAATTGTACCACAATCCTGGTCTTGCTTTTCTGACAAAGTGAAAATGATAGCGCTTGATGTAGTTAAAACATAACGTTGTAACTATCCCATTTATCTTGTTACATGTGTAAACTGGGACCGTATTCGCTTTTAGTTACACTACAGTTCTGTTGTATGGAGTAGAGCATGGCATGGCAAGAACTTTATTATGGTCCAGAGAAACTATGGCCTGAACGCAAAGCCCCCAGGCTAAGTCGGTGGCACCACCCTCGTAGGCACCGGTAGGCCAAAGGCTTTCCAGATGTAGTGAGCTCTTCAAACGACTAGCATTAAAACATTTTATGTAGCAGTTTAAAAGCACGGTTGCAGTCAGTGAATATGAGCCTGCATCTGTGAACCTACATTTCTTATCAGAAGCAGTACTTGGTAGCCTGACGAAGTTTATGAGAAAGGTTTCGCTAGACGGCCTTTTCAATATTTCACATAGAAGCGATATAAAGGAATTGTAGGTGACACTAATGTTCAATTTATCATTAGCTAAGTGTTCTCATCTCTTACTTGCCGAGAGTGCACCGAAATAGGAAAAGGAAGTCGCGTCTGCAAACGAGGATACAGAGAGAGAGAGAGAGAGATGGGATGCGGAAAGGCAGGGAGGTTAACCGGAAATCAAATATCTGGTTGGCTACCCTGCACTGGGGAAGGGGTAAGGGGAGACAGAAAAGTAAGGAAGAGAGGAATGAGAGAGGGAGGGAAGCAGAAACACACACACAAACACAGGAGTGTCACAAGCGTTCAACGAGGCGGGTCGCTCGCAGGAACTTCAACAGCGCCTTCGTCGCTTTCAGGTGTGAAGCTCGATCTCCCCGGCATTTCAATATCGACTTCTCAGAAAGAGGCTCGTCGTCGAGTCGCGCAAACACTGCTGCGAGGGACTGTCTCTGAGAGCTGTACTGAGGGCACTGACATAAAACATGTGCAATGTCGCAAGGGACATGAGCGCGGAGAACGAGACGAAAGTGGAAACAGAAAGGCGGGATAACTTTGCGTTGGGGATCCCTGTGCCACACAGTTTGGAAGCTGGCAACAGGAGGAGTGCCTCTTTCTCTAACAGCAGCAACAACAACAAGAAAAAATTTAACAGCCATAAGCAGTGCTTACCAGTGAGACTTCAAATTCACGTACAACAAAGTCAACTTGTGTCTCGGTCTTCAATAATTTCACCACAAATTTCCCGTAGCTCTTTGATGTGTCTGGCCAGTATTGTTCACACTTCGTCTGCGATGAGGAACACGTGAAAAAATTAAAATGAACAATGCCAATGGAAGGCGTTGTTTGTGTTGGTTTTTTTCACTTATCTTACTTCTGATACGCATGATACATAATAGTTAAGGCGACCAGAGAATAAGAGGTAGTTACCGGGAACGAACATGTTCTCATTCTGCTCCATTCCCTTACTTTTAAGACGCCCCCACAGAAAGCTGAAGAACGCGCGCAAGCATGGACGCAGCGAAAGCGAAGAATATACAACACACGTGCTAGTAGCATGTGTGTTATCCGTTCTTCTCTTTCCCTTGGTCTGTGTTTGTAGGTTTTATTTTTTCTACTCCGAATCCCTCCCAGCTAGCGCGAATGTATGCAGTTGTTTGCCATATTTAAGACCACTGAGTGAAAAGTATGTCAAGTTCAATGAATGGATGCACTAAGAAAAACAAACACGAAGTGAATTGGCATCGATTTTCAGATTCTTTAAATGAAAGCAATATGCGAACCCACTTAATTTGTACATAAAAACATGTTATCTTGAGTTTATCTAGTCGTTCTCGTGTGCGTTGCATCTTTTTAATTGCGCATCATACACTTTGTACTCCATAACATAAAACCAGCAATCCTTCAGCAAATTTGTTCAAAAAGACCAGAATGCAAAGAGTTCTGCGAAATATATTCGAGCAAGCTTAGTTAACAGTAGCACGTACTGAACTGTTCATTGATTTTGCTGCCGTGTCAAATAAACTTGCTTAATATGCGTGTACATTATGTTTTCAATATCAGAAAAGTGTAACGCGGCAGGCTACAGATGGCTTCGTCTTGACCAAAATAAACGTCCGCTCGTGAAAAATCGCTTAGCTCGATTGAAGTTTTCGCGTTACATTTCATTTTTATGCAATATTAGCGATATACAGGAAGTGCTCATGTTATAACTCATCATCATATCGCCCTACAAAATACTGTGCCCAAGCAGCTGAGGACAAGTGGCGTATGCCGGTGGTCTTAGTCTGGAGCGTAGCCAGAAATTTTTTCACGAGGGTGTTCGAGCATATTTTATGCATTTTTGTACATGCTGTTGTATGTGTGAGTGTATGCACGTGCAAAATTAAAAAAATTGTTCGCCCCTACTGCTGGCTACGCCAGTCTGCGCAGTACTAAGGGGGCAATCCTGCACGCTTAGGTCTTTTGCGCGCGAGCTCCATCTATAGCTCATTTCCGGGTCAGTGACCACACTATATCTCCTTTAACTCTCTCCACGAACACGCAGGTAATTCTACACCCCATTTGTCGCAGAACATGTTTTTTCTCGTCGATAAAAGTTCCCTTACTTCTGTCTTCCTTTCAGTTGTTAAGATGCATGTTTCTCGCATTTGCTGAACCATAGCCCTTATACTCCGGTCTCAATGAATTTGCTATGTCTAAAGAAAATGACAGTGCACTTTTAGGGAACGAATGTACAAGGCACATTGTCATCAGCATACTCCGAGTGCCAGCCCATGACAATATTATTTGTCGCACAAAACAGTTGAATATTTCGTGTTATCAGCGCATTACAAATCTTTCATACTCGGTCGTACCTTTCCTTGCTCTTCAAGGTTGGTGAGCATTACCACTTTGCAGCAGCCTTCTTGCCAGACCATCCGCCAAAAATCTGTCATAGTCGTCTTCATGGGGCCTAAACATTAGCACAACAAAATGGTCAGAGTATGACAGTTTTGCATTAAGGCGCAGAAAATCTGGAAGTTCCCACTTGAAACAACTTAGCAATATTGCCACGCGCATTTCTTGTGTCAGTTTTCCTGCATTCGATTTCCACCTACAAAAGACTGTCAGCAATGCTCGACGCAGACCATGCCTCAGTGTTCGCGAAGCTTAGCGATTATAGTAGATCTTTTTGTTAAGATCGCACGCAGGACGCAAACCGTCCAGCTTTTTCTGGAGCTTGCACGACCACCAGGGATAAGGCTAGAAAGTTTGACGCATGCTGTATAAAAGACGGCACGTCCCAGCGATGAGCAGTTTATCGACGACCGACGCTCTGTGCGCCGATATCAGTCTACAGCGTGCATCGCCTGCTGTGATTTGAGTTTGAGTTTCACGGCCATAAGTTCGGCCAAAGAAACAGTTTCACCTTGAAGAAGCCTACTGCTGCCTTCATCCACGTCACGACCACGTGACAATATTTTACAATAGCTGAGCTGGAGGTGCTTTACGCTAAAGCGCGATTGAATGTCGATTTCACTCCCCGATACCATCAGTACGCCATTGCCATGTCGTCGGAGTCCAACCCGCTATTTTGTGCACCACCAGAAAGTTGTAGTAAGTCATACATTGTGGAAAACATTGAAAAAACATTGTCTCCTTTTCCCGCTCACCTTTATTTGATACAGGTCAAGAAAAAAAACGTGAAACACGCCAGTTATTCTATTGGCATTTTTATATTGCTGCACGTAAGTAAAATTGTATTTATATTTGTATTCATATAATCCTAGTGGCACTGATGGCCAAGAAATATTACACTCGCCGAAAGCAAATGCATCACTTTGAGGAGCGCGAATATTGGAAACTTCAAATTTTTTATTCAAACAGTTATTGAAATCAATAATCAATTCAATTCAAAAGACACCTTTACTCGTATGATTAGGACACGTCAAAGTTAAAAAAAACAGCAACGAAAGAACGTGTTACTAGACCACAGAAGTGACATCATGAAAAAAGCGGAATTTGGCTGAATTGTAGTATTCACCACATAATTGTAAATCCACGCTAACCATTGAAAAAAAATGCATTCGCTTGTCATGCTTCATAATAATGTAGCCCCATACCCCCCTATGCAATACGAATTCTGGTCTGATTTTAGTAACATAGTTTCCTGGAAAATGTACTGTCGAGATAAACAGCCCATATGCCCGTGGAGCTGTAACTTTGTAGATATTAGGCAACGCATCAATCTGGTTGGCCTACGCGTCTCCCCTTTGCTTCAGGTGTATTTGCGCATTTGCCTACAGATCTTTTCCAACGGAATATTGCGTTATAAGTCCTGCAATTCACTGTGCTAAGGAACGTTGACACAGAAGTAAATGCCTCTGAAAAGAGCTACAGCGTCAGCAATAAGTTTGCAACATAGCCTGCAACCGCAAATAGCGAGATCAGGCAAATTTCTTGACTGACACTGCTGCTGAAAACACGCAGCGTAAGCATCGTATCTGATAATTTTACCTGGATCACGCGTGATTTTATTTTCAGTGCACTGTGTCCTTACTCGGTTGTTTGTTTGGTCTAATTTTTTCTTGCGTGCGTCTCAGAGCTTTTCATTGAATGCCCCGTCTTGTCATACTGTGCCATTTGTTTCTACGCAGCTATGCAGTGGTGAAGCAAGTTGATCAATAAAATGCTAGACTAACCTAAACGATCACTTTATTGAAGGCTTATTGTGGATTGATAGCGAACATTAAATTTAATGATGAATCTTTGTTAAACAAGGGTATTCAACATAACCATTATCATGAATAGTTATTCACGGAGATGGCCTTTTCGCTGTAGTTCAAATTAGGACTGAATAATTGCGTTACTCACTGTACTAGCAGGCATGTTGATAAGCAAAAAGGACGTGGTGTCGTCCATTTTAAGAACAACAGTGCTTTTGTAGGTTGTTTACGGATCAAATAAGTGCAGACCTCAACGTTCGAGTGTAATAAATGCTCTCTTGTTGCGCATGTTATAAGGGCACGAAACAAAATTGTTGAGGTAATAAATTATTCTGAAGTATATCGGGTACGATTAAGCGGTCTTGAAAGACAAACGATACACCACTTCAAATAATCGAAATAAAAAGAAGCTGTTCACCTTGCGTTGCAATGTATTTGCGCGGGCACTTGTAACCCTGCGAGAAAGCATAATAGTATGTTACAAAACTCTCTCATTTCTTTTTCGTGATATTTTACTCGCACTGCCAACCAAAAGTAAACATGAATTTATATGTGCAATATATCAATATTGAGAATTGTTTAAAGCAAACTTTAGCAATAATTAGTGCATCAGTTATAGAAAAGTTTTTACATATGAATAACTGAGCACGCAACGCTACTGAAGGGTGAATTTAGTTTGAATTAATGCACGTCACACAAAGAAAATATTGGCTACTAACAAAAAACTATAGGAAGAGAGACATTCTCTAACTTTTTAACGGATTGCCAAAGAAAACTGCTTGTTTAGCGATGGCATTCAATGTAATGTCTCGCTGGTCTCTACTCTGTATTCGAATCATACAATAAAGGGGCATATTCCTTGTGGCAAGTCCGCCGGGTAATAATTCAAAGAAAATGTAGCCCTTGTCGTCTACAGCAACGGCAGACATGTTCACTTGTTTAGTATATATTAACGTTTAGCCTACAACTTTTCGATATTTGATACAAATAAGTATTTCTGTGAAGTGAGCATACTCACCGATAAATAACTTGCATTTATGTAATCCGCTTTCTCAAAACCTGCCATCGGAGTCAGTCTCACTCTCGAGCGGTCATCTGCAAAATTTCAGAGAATAAGTTGAACTTCATAGAACCTGTATTTTCACATCCCACGAAAAAATACTGGCAGAAGACTGACAGAAATGGCTAACGACATCATTTCCGGTCTCACATGCACACAGTATCTGTGACGTATGCAGTGTTGGTGAAGTTCCTGCTGATGAGTCACTGCTCAGAATGAGAGTTCACAAGTATGAGCTATATTCGGGCGACGCTCTTATTCGTCACAAGGTAATCGTAAAGGAAGCAGCTGCACTTAGATGCAAGGCATTACAGTGACTTGCATTATGATTCCAGGGCTTGTCGAGATCCGCCATGTGGTTTTATTATCTCGAAGCCGACGACTGCGAGAGCAGTGGCGTTGCGTTTGGTTTGGAAGCTTAAAAATTGTGCGTAACTTTTTCGTCCCGCTACATAAGCCGTGAGCCTCTCGAGGGACCCGAGAGGGCTGCCAGCAGGACCCGCCGACCTCACAGGCAAGTGTAAACATCATTTCACGGATTGTTAGAAAAGCTGCCAAAGCACAAGCACGCAAGCTGCCCTCGTGCGTCTCTCCAAGAAAGCTGGTATGCGTAACTTCGAGAGCGAAATGAAATCTTGGCTGGATGGCTTTGCTTTACTCGAGGCGAATCTAGGGTCAATTGCTGGTAATTCATGACTGACAAACTGCAGCCCTAAGGGGACGAGGAAAAATCAGAGCCCGTGTCGTAATCCTGATCCACTGTGCAGCACTCTAGCTTGCAGTGGCGTTTTCTACGACCGGGCATGATGGGGGGTACCATGAGCTGCAGTGTGCACTGGCAACCATATGCTTGTGTGTCCGTGCAGTGTGGAAAAGAGAGGCTCTCTGCTTGAAAACAATTATTTTCAAGTAGTCGACATATCGAGAGTGCTCATATCCAAGCCGAACGAGAACATCGTAAGCGAAAAGAGATGCCTGCCAGGGTCGCCATGCTAGGAGTGAGCACGCGCTATCATGCGTCTCTTGCAGGTGGAAACCGCGATTTCTCGCATGGCGCTCAGGGCGCACAGAGGTAAGTTTGCGCGCGTCGACAAGCATAATAATAATAATTGATCGGGTTTAACATCATAAGGCCGCGATATGATTATAAGAGTGGAGGGCTCCGGAAATTTCGACCACCTGATGCTCTTTAACGTAAATCCTAGTGCACGGGCCTTCGAGCATTTCGTCGGGAAGCGTAGTGAGATCCGCGTACGTACATACCTATCTACCGAGCTACATACATACATACATACATACATACATACATACATACATACATACATACATACATACATACATACATACATACATACATACATACATACATACACACACACATACACACACACACACACACACACACATACATACATACATACATACATACATACATACATACATACATACATACATACATACATACATACATACATACATACATACATACATACATACACACACATACATACATACATACATAGCTGCAGTAGCAATAATTTCGAACTTGTCGCTGGTATAAATGGTTCAGGCTTGCTGTAGTGTCAAGGAAAATTACACAAGAAAATGATGCAAGTGGAGCTAAAAGCATAAATGATGTTCTATCCTGTCCCACTGTAAGCGCTTATATAGCGTTTTTTTTTGCCATACCGTATTGCGACTGTCTTACGCCATCTCTAGTAGCAGTAGATTATGCTCTTGTTAAAATTTATAAAAATGTCTATCAATAGATATTTCGCACAAGTTACACTTTGCAAGTTATCTCTTAGTTGCCGACAAGTATTTCAGCAGGCTGTATAAAATTTATAATTTGTCCTGAAAACAACAAGCACGTAGCTCCCTTTTTGACATCTCGCCTACGGCAAACGGAGGCACTCAAAAGTGTGTACTTAGTGACCAGTCCGTAATTGGATCGCCAGCCAGCAGTGCGGCTTTGAGCAAGGATAGTTTCTGGTTTCGATTTTCCGGACCGGAATGCAAATTACGCGTACCAATGTTTAAGTTTACTCACAAGGAAGGATATCCTCGTAGCGATTCTTCGGTTTATTTTCCGGCTTTAGCGCTACATCCCAAGGATGAAGTTGTCCCTTCGCTGTAGTCTGAAATGAGAAATGTGGCTGGTGGATAAAAGTGTTTCTCAATAAATAAATGAATGAATGAATGAATGAATAAATAAATAAATAAATAAATAAATAAATAAATAAATAAATAAATAAATAAATAAATAAATACAAAAAAAAGAATATTCGCACAATAAAAGCATGTGCAGGGTACTTGGTATTGTTTTGTTGCGCGATAGTCATCCGCAGAATATACCATCGGGAAAATGCGAGCGAAAACTCTGGGCATATGTCATTTTAGTGAAAACCATAATTCGCGCTTCAAAGACTAAGAAGTACAGGTGTGAACACAAGCACACGCTAATATAGTGTATGCCAAGAGATTGATCGACTGATCGATGGTTGGATTGATGATAGGAGCGTCCCTTGTAAATTGGAGAGACGGCAAGTGCCACCAGTTACGATTTTTAATAGCCTTCGCTATGCTCCGTAGTTTATACCAACAAGTTGTTAATTTTCACCTTTCCCCGTCTCTCAATTATCAGTGTTAGTGTAATATCTTTTCCTTTCGTCGTGCCATAGTGCGCCTGCACCAAACTTCCAGCCTTCTTTTACAACCACAGGTTAATGGATGCTACCGAATCTGCCTTGGAAACATAACATGTTTAACCCAACTGGAGGAAGCGGATCCCATGTGACTTGCGAAATAATTCAATCGAAAAATTTAATTGAAATAATTGAAAAATAATTTAAGATTAGCTACAAATTGTTTGAGCATGCTGTCAGTTGCTTTGACGGGAAAAGAAATGCAATATTTGTCCCGTACCCTCGACAAGCACAGTTGTAGGATGCTTACACTAGATATCATTTTTTGTTATTGTTTCGTTCCCAGCTTTTTTATGCTACCTTAGGTGTCGCCCTTATTGTATTAAGTTTCATTTCTGCAATAAACTTAAGTTTTGACTAACAGTTCGTCTATTCCGTTAGTTCCCTTCGTACGTACTTGTCGTACCCGCGTGGTTAGCCTTTGACACCTCGGGAGGACACTCCTTTCTTGATTGTTCGATGGATACACTCCCGTTGTAGTAGAATATGCTCCAGTTCCCGCGCTCTTCTCAGTTTGCCTATCTGGACTATCTAGCGATATTCCACTCGACTTCAGCCACCATGCTAAGACGGATGATACGTTTTCCTGATATTGCTGCGATAGCAATTAAATGGGCAATCTCGGCGGCTTTTGCCGTCGCCGTCATGCTCAGTGCGAAGTCTAAATCGATAGCATGGCGCCATGCCTCGTATTTTCTATGTGCGAGCGAAAGTTTGCGAAGGATGCAGGCGGGGGCAGCTCAACCAGAAAATAAATGAGCTGGCCGGCTCCACTGGGCGCAGACAACATGAAGGGGCGCCGGTGAGGGGCTGCGTTGCTCGGGCAACATCGGTACCTTTTGAATAAAAGCGGCGCGGTCACGAGTGCTATATCGAAAGCGATCCATAGACAGCTCAAAGCTTTGTACGTACTGTGGCTCTCAGCGCTTTCTTCACGTTCACAGCACGAAAACCGCATCACTCGCTGAAGCGGCCGTATTCCCTTACGCCAGCTTTTCGTAGTTGCGCACGATGAGATCCTAAATGAGTTAGCTACTAACCTTAGATCGTATAACGTCCACATTTATTGCTTCGTATTCAAGTTGCTTCGCCCATGCGGCAAAACGGATTTTTTTTGTTTTCCCAGTAAGCCGCTACCATCTACACACAGGTAAATAAGGTAGTAACACGGTGCCGTCGACCGTAAGCCTTCATTTAAGAAGGTTGAGTGGCGCATTGAAGAAAGCATTCCCACCATGAACTCTCCTTTGAGGACGCCACTCCGTTCACCGTGACTGACGTATTCCTCAAGTTTCAGCACGGACACTGGCTTCGACGGAAGGCCGCCATGTGGAATGACCGTCATCGTGAGATAATCGTTGCTTTCGGCGATTTGCGTTCGGCGCGATTCCGGGATTAGGTATTCGTCATCTGTAAGTGAGAGAAAAAGAGACAGAATTTGTTGCTGTCGTGCCCTTTCAGATATAAGAGAGCCACATGCGAAGGGAAAAATATGAGAAATCTAGTGCAATTCTTTGCATGCGTAATGCAATTACGCGAATGTTAACGGCATAATATTTTCATGTAGTCCTAGCGTGAGCGTCCAAGTGTTTCTGCGGTCCACTGAATTTGTCAATCGAGAAGGATTTGTGTCTTTTCTTCATGGGTCTCTTGTGATGCACACTAAAAGCAACCGTTCACAAAATGCAGTCTCTCCAACGTTACAAATAGTTGTGGATAGTAACCATGGTCAGGAATACCAGTGTTTGTGTAATAGCCGATGCGTAACGTACTACTCAGTGCGATGACAAACCTACTAGCAAAGGCCACTACGCTCTTCAGATACAAAGAACGCTCACTTGAGTGAACTTCAAGGACCCACGGAAATGAAAGTTGACTAAACTGAATACGCAGTCGAATACGGAACAGCATTGGGCACAGCTGAAATCAAGTCAAACGTGTGAAATGCGATTTATTTTGAAAAGAATTCTGTAATTTTCATTTGGACTGGTGCCATTGGCAAAACGAACAGGCAAAACGGTTCAAAAAAATCTACGTTTCTGTATACTGCCTCTGGCACAGATTGTTGCGGTGACACGAAGTCTCGCAACTTTGTAATACATCCTACATCCTCGGCTAGAGATACACTATTTGAACCTGCCTCAGCCATAAAACTTCTTCGTCGCACTGTTTTGCGATCAGTTTCGGATGAACACTGGAAAAAAAATTCCAAATCTGATAGCTCTGCGCAGGTACTGAAGCGCACGTCGCTTGTTTTCGTCTCCCGCACGACCGCTTTACTTAACTGAAAGATTTTTGCATAGAATGCATAGGAAAACCCTGGCGATTTTCTAAAAGTTCCTTATTCTGAAAAACATTCGATAAACCGACGTTCGTACAAGTGAGAGTTCACTGCATAACTTCTTGTCGTTAGTAACATTAAGATTAGCTGTATCAACTCAATTCACTTCCTATTATCTGCATCCATAAATCGCCTCGTTCCAATTCATTACGCCTCTGACTTTAGAGTCCTGCACCAAGGCCGATTTACACTCGTTGAGGTAGCATAACCACAAGTCGACAAGCACTCTTCGAATTGTACGAAAAACCTACATGTCGTTCCTTCTAGACTTTCACTACATCGAACAATCTATTTTGTCGCGATATGATGGTGCATTGATGAAACTGCGGCGGTGCAGTGTCTTGACGTGGGCGCGGAGGGGAGTCTAACGTCGGGCTGCCCCAGCTTAGCTCATGGCTGGTGCCTGAGACCGTAGCGGTTCAGGGGTACCAAGCGACTGCGCAATTTCTTTTCGGACGGTATCTGCGATCGAGGCTACTTGGGGCTGGCATGACGGGAACACTCGACGACGGTCTTCGTGCATCAGGGCTTTTACGGTCGAGGAAACCCCCAACAACTCCACGCGACATCCTCGAAAACCAAAGAGGAGAACGACAGAAATACAGCCGTCCCCATACGGATCTTACCGGAGAAGAAACGCGAGATTGGCGTCGGGTACAAACCAGCACGTACCCTCACTTACAAAGAAACCACCACATAAATCCCACAATATACGCCCGCAGCTGTTCGTGGTGTGGAGAACGGCCAACTCTCGCCCACATTACGTGGGAATGCGAATCGCGCTCCCAAAACATCAATTCTTCCCTTTTGGGGACAACATTTCGAACGAGGTAGTGGGAGGCGTGGCTTGCTAGCAAGGATCGCGAGAGCCAGCTGGCTCTGCTCGACCAAGCCCAGCGAGCCGCAAAGGCCAGTGGAGCCCTGGACTGAGGACCCGACCCATTTGCCCAGAAACCTTTTAGCGAATAAAACGTTTTTCATCATCATCGCGCAGGTCGTCTGAGCAGAGTGATTGAATGTCTGCGTAGCCTGGCGACGAGCGCCGATTGAATTGCAGGGTGCGAATTTTCTGTGTCTTTTCGAATGTCGTTGCCTCGTAGAGAAATGCCTGGAGCGTGTTGGGTGGGTTCCTTATAAGCCCAGCGAAGACCTCCTGTTTTACTCCTCGCATGAGGAAATGAACTTTCTTCTCTTCAGGCATGGCTGCGTCTGCGTGACGGAACCAGTCTGGACACTTCTTCCGTGAAAAGTGCCACGCTGGACACGGGTTTCGAGGAGGGCCTGAGCACTCTCCTTGCGGAGGACACTTATGAATGTGGTGTGGTGCTTGGAGTGAAAAATTTGTACGTTTTCGGGCTTCAATTTTGGTTCTTGAAGCCTGAAATATGTTTCCTTACGGAATTCATATACTTTCCGTATACTTCTGTAATAAGCTTACGGAAAACATTGGAATTAATGGAATGACATAAAGAGCGTTCATTTGGGGTTACTGCAATGTATCGCCTAAATCTAAGCATAATGAAAAAAATTGTGACTTACTCTTGGAAAGCCTCGCGATAACATCTTTCATGCTTTGTCTTGTGGAGGTTTCAGAGCCGGAAGTAGTTGGTCGCCGCTTCCTAAAGGCAAAGAAAAAAAGGACCACTTTAATAAAGATGTTCGATGAAGCAATTTTCGGCAGGTAGGCAGGCAGACATAAAGCCCCTTTAGGTAGGAACACTTGTTCTCTTATTCGTGTTTGATTGACGCATTTCGGGGTCGGCTGCTCTACGATGATGATGATGATGATGATGTGGTGCCGTTACCTTTATAACGGGTCGCCGCGTGTATAGCGGCTTGGCAATAAAAAAGATACAGGAGTATAAAAAACCCCCGCTAAGGGGGGAAAAATAAAAAAAACGATTAAGGAGGATGTGAGGGCGACCTACTCTATGAAAAAAAAAAAAGGGGGGGGGGGGGGGTCCGTTCACTTCGCGACCTTCTGAAGAGATAAGGTTCTCCATCTTTCCAAGCGCCGCTTAGTGCGCTCCACCGCTCCTCTGTTCATCTCCCCACCATCACCCTCGAATCCCAGTGCGAAATGTAACGGAGTGTCTCCTCTACATTGGGGTTCGATTTCCTTGCACTGCTCCACAATGTGTTCCACAGTTTCGTCAGCACACTCACAGACCCTACACAACACATCCCGCTGCTCACTATCTATAGTCCGCTGGCGTTCCAAGGTGCGCGGGGCCCTAGCTCGCGCCTCGAAGAGCAGGCTGCTTCCAAGGCTATTGTCATATATGAACACCGCGCCAATAGTCCGCTTGTGTTGTCCATACAAGGTCATAGAGCTCTTGCCCCCCCATCCCCTGCAGCCACAGCTCCTCTTCCTTCTCCTGGACACGGTCGCGCACATCCTTCACATATTGCTGCCATGTGTCCGCCTGTATAGGTGCCGTGAAGGAAGCCATATTTCTTCTCAAGGCGGTATACCAACTCAGCTAATGAGCGCCACCTAGCGGTATTGCACAGCACAGATTTGCCAAACTACTAGTTGTAAGAGGTGTGGCCACCCACTACACTAAGTCACTTCTTAAGGCAAAGCGTGCGATATGAGAACCTGCACACAAGGTGGTGTCAGGTCACATTAGATCTCGCCAAGTACCGCCAAGGCGTCGGAACACTTAGGCATGTGTTTCCCGAAGCAACACTGGAGGCAAAGGCTGTAAAACGAAGCTTCTAAGGAGAGGCTCTATCAAGGGTGCTGCCGTACTTTAAGCGCCGTTTACGAAACTCCAACCTCGTTAAATTTTTGCAAGTAGCTGCCCCCCAAGAATATCGATAACTAACCAAAGCGCTCCTGCAATCACACTTTCAAAGTGGAAAATGCTGATTTTGCTGCGAATTAGTTTAGATCCGAAAGAGTCGCTCACTTTTTTTTTGTTTTTTTTTCTGGCCATTGCATACTGACATCGATTTGTGCGTAGTTATCTCAGGGATTAGGACACGGCAGGTTACCAGCACCTTACAGAGGAGATAGCCCGGTCGTATAGAAGGCATGAAATTTATCGTGTCAAATAACATACTCACCGAATGCAGTAGATCGTCAGGAAAATCGCTGCGATTATTAGGATCAGGAGAGCCATGCTGACTCCGATGACGACGCCCACATCAGCTGAACTGCTACCGCCGTTGACTGCATCAGACATTTACCACGGTGAGGTGTAGCTGAATAGGCTGTGGTTTAAGAGTTGTGCGTTTACAGTGATGAAAAAATCGAAGTACAAAGCTCTCGTCCTGCTTCGTTTTGTTTTTTGACGGTACGCTAAATCTCCCCAGGATTTCGCCTGGCTCACTGAATGTGCACCCCAGCCAATCTTTTAAAGCAGCATAATAACAGACGCGAGAGTGCGCTTTCGTTTTATCGCTTCTGGAGCACGTTTCACTCAAGGAGGTTTAAAAAAAGAATTTTAACCTCCTTGGTTTCAATTTGATTTCTTGTTCCCCTTTCATTTGTGCGTGGCTGCAAAAAGCTAGCTATCGCCTTGAAGTGTATTGCAAATCTCTTACCAGTGACAGGACCGTGTGAGGCTGTACCCATGCAGTATCTCCTGTAAAGGAAAAATCCCCGTTCACTTGAAGTAGATCCTTCACAAGGAAAATGCTTCTTAAGAAATATATATATATATTGCCCCCCTCTCCCTCTAATCACCTAAGAAGGGAGCCAGTCAGCCCCATATCGTTACTCAGTGAGACATGTTCTGTTATTTTTTAGTGTACAGGTTAATGCCATGCAGTTTTTTGAGAATAATGACAGCCCGGGAAACCCCGATGTGTCATTCTAATAACGGTTTACCTCCCACCTTCACCACCACCACCCCCCCCCCCCCCCAAAAAAAAAACAAAAAAAAAACTTGGACCATCTCCCCGAAGGGAACCCTGATGGGATGCGAAGCAGCAGCGGTGCGCACGGCGTTGACCCGGTCGAAACGGGCGTCATCGCAGATAAACGAGCCGAAAGAATGTTTCCACTCAACGTGCGGTGGAGCGTTGCGGGCGGTGGAGAGGGTGAAGCGAGAGAGAAGTGACACGTTCAGAGGTGTTGCGAGCGGGCGGAGCAGCCGGCAGCTGCGGGCGCTGCCGCGAGCATGCTGCGGGTGACGGAGAGAGTGACGTCAGCGCGCACCTGCGAGGGAAGCTTGCGAGGGGAGCGTGTGTCAACGCGCAGCTGTGGCGTGACCTACTTGGCAACGCTCCAACACCTACGGCGAGGGGAACGCGTTGCGGCGCACTCGTACGGACTTACGTAACGTACGGCGTTACACACGTGAGTCAAATAGCTGCTTCGCATCTAAAAACAGGCGTACAAACAGAGGTCTTTGTGAGTAGCAGATCAGTGCTTCATTTTCATTCTTGCATGGAAAGTGTGGTCCGCTGCGTTGACATTTTCCACCCCCACGGAGAACCCCGCGCATGCCTATACATAGACTCTTTTGCTTAAAACGTGCCAACAACGCCAAAGTAAGGACCAAAAAGTACCCCACATCCCGTAGTCAGGGTATTTATTCGTGCTTTCACTTGAGTTCAATTTGCGGTGGGTCAAAGCCAACAACTCACTGTACGAAACTGGCAAAATGTGAGCATGCATGTGAAAAATTTTCGGCCAGCCGGCTTGCCCATGAACTTGTCAGGAGGTGGTGTCGTAAGCATGGCGTATTTTACATGCTTCCGGTAACTTAATTAAGCTTATATTTCAAATTCTAAACGACTATGGTCTATAGTGCTGACTGTTATAGACACACTCAGGAAATCAATCAGTCTTTTCAGAGATGTGTTTATTTGCATTTCTCGCTCTTTGAAACATTCATAACGCTTCTAATAAAGAAGATTTGTTGGTAATATTTATTTAGCGAATTGCGAATAACAGGTGGAGCACACGCAGCAGTTAGAAACTTGAAAGAATGATTATATGGTCGCCAGCCCAGACTGTTTACTGCTGAGCAATGTAAGAACTCGGCGTTCAGTGTTAGGAAAAGATAATTCTTTTCCGTGCTGTAGTGCCATCGTTCTATACGCTCGTCCCCATACCGCCGTTTTTACAGCGAAAGCTGTTATGGGATCACAACAAGGGTCGTTTCTGCGCCGTAGTTGTCCGCCGCCGCCGCCGCCGCCGCCGGTGTCCGTAACCAATATCGCACGAAATAAGAAAAAAAACTAAATAAAAAAACACCTATGACAGAACGGGAATCGTACCCAGGGTCCTCTGCGTGGCAGCCCAGCACTCTACCACTGAGCTACCCCGCTGCTTGAAACTGCGGTGCAAACTGACCCTATGCAAGCTTCATGTCGGGTAACGAATCGTGTTAATGTGTGTTATAAAGCGTTTTAGAGCCCTAAAGTAAGAACCAGGCGTCACGCATTGCGAATTGCGTAACGAGTGGGTTGATCAATGCTCCAACCCATTGCAAAAGCCTGGGGCATAATAATTCATCGTCGTCAGCCACAGCATCAACAAAGTGCACATAATGCGTCGCAAGAGTGTAGCGGGTACCACCCTCTTCCGCAGAATGACGAATAATGGCATAGTAGACGCTTCCCCACTACACAAAAATTATGATAATTTATGGCGTAGTGGGTACCATGCAAGTGGCCTTGTAGTAGTTGCCCCAAGAGTGTTTAAAAAAAGGTTCAGAAAGGCCGCTCTCCCAGCTTTCGCTGTGACTGTGCTGCGCGTTCCGCGCAGGCCACAACGGTTTTTATCTGCGTGTTTCTTTACAAAGTTAGCGTAAGAAAATTTCCTACCTTTTATTAGAATGTAACAAGGACAATGATATCTACACAGATCCATTATTTTAACGTCTCCATTTTCACACTAGCGCTCTTTCCTTCCTGACTACTAAAGCTGTATGCCACCCCAGAGAAAGAAGAGATAAATGTTACGCGGAAGCTAGGGAGGTAAACTGGATCTTTAATAGCCTGTTCAATACCCTCCATTGGGGAAGATGAACGCGAGATAGAGAAGTAAGAAAGAAAAAAAAAGAGAGAGAGAGAGAGGGAAGCTGGTAAGTAGAAACACACAAAACAAGGGAGCATGTTTCTAACCATTCAATAAGGCGGGTTGTTCGTAGAATCTTTAGCGCCTTTTTTCGCATTCTGGAGCGAGGCTTGAACTTTCCGGCATTCCAACGTAGATTGCTCGAAAAACGGCTGCTGGTCGAAGCACGCAAACATTTCTAAGAGTGTCTGTGGAAGTGGTAGTGAGGACAATGACACAAAAAGTGTTGAATGATTTGTTTGCTTGTAGCCGCAATGGTCAGAGGCAGCACTGTCCACCATTCCGATGTGGTAAGCAAAGACGTTTGTAAAAGGCAGTCCAAGCAATAGGAGGTAGAGAACGGTCGTCATGGATTGCGGTTGTCCAGGTGGGAATTTGGAGTGGGAGTCGCGGATCGAGAGAGTTTGAGGAGTAATGTAGGTGAGGAGTAAACAGGGCGCATTCTACATAGATTGTGCGACATGACGAGCATGACGCGCGAGCGTACCAATCCTTCCGGAGGCATCACTTCCTGAGTAGGTTCCAGTGTGCCATTTCGTGTGCATTCTTAGCCTCATAAACGGTACGCTCGTTAAGGATGACGCCGCCGATGCCTGCTCACCAGTGCAGTGTTATTGAACGAATTCTGAGACCTCTACAGTGTTTGCATTAACGAAGACTTCATGTGTCAGTGACAGAACTGCCATCTACAGCTTTAAAGCAGCTGTCCGTACTCATGCTGCACGAGGAATGCAAAGAGAATTTTAAACTTTACATTGATTGCTGGACATCTGCACGAGAATCTCAAGGAGCTGTGATTTTACCCGGCAAATCCGTAAACATAGAGTTTTGAACGTGTCACAGCACTGCATCGACTGCCGCTGAGCTCACTGCACTCCGAAGCGCATTTGCAGGATTAAACGTAAAGCACCACTAAAATAGAGCGCATTTGCAGATTCCTAGTCATCCTGCAGTGTCTTCGAACTGGCTCTACGCCGTGGCTCGCAAAAGCAGAAAGGGCTGGCGGTAAGACAACTGTACCGTCAACTCACCCCAGAAAAGTTGCTCTCGACAAGCAGGCCAAAGCGATACGTCGTGGCATAATTGAGCGGTGGATTGTCGAAACCACCGACGGCATCGTCACTTCCAACAACGAAATGCATTGCTTCCCCCAACTGGTCGGGCGTAAAGTGAGCGGCGATGTAGTACCCGAGGCCCATCTGTCGGGAAGTGCTGTAGTTTACGATCTTCACTGGTCGAGAGATGGCTTCGCCTTCGCGAAGTACGATGACGTAGTAGCCTCTGCATGACGCATGTAAGAAAGCAGGAGAAACACTCGATCACGTTCGTTTGTTGCATTAGTTAAGACATTTTAGTGCAAAAGTCAGAAAGTCACATCCTATTAACCCCAGAAACACAGTAGCTTCCTTTAAAGAAACTCAAACCTACCACTTGTCGGACAATAGCTTACATTGACGTTTATTGTCTACGGTTTCTGTCAGAATACCTACAATGTGGCAAGGGTTGAGCAAGCGATTTAGCAAGCCAGTCGTTCTAATAAATATTGGGCATGTTTTAAGTAAAAGGGGGATCCAAGCTATGGTCTGATAGTGATTGGCCAGCGAAGCTGCAGTTTCACTCCATCAGTTAGACCTACGCGACGTAGCCTAGAAAGAGTTAGCAACGCAGAGCATGATTGACACCAAGGCGATTGCATTACATAGGCGGAATATCATCATCATCATCATCATCATCATCATCAGCCTGACTACGCCCACTGCAGGGCAAAGGCCTCTCCCATGTTCCGCCAATCAACCCGGTCCTGTGCTTTCTGTTGCCAATTTATACCTGCAAACTTCTTAATCTCACCTGCCCACCTAATTTTCTGTCTCCCCCCTCACGCGTTTGCCTCATGCGGAATATATAACAGTATATATAAAACGGCACTACGATAGGCGCACCCTTGCAGCCACCCCAAGGCGCCGTCCGTCGCAGTGGAGCAGCGGCTGCTGACCCGAAGGTCGCGAGTTCAATCCCTGCCGCGGCGGTCGCTTTTCGATGGAGGCGAAATGCTAGAGGCCCGTGTACTGTGCGGTTTAGTGCACGTTAAAGAACTCCAGATTGGTCGAAATTTCCGGAGCCCTCCACTACGGCGTCTCTCATAATCATATCGTGGTTTTGGGACGCAAAACCCCAGATATTATTATTATTACGCCAAGACGCTCTTTTGAGCGCAGTTAAGGTCTGTGAACATATGCGACGTAAAAAAAACACCTTAAAATGCGCAGGACACACATAGGCACGTTTAACCCGTAAGAGGACTGAATTTGTGTTCAAACAAATGCATTGGCTCCACACACTAAACACGTTTCGGTGTCTGGCGTTACACAAACTCGCGCCGTGCTTCGAAGCGCGATACATTCTCTCCATTGCAGCCATTTTATTTGCATATCAGACTCACGTGATCGGGTCCCTTCTTGAAGTCCACTGGGTAGAGCATGATGCTAACTGTATTATGGACTACTGCTCCAACCTTGGGCTCAACTTCAACTTCAGGAACTGCAAATAGTCACAGCAATTTCGCCGCAAGGGCAAACGAGTAAGTGAAATATCAACAAAATTGGATATTACACAAGGTAAGACTGCCTCATTTAGGAGCGAATATGATTTGTAGTAAACATGTGCTCGCTGAAGAAGAAGGTGGGCTGTGGCGTGGCCAGACCCATATTAACAGAGAGACAACAATAAGATTGATGACCATCTCGCATGGCACTTAGTGAACAAGTCCCTGCGACGGTGAAGCCGCTGAAGTAGCTCAGAGACGTGCGCAGTGTTAACTATGAAAAATGTCTACAAATAGCCCCTCATTTGCATAGAAGAGCATGTATGCGCCCGAGGCTGAATAGTCTAAGGCGTCTCGTCCAGCAACGAATGCTTGGTCTTTTGATTCTTCGGTGGCGTGTTTCATACCACTCATTCTAAGTACTGAATCGCTTTTTGGCACATATATTGTGGGGCCGCTGGCGCCTGCCAGGATGAGAAGAACAACGAAGAGCGCGCTAGGCGGAACACAGCGCAGTCAGCCTGGTCATAAAAGGTGCTCTAACTTATGCATGGCTTAATCGCGCTGCCAGCAACTAGACGAAGTGACCACAGGTAAAGACACACACAGGGCGATGCGTGTACTAACTGACCACATGATTGCTATCGTCGCAATAAAAAAGAAGAAAGTATCAATCGCCTAATTCAGGGGTCGGCAACCTTTTGAGGCAGAGGACAAAGTAGCATGAAGCCGACACAGCCGGAGGCCGCGCAAAAAATGGGGGGTGGGGGGGGGGGGGGGAGGACGGCAGGGAGCGCATTTGCAAGCAAAGCGTAAAAATTCGGCGAATTGACACTAATTTGTAAAACTGGATTAAAAATCACGCTTATTTTGAGCAAGGGAAAGCGGGAGGAGGTTTGAGGCCGTGCCGGGGGGCCGCATAAAACAGTCACACGGGCCGCATGCGGCCCGCGGGCCGCAGGGTTGCCGTTTTCAATGATCTAACCTCGCATCTAGTCAATGCTCTTTGGCACTTCACGTGGATGACACGAATGTACTAATATCAAACACTGACGAAAATACTTTAATTAACGAAGTTGAGGCTCAACTTTGCAATATTTATCAGTGGTGCAATACTTCTATCGTCACATTTAATCCTGCAAAGGCTTATTGCATTCTACTCATTGCGAAAGACGGCAAAACGTGGCGCATAATGACATAATGTACAATTGTGTATGCAAGTTTCAGTGAAATTTCCCGGAAAATCACAGAAAATGCTGGAAGTAGTTACAGATTCTCACATAAAAGTTCATCTGCATGTTGTTTAGAAAGCCTTTTACTGATTGTGTGTTTCTTGTCAACTTTTTCGTTACCGCAAGAAAATGTTTATTTTTCATATGTCTGGTGAAGAAAGGTCTTGCCCGTTAGAAAAGTACTCCAGCACGCAATGCAGCATACCAAATTATGCACAATGAAATGCTCTTTCCAAAAAGTATAAATTCTAGACCAACAGAATATTTGGGAATGAATAAAAATGTGAAAAGTGCGTAACATTTGGTTGTCGGCTGGTAAACTGGGCAATAAAGAACAATATATATGCAGAAACATTCAAAAGAAAGAAAATTCACAATGTACATTATGAAGATAAATGACCCAGGAATAGTATAAAAAATAATAAATGTTCTGCACAATGTTTCTATTAACATAGACAAGGAAAATCTGAACCGAGGTGCTGCTTCAGTGCTTGTGCCATGCGGTGAAGCATGGCTTTGTTTTTCGTGAGACATGTCAACTCATGCGCTTTTCTGCTTAATATTTTTGTGATAAGAGCCTGCAGGTGTTCCAATATAGATGGATGCCCGCGACGTGAACAATCCCTCTACCAATCAGACGTCCAATGAACTTCACTAGTTCGTGCAGCGTCACCTCTTTTCATGAGCCACCTGTCTCCGCAAAGGTTGGCGTTCCGATATTTGCATCCAAGCAGATATGTTTGTATTTTTGCAGATAATATTGCGAAAGAAAGAACAAAAGGGCGCGCAGTCCTAAAATATCTCGCGCCGCTCCGCTCCGTATATAGTGCGGGGTCGAGATGTGCTCCGGCGGCCTTCTCGTCGTGAGGAGAAGCTCTGCAGCCGGCGCCAGCACATCGCGCCCCAGTGACGTGTGGACCTCGCACATAACCAGAGTAGCTTTAAGATTGTGCACACAGGTCAACAGCTATGCACGTGCGGCGGAGGAGACCATAGAGTTTCCTGAAATTAACTAGAGGGGACTCTGGCGCTGCGATCGTTCAGCCACCATGGGAATGATGAGTAGTCCACGGATTTGCCTATTCTTCGTACTTACGGCTTCGAACGCACTTGTGGACATTGTTTATTGTCGTGTTCTGATTCTGCTTCGGATTAAAAGAATGGACCGTTGTGAACTTCGCCAGCCGATTTGAATTCGTGAGCCTAAAAAGGTCAACGTGGTGAAGCTTACCTGCTAACCCTTTGCTGAACTTCGTATTGCGGCAAAGCGGATTCAGGCCACACGGAGCCAAAAGAACGAAGACTAGGCAAGACTAGGCAAATTTGTGTACTACCCATGATTCCCATGCTGGCTGAAGCGCTGTGTGTTGCAGCTCCCATAGACACTAGCGCCAGAGTTCCCTCTAGTGTATTTATAGGAAACTCTATGGAGGATACCACTTGAGGCCGTAAACGAAACGAACCCCTGAACGGCTGCAGGATGTCCCAGGAGGACGCAAAACACCGTCGCCATGAGCAGGGGCGTAGCCAAGGGGGGGGGGGTTTGGGGGGGTTCAAACCCCCCCCCGAAATTTTTCAGTTTGGTTGCGTATATATGCACGCACACATACAAACGCACGCACGAACATACATAAAGTATGGTTGAACCCCCCCCCCCCCCCGAAAAAAATTTCTGGCTACGCTACTGGCCATAGAGCTTGAAGCTGAGGTGGTGTCATCTTCGGGCTCAAAGCTAGTACACTGTATCAAAGCTCGTCGTCCCTCAGTTCTGGTGCGGTGGCAACATAGTTTCAAGCGGCACGCGTTTTTCGCGGCGCAGGTGCGAACCCATGCGCGTGTGATGAAGATGCCATAGGAGCGGCTAGTGACACTGGATGCGACCCTGTGTGTGATATAACGATACAAACGAAACCAAAGCTTCTGGAAACTGGCTGAATAGGCCACCTCCAAACGTTATACATGCGGCGGACCTTCGGAAATAATTTTTTTGTAGAATAAATCTTCCCCGACTCCAAGCAACACCTTTCTAGTGAATAGCTGGCATAAATTTCAGGCAATTATTACCGCTCAACACTGTCAGATTGTGAAGATGACACCTTAGTTTGAAATTTGACTTGCAAAGGTTATTTTGATGACAGAACTTTGATGTTACTGTAGCATAACCACGAGCGACACGCACTTCTGTCAAGTTCGTCAGCCAAGGGCATTTTCCCAACAACAAACGCACATTCATTCGCGCAAAAGGTCTGTCAATAATGACTATGTTGCCAAAAATGGCAAATTCAAACTAATTCTGAGAGTTCAGTGGTGGGACTAACTAGTGCTGGGTGCAAGAGAAACAAATTCAACATGCCAAAATCGACGACTCAAGGCGTCGATCGCCGGTGATCGATTTGAATAGGCGTGGTAACGAAAGAGTTAATGTCAGCAAACTGTTTCATCTGGAATACTCATTAATATTTATTATATATTCAGTCATTCATACATAAACTATTGGAATGCTATATGGGGTTCCACGTATAAATCTCACTTAAATCCCGTTCTAATTATCCAGAAAAGAGCTCTTCGCGTTATACTACTATTAATATTACTGGCAGAGGAGACGATTTGTCTAAATGATTTAATTTTTTAAGTAGCCTGACTGTAGAAAAAATATTGATTCTGTAATATACCGAATATTTGATGCTTATCTACACTGATTATCACTGTCGACAGGCGGATGTCGTGCCTTGGTAGAGCAAGACGGGCAGGTGGGACGTGGAACGCATGCACGCGTTCGCCGATCAAGCTACGAACCTCTGCATACCGTGTTGCTGAAGCGCAGTGTGGTAGTGTATGCATGAGCACAGAGCACGTGCGTTGGTTACCGTACTACTTGCCCGTGCACATGGTGTCATTTCTGTACGTCAACTGACGACGCCTCGAAAAAGAGCATATCGAGTACCAGTGTTCATTATGTGCTTGTTAATGCATAATGGCGTGGGATTCACGATGCGCTGTGTCCAGGTAGTTAACAATTTCATCTACTACAACGGTTTCATCATGACCATTGGCGTTAGTCGTCGCGATTGAGATGTGCCACTTGGTGTCAACGTGGGTGCATCGACGTCAAACGGGGCTGTAGCTGCCAAACACCATTAGACATTGTACAAACTCTCATATCACTACACAATAAGCACAACTTCTGTGAAGGCACGCTTCACTTTCGTGTTATATCGATTCCTATGACAGAGTGATCAGCCAATTTTTTTTAAGCGCTGTCTTATCCCGGCGTCTATGCGACACAGAAGATATCGCCCTTTTCTGGGCAATATATTGTCTGATAATGATGGGCTTTATTGCGATAGCAATTATATGGACACTCTCGGCTGCTTTTCGCCGTCATGCCCCGTATATGTATATGTATATATATAACCAGGCCCCGCCCGTCGTTCGTGAGCGTGAAAAGACGCGAGGGGGGGGGGGGGGGCCTCGAGCGACCTTCGATTTTACGAGCGCGGTCGTCGCGGGAGCGCGCGTTATCTCCCCTTCTGGGCGGCCGACAGGGGGGGTGGGGGGGCGGTGTACCCTTCTACGTGCTGCGGTCTCAACGCGAAGAGAATGTGGTGAGCAGAGTGTCCCTGGAGCGGCCGTATGCTCTTAAACCAGCGTTTTCTAGAGTTGCGTGAGATCGGATCCAAAAGAGTTAGCTGCCAGCCTCACTTCGTATAACATTACAATTTGTTGCTATCGCATTCATTGCTTCAACCCTTGCGGTGAAACTCTGACTTTTTTCATAAATATGCAAGCTCACATAAAAAAAAAACTTGGAGATTTGCCTTCAAGAGAAGATCGCGATAGCGCAATCGGGACTCGTGCGAATCGCCTTCTGGAACTGCTAGCCTGCTTCGGTTCTCGGTGCGCGCCTCAACCGTGCCGTTAGGAAACGAACGGCGGTGAACGTAACATTGGCCGTTTCAAAGTATCATTTAATGCCTATTGCAAGCACAGTTGTTGAGTGCCCACTACGCCATAATCATTTCCTTTTGCGAATCAGCGCAGGGCCCACTACGTGTCCGTGGGGCAACACGCAAACCTACGCAGCTGTTCAATTTGTTGATGCTTCTGCTGCTGATGATGATCAAATATGTCTGAGCGCTTTGTCATGGGTGGGCCTTGAAAACACCCTCGAGTTGCTCAATTGACATCTTTTGACGCCTGGCGCGCTTCTAGTTCACGCGAGGCGACGCCAGAATGCGGCCTTCTGGCTCGCTAAGTCCGAACCCACGCCAGTGGCAGTGCACTGGGGATATACGTGCATACTACAAGGTACACCCAAGTGAGGAGTCAAATGGACGCAATGGAAGAAAAAGTAAGATTCTTCTAAAACAAGCACAAAATAAATTTCTTGACCCAAAACTGCTGTGGAACCTCACCAGTTGGAACATCACATCGCATTTTTAACATACCTGTGGTTAACCAAGCTAGCTGTTGTGGTTACCATTTGCCACGAGGTTTAATTGAACTGCAGAACCACCGTGGAGCAAAATTTCAGTCATGTGTAGCTTCTAGGTAAAAATGTATTGGTGTATTGATAGTACCGCTTCGCGATGCGGAAGCCTACGTATTTTGCCTATTTTTACCATCCACAACTCTTCGGCGTAGATAACCCCGAGGAACACATGCGTGCTTGTACTCACTCGAAGCCTTGGTGCTGAAGTTGTCACAAGTAGGCATTGCCGAATCCAGCGCTGGTTTTTGCTTGGACGCAGACCAAGTAAGTTGAGCCCGGAAACAGGCCCCGCAGGTAAAACTCCTGCGGGTCCGAGCTGTTTAGCAACACCGGCTCGGGGATCCAGGACTTGGCCAGCGTTGGATTGAATGTGTGGTATAAAGAAGCGTTCAACTGCGTAAAAAAAGTGGGAAGGAAGAAAATGTACTGCTCAGGACGACTGGAAATTGAAAGTTCAGTCAGCTATCTCAAGTACGTCGAAGGCTGTTTAAATAATAACAAATAAAAAACACTGATGTCGTTTGTGGTGACGTTTCTCAGCTTTTACAGAAACAATTTCTATCACGTCCCTGCCCTGTATTATTCACTTCGCAAATCGTCAAGGGAGAGGGAAGCAAAGGTAGGAAAGACAGTAGGGTTAACCAGGAAAAATCTCTGGTTAGCTACCCTGCATTGGGGAAAGCGACAAAGGGTGCCAAGCTGTCACAAAATAGCGCTTGAACCACACTCAAGAAAATCGCGTAAAAACAGGGCGCCGATCGGGTGCACGCCGCGATTCAAGGCTCCAGGAACGATTTCTTCTCTAAAGCGCGCCTTCCTCAATTACTCCGTGGAATACGCCGCCGAGAGAGGGTACATACCGCGCAAAATCTAGAAAATTCTAGAAATCAATACGGTGCATCTGCCGCCACAGACAATTGTGCGAAAAAGAGCTCGCCCTTTCCCCAAGCCTTCGCTCTGCTGTGAGCGGAGGAGGAATGTCGAAGATTCACGAATCCGCGTGCAATCCCATGTAAGCGGGTGGCGACGGAGGGTCAATCAGCCAGTGAAAAGGTCCTTGCAACACTTTGCGAAGTAATCATCGAATGGTTTCATGAAAAAAGCTGGTTGCCTGACCAATCAACCGCCATAGAAAATTTTAATATCCATTCAAGTACGAGTGGATTTATACACATTGGTCGGACGCTGTAATTGCTTTCTTTCTTTTCTCGTCGCGACGAGCTCGCTGGAAGCCAAGCAAGGTGTGATGATACGGGGGAAATAAGTTACGTCACGCGCGTCATGATCTTGAGCACTTTTTTGTTTAACTATTATCGACATTCTCAACGAGTTTTCTTGCCGTCGCCGTCATGTTACGCGTAAAGCCCAAACTGATAACATCCCCCCCACGCATCGCATGTTCTACCCTCGAGTAAAAGCACTCGAGCGGGGGTGACGCGCGCTGCTGCAGCAGCCATCAAACGAGCCGGCCCGCCTCCGTCGCTCGGCGGGTGCATGCGATAGCAGCGCCCTGCGTGTTAGACCTGGCGTCGTGTGCTCAAGCAGAAAGGAAGCACCCCGCTCATCTTGAACGAGCATGAAAAGACGCGAGGGGGTGGACGGGGGAGGCTTCGCTCGAACGGCAGCTGTGAACTTTGATTCGAAGGGCGCGGCTGCGATCACTGGCGCGCGCGCTATCTCGACAAGCAGCAGCGTACCGCTCGTATACCCTTATGCGTGCTGCGCTGTCAACTCGAAGACTCTATGTGCAAAGGCGATTTCTCCATGGAGCTGCCGTATTCTCTTATGCCAGCGCTTTCTAGAGCTACGCGAAATCGGATCCAAAAGAGTCCGCTGCCAGCCTTACTTCGTATAACGTTACAAATTGTTGCTATCGCATTCATTGCTTCGCCTTTGCGGTGAAACTGTGATTGTGTTTCCTTCAAACGCATGGCTTACTTTCACTCTCATATCGCGAGCGCAGGCACGTGGTGGCCTCTGGAGGCGGTCACGGTAACTGTGCAGCTCACGATGCTCAAATCAGCCAATGGTCGTGATTTTCGGTATATGGCAAGGCCATTTGGGTATATGTCATCATTTATAGAAAGAAAATATGATGATTTCAATGTGAATTCTAGATTTAATTGTAAAGACATTTAAAGTGCAGCATAATGTTGCAAATAAAGTGTCAGGGCTTTGAAAACTTGTAGTGTATTTATTCATTTATACAGAGCCCTCAGCGCAATTCAGAGATTAATGAGGGAGGTGGGGGGTTCTCGTCAATAAGTGTACACTGTACAATGCGCTGTGCGGCTTCAACGTGCGGTGCGGTCGGTTGCAACTTCAATAATAATAATCGTCAATAATTTTTATTCTCACAGAAATATTCATGAAACACGCGGAGGTATAGCAGGACAGCAAAAAAAAAAAAAAAGACGCAGACAGGTACCAACGCGTACGAGGAGCGCCTGTCCGCCGTACGCCTGGGAAGATTGGTCGACGCCAGCGCCACGGCATCGCTGCACGCTGAAAGGCCCGCGCCCAGGCAGCCGCTCGCGCCACTCAAAAGTTCCAGTACACTCCGGCGCTGACGATGATAAAACATGTCTGAGCGCTTTGTAATGGGTGGGCCTTTAAACCACCGACTAGTTGCTCAATATATATGTTTCGACGCCTGGCGCGATTGTACGCTTCTGCCGCGCATTACATGACGCGTTGAGGAGACTCCTTCTGCTACATGACAATCATACATTGTTTTGTTCCATAGCAGTTTTGAAGAGATATCGAGGCTCTGTGGTAGAACACCTGCTTGCCACGCAGACGGCCTGGGTTCGATCCTCACTCGGACCCGAAAATTTTAAAGACGATAGTCTTTCTTGGGATACTTGAACGCAAAAATTTTGGTCTTTCTGTCTGTCTGTCGGTAACCCGATTCAGCTGCTCAGCCAAAGTGTAACAACTTTCTGAACGCCCAGCCATCTTGAACTGGTGTTGCCATTCATACTTGTGAACATATTAGATCAAAAAGCAAATACTACGCATACCTGAGGCACAACATTAATATGTAAGTATCACGTCGTGTGTTCTTTTATTAGAAAATACACAGATACGTAATTCTAAAGACCCTATTGTCTTTTAATCTGTGCTGAAAATGCGAAGCTGTGCATGAACTACGACGCTTTGCACGAAAAAGCGCTTTGCCGACGAGGAAGCGCTGCCTCTGGCAGTGGCCCTTGGTTCAGCACAAGCTCATGTTTTTCGATGGCGTCCATATCTCGCGCAGCGCCGCCTCTATTTTATCAATGCCAGCCAGATGCGGCCAATTCAACGTAGAGTAGGCGCTGTCTGAGGCAAGGCAAAACATAGTACTACGGCCTGCACAAGACTATCATCTTTCGACGACATTTGCAGCGAAGCATGCAGATACGCGGCCAATTGTTTAGTATTAATTTTTTTTGCATCTCTCTCGATTTTTCGGTCACGGAAAAGATGATTTTTCGCTCACAACCAACGACGCCAACGCGGACACCGACGCCGGAATTTTTGCGAAACGAGCTCTGTAATGCTATCGCGTTAAAATACATTCATTCTGAATACTTCGTTTTCACTGTGGTATCAGTCGATACATCTTAGCAGGTAAGTAGGCGCAAGTTATTTAAAAGTTGAATAAAAAGCCCAGTTTTCACTTATGGACGTGAATTATGAACACTACAGACATTGTAGCAATTTTTATTGCTTGATGTATGCTACCTTAACAAAAAATTACGAGTGCGGGACATAACCTTTCCTGGAAAACACTAGAATTGATCGGCGCATTCCAAATAAAATTGATGGTGAAGAGTTTGTCGTATTTTGCTGGAAGCCGGTTGTCAGTAGGACTATGTTGTTTTTTATTATGCTTTACTGTACTGTGCCATCACCTAGAAATGTCACAAAAATAAATACTTTAAAAATTTAAAGAAATCTATTGTGCGCCCCCCTTTTGCGCTAGAACCACACCTAAGGTTCTGTTATCTTGATCCTATAATTTACTACGATCTATCAAAACTTCGGGGTGAACGTGAGATGACCATGGGATGAGCATATCCATGACATCATCTACAGTGACAATAATTCCGTGTAGTGAGAAGTTACCTTATAACCTCTTACCTTATAACCTCTCAGCCAGCCGTTCTTGATGGCTGGCGGGTCCCATTCGATCTTCATGCTGTCCTCAGACTGCTCCGTTGACCTAATGCTGGCGGGAGCCTCTGGCACTGTGAATCAAGTGTACGGCACTGGGAACTCATGTTATAATGTTTGCGAAATGTCGATATGAATGATAAAAAAATCACCGCCCAAGCACTCCGTACAAATGGTTAACCAGCGAAGCTGAAATGTGCGGCCCCAGTGTTTAGCAGTGGGTTCAACCCGACGCTGCACCGAAGCCTTCCACAATTATCGTTGCCAGGTTGTGGTCGAACCACAGGCGGTCACAGACGTCGCAGCGGAAGCCAAAGTGCCGCTGGAGAAACTCTCGCCCAAAGCGGGCGTTCGCCCCGGCCAATGCGCTCCCGCAATCACGTCGACGCGGTTCTGCCCGCAACGCCGTTTCTTCGGCGCGCCAGAGGGCGCGCCGTGGCTGCAAGCGTTTGACCTTGCAAGCGTCGTACCCAAGCTCGCGCGCCAATGGCGCGCGAGCCTGGGTACGACGCTCAGAACGACGTAACTGATAGCACAGCCAATGGAGACCGCTCGTGACACAGATGCCGAACGCTTTTTCGTTTCTCCTAGCCATATACAGCTTTCGCTGTAAAATGCGTGCACTAAGTTTGATGCCGCATCATTTTCATCGGCTCTCGAAATACACTCCGCCATTTACGTTGCGTTGTACATATCTCTCTATTTTGTGAGTTACATCATCCGAGTGCCTAACTGCAAATCCCGCAGTGGTAGCTCATCGGGTAAGGTGTCACTCTCGTAATCAAGATGATGCGTGCTTGATTCCCTGCCATGGCGGTCGCAGTTCTACATAGGCTAAGCCGAATAACATCAGTAATAATAATAAACCCTAGGGTTTTAAATCGCAAAACCACGATATATTTATGAGGGACACGGTAATGGAGGGCTCCAGAAATTTTGACCATCTGGTTTGCTTTGGCTTGCACCTAAAGCTAAGTACACGGGCCTCGAGCATTCTGCCTCCACCGGGATTCAATCCCGTGACCTTCGGGCAGACGCGTAGCGAGGAATTTTTTTCGGGGGGGGGGGGGGGGGGGGCAGTTGTTGAAGGCCTTGAAAAATCCCTGTTTTCATTATTTATTCTCAGTAAAACAAGCCCCTCCGTCCGAATTTCGGGGGGGGGGGGGGTGGCTATGGGCCTGCCTTCGGCTCAGCAGTCGAGCACAGTAACCGCTAGACCCCCCATGGCGGGTGTAACCACATGCGTGTACTTGCATTTAGGTGTGCGATGAAGCACCCGGGTGGTCAAAATTAATACCGTTCCTGTACGGCGTGCCCCATAGCCTCATCATTTTTTCCGCGCATGACAGCTCATTAGAGTTTCCCAGGAGGCCCCCCATCTCATAAGTGATTACCTTGAAATATTAATTATTTCGTGTTGAGGAACTTGTAGACTATTATTAGGTTTGGCGCACTCTTGATTGAACTGAGACGAATTCAGCTGAGACGAAATTGCAAGTTGGGATCTAGGCTAACGAAGAAAAAGTTACATTATGCTTAGTTAGCTGCCGAGATCAAGATATGGCTGTGATAAGTACCGTAGTGGTGGACCACCAATTGATTTTTACCCCATTGGGTTCTTATGCGCACACATAAAATCTATGTAACCGTGTATTTTTTTGTCTTTTGCCCTCATGAAAATGTGGCCGTCATGACGGAGAATCGAATCCCCGCCCTTGAGCCTAAGGCTAAATGATACGAAAAAACAACTTGACAAAGTGTAACTGACAGATAAGTTACTACCTTCAGAAAATCATTCGTTCACACATCGAATGCTCCATTTTTAGCTACAAGACGCATGCCGCTCTTGCGACAGCCAATCGTGCAAAACTAAATTTTATTTTCGCAATCAGGCTTTATAACCGTACTTATTCCGCATTGCGCAGATGCATATTCTGTCTTACCAAGGCCACAAAATGTGTGTGGTTCTGACTCAACATTTCTTCTAACGGAACTGCGACACTTTTTAATAATGATTCGCAACACAATGCCGCTAATCACTGGTGGGAAGAATGCCCACAAGCAGTAAAATTAGTTACGCATAGTCGAGTGACTCATAGGCGTAGTCCGTGCACTGTACATGCCGGCTGCAGATTCATGCATAAATTGTAGGCTGATGCACCCTTAATACGCCTTACCCATTTCCCTGGTGTCCACTTCTACTTCGATAGAGTATGGGGAATAGCCAGTACCAATATTTTTAGCCCGCACCTAAAGAGAGAAGTATAAAAAAACGATAATCGAGATGACGATTGCACAGAATACGTGAAAATGTTGAATCTATTTTCCATTTCATGGTTAGAGCTGCAAAAAATGAAAAAAAAAAAAAACCAGTGAATTTCTTATTTCCCTTCTCAAAAACCTACATGTTTGAACTTTACTGATGACGGCAGTTGCATACGTTTTATCCACAAAATTTAAACGCCATAAGATTGACGAATTTGCATCTCGCATTAAAGCGCAAAAAATGAGTTTCACCGCAAGGGTGAAGCAATGAATGCGATAGCAACAAATTCTGATGCTATGCAAGGTGAGGCTGGCCCCTTAATCTTTTGGATCCGATCTCACGCAACTCTAGAAAACGCTGGTGTCAGAGAATACGGCCGCTCAAGGCACATTTTTCGCACAGTCTCTTCGTGTTGAGAGCGCAACACGTAAAGGATATACAAGCCGCCCGCTGACGGCTGCCGAGATAGCCAGATAACGGACGCGCCAGCGACGACCGCATCGTAAAATCAAAGACCGCAGTTGCTGCTCGAGGGATTCCCCCCCCTCCCCCCCCCCCCCCCTACCACCACCACCTCGCGTCTTTTCATGCTCGTAAGAGACGGGCGGCGCATTTCCTCTCTGCTTCAACATTCGACGGCCTATATTTAGAGAAAGGGGTCGTGAAACGTTTTCCGAAAATTTTCAGCTACGTGTGTATTCAGAATCCTGGCCGTCCATTCAATACTATACCTCGATTCATTTCATCGTGCGGGTTCATTTAATAGCTATAAAAACACAGTTTCGATTCCCCGCTCACGTTCCCCTCAACTGTAAAGTTGACGTCACTTTAAGTCAGCCAATGAAAAGTCTCTGTCGTCGACGAAACATGGCGACACAGCGATGTTTGCTGAGCCATAGTTGACCGAGGTTCGTAGCATCATACCGGTTCGATTGCGGTGCCGTATGCAGCCACGAACGTTGTTTCCTGTCTGCCGATGCACATGGTAGGCACAGCGAGGACTAAGCCACCCAAAACACGCCGTAAAATACGACCTAATGCAACCAGCAACCTTCGCTCGCTCGCCGCGCCGAGCGAGCGAAGGCAACACATGACGGAGCCCGGATGTACTAGAAAGCGGAGCCAAGCAGATCACTCGCTGTACTTTCACAGTATAAATAGCTCAGAGCGCAAAATTTGCTGTGTTATTTTTTCTTTCCTAGGTTCCTATAAATCTATCATTTTGGAGCAAAAAAAGCTAACGCTCTGTTTATAACTTCTCTTACCATGACGTTTCACTGACGTCACATGTTGGTGCCTATGACGGCCGGTAGGGGCGCATTGTCGTTTAGGAGCCCAAGGAAACTGCGATTTCAGACGGGCGTCAATAATTATAGGCTGGACATTACGCCGAAATATTTCGGAATCGGCATGTCCAATCCTTAATGAAGCATGGAAAATTACAACCGGGCAGCTTCATTTTCGTTTCACGACCCCTTTAAGGGCCATGTTTTAATGTGCCTTGATGTGTGCGCGCCCCTTAGGCTGTTGCCATTCTTTGAAGGGGCTGATGCAGCCACGACGCGATTTTGTGCCACACGTCCCGCGCCTCTTAGCGTCGCCGCCGTAGATTGGTGACACGCCGGTAAGACGCCGTGGGCCCAAATATGGCAGCCGCGCCGCAGTAGACGCCGCAGATATCCTCACCCTGAAGCGTACAAAGCGTGCATCAAGGCACCCTACTATCTATATTAGAGACATAAGATATCGCATCATAACTTGACTGAATATGAGGAGCAATCAGTGGTAAGGATAAAAATGAAAATTAGTACATTGAGCTTATAGAAATTTTGTGACCAGCTGGGATCGTCACTGCCCCTAGCGGAGCAGATCCCAACCACGCGCTCCTTTCTACGTGGCCTGTGGGATCTGCTTCGACTGCGAGCGAAACACAGAGATCACACAAGGAATACGCCAGGACATACGAAAGTTTCGCTTGGGAGTGCCATCCCCATACACCTGAAAAAATTGGCGCGGCCTCCAGAAATTCTTATACTTTATTAGTTTACAGCCCAGCGTATTTATTTAATTCAGTCTACTTTCTTCGTGTTTATCGTGCACTGATCACATGAATTTATTGTTTCCCTTATAATAGGATCCTTAAGGGTTCAGGTACGATGATTCTGCGTGTCCATCGAAAACCCCAAGTTTTGAAAATTTCCTCGTAATTGAGGTTTTCGCGGCACTGATAATTCAGGCTACAGGTTCTTCAATAAAAAGTTATCGCAAAACAAAGCTATACGATGCATGCGTGCCTAACTGCGTCAAATGATTTACCTTTCTTATAAAACGAATGTGGTATGGTGTCTTACCATGAAGAAATACGTCGTGTTAGCCTCCAGTTGTTGGACGGTGAAACATGGTCGAGCTTCCCGATTCCTTGCATCGCACATGCTGTTGTTGATAACAGTCTCAGTCAACTGGCGTCGTTTCTTAATGTTGTAGTGTTTGAGCTGGTAGTGTTCCAAAACACCAGCAGGGGGGATAAGGAGCGTTCCATTTGAGCAGTATGCTGTTTTCAGAAAGTTGGTCATACTCCAAACCTCCGGGAGCATTTGGAGCTGAATATAGGAGAAAAAATACGGTGAACTGGGTATTATAACTTTTCAAAAAAAGAAAAGAAAAAAACGACTATGCACTGAGCGAGAGCTCAAGTGCAGAATAAAGTTGATTGCATCAATTACTATTCAGTTCTTGACTTGGGTATCGCAAATTTTAAGTTATTTGAGCTGAATATGAAAACTCGTAAAACTCGTTTTTGCATTCCCCTAAGACAACTGGAAGGGGAAAGCCATATTCTGCTTCCTCTTCACAGTCGATATATTGCCCGTATCTTCAATGAGTAATAGTAACAACTCTATCAAAATACAGCTTGACGAAATTTTTCCAAAACACGCAAAACTAATGTCGCACCACCTTTTAATACGTATTCTAGGTGATTACCTGCTACATTTAACAATAAAGGTAGTCATTCCGACGGATGCTTAGCAAGATGAAGAAAAATGTGGAATTGGGATTTTCTCTCCTACTCTAGATTGGTCGTTTTCTCTTCGCCTTCCAGATTTTCTACCATTTTTGTAGCAAAATTTCTGGCAATAATTTTAGCTCTCCGCAAATTAACAGCATCAACCAGTTCTGCCGTAATTTTAACAGATTCGCTATCGGTACGTTCCACCCCCACTGCAAATGAGGACTCACAAGGGCTGAGTGCTTTCAAATCATTAGTTCACAGTAAAACAATTTACACCCATAAGGGTGTAATGTGGGTGTTTGTGTTAAAAGCACCCTTATGAACACCCTTATTACACCCTTATTTTCAAAATTTGGGTGTTGGTAAGTAAAACACCCTTGCAACACCCCATTTACAGCCTCATCTGAGGGGTGTAATGAACAAGGCTACAAATGTACGAAATTTTTGTGCAGGTTTTGCTTATATATTAAGTATAGATGAACCCTCTTGATACCAGCAAGGCCTGTCCTACTAGCTGCTTGCGGTTCTAGTAACGAATCGAAGTAGGAAGTAACGTAATGCAAGCGAAACACAGTGTTCATTCATAAAGCGCGCGAACTACAAAGACGGAAGACACAACAGGAGCGCCGCTGATCTAATAGGATCAGGGCCAATCCTGTTTGTGTTCCTCTCGTCTTTGTCGTTTGCGTGCTTTGTGAATACTGAAAAAGTGAACTAGCCCAAATCAAGGTAATGTTGCGTACAATCCCCCCCCCCTCCCTAAAGAGCGATGATCTTAAAGCTGGAGGTAAAACGTCTGCCATCTGCAAAATACCCTCAGCGCAGTTGACATAGCCATAACCTCGACGGCAACGGGAGATCAGGGCCCTTAAAACTGGACATTGACGTGATGTATTTTGAACCGGGCACGTATTATTTAACTACTGTTGCGAATATTGCTCTTCGTGCTACACATTCTTCGTTAAGTGCATCAGAAAAATGAAAAGGAGGGCACCAACTATAAAGAAGAATGCGAAAAAAGACGTTTCGGTTCCCGTGACGGAGCCTTGCTCGCAATGACGGGAGCCTTGTTGACTAGATTGCGAACAAAATGCTCGTCAGGGGCGCCGAAACGCCTTTTTTCGCTTTTTTTTATGACGGGTGCCCTTTTAATTTTATGATGTTACTTCCCGAGCATACGTGCTTCCGTCAAAACCTCAACTTCATTAAGGGTGAGAAGTCAACAGTACTGCACCCTTTTCAGTGGTGGTCTTGTTCGAAGGACTGCAAGCAAAGTACAAATATGGGTTCTCTTCAAATAGTGTAACGATCCATGCATGCAATGTTGCGTGGAGCAATGTCCTGCGCAAAATGAAGGCGCTCATGAAATATCGCCTGTGTCGGTTTTGTCGAGTCCATGAGACAACGGAGCATCCGTTGTCTCATGGACTCCTCGTCCTGTGTTTAGCGCCGTTTTTATTCTTCGTCTACCATGCAGCACCAACCAGCCCAATCAAGCGCATTGTTAAAGAGTATGTGTGCCATCATAACATACGTGACTCAGTCATTTAAGTATGGCGTGGCCAGCTCATGATTGCTAATAATTTTCGCACTGGTTAGGATATTCAAAAATCAACTTTTGCTCATTAGTGCACATTTCCGTACGGAATTAGAGCAGGTTTTAATTCCGAACTGAAATGACTTTTTCAGTACCATACGGTTGAATAAAAAAAAGAAACTTTCAAATTTTGCTTGTGTTCATCGTGTTTTGTCTTATTGAGAAAGCTTTCTAGTTTGAAGTTTTAAGTTTAAAGCTGCCAGTTTAAAGAACGCATTTCCCTTATTTCATATATGGACAATTTATGGAGGGAATTTGAAAGTCAGGATTCTAGAAACATGTCGACACCGATATCCAAAATGGCACAAATCTAGTCGCCGGTTCTCAAATGTAGAGATTTTGTTCCACGGTGATGTTTGAACACATGGTGACCACACGGAGTGGCTTACGAAAACAAGGGCTTGAGCCCAGTACCGTCTCTGTAGCTTACCCGAACAAAGAGTTGTTAATTGCATATACGAATAAATAATGCCATCACCGCTTAGAGATATCATTTATGAAGCTGCGGACCGGCAGCGAAACGTCTGCGGGCCGCGTGTTTGAGACCCCTGCTCTAAAAAAGACACGTGAGCTCTCTTTGGAGATTATTACGCTCTAACCCGCTTCAGTGGTCTAGTGGTTGCTTGACTGCCGTCCCGAATGTCAGTGGACTGAATCGCGGCCAAGACGGTCTTATTTCAAAAGAGGCATAATGCTAGAAGCCTATGTATTTGTATTTACGTACATGTTAAAGGACCCCAGGTGGTCGAAATTTCAGGAGCCCTCCACTACGCCGTCTCTCATATACACATCCTAGTTTTCGGACGTAGTACCCCGTTAACTGTGTTCTATATTAACACCGCATTTAGCTCAGGCACCTGATGGTATAGAATCTACAGATCCTAATGATTTTCTGAAAAAGACAAATTGTGCCTGTTTCGAATACAGCACACAGGGACAATGAAGGTACTCTCCGGTTTCTCAGAAACAGAAGCTTCACAGCATCGAAAAAAAAAACGAAAAAGAAAACGTTATTATCGGAACGAGCACAATTAGAAGAACGGTGGCAGGTCACGTTTCCCGCTCTCATTTTAAGCATGCACTCATTCCTACCCCAGCTCCGCCTACCATAACTTTCTTCTTTATCATGAGCCTGATGTCAGCTACGCTAGGTGTATTAAAGGTTCATACGTGCATTGTTCATAAGCACATCATAGGTTACGTCCATTCACAATGACGTCAGGTCACAAAGGCGGCTTGTAGACGGTTACCATAACAGTTTCCAAGTCGTCAATGTGCATTATTCGCAATGTTGCTGGAGGGCAAATTGTGTGGAGGCTCTATGCTTAGGCCAGTTTGCTTTAGCTTGCAATTTGAACGATAGACTGTTCGTTTAATCAGTGAATACCTATGAATACGCAGTGGATTCGCCCACAGCGTGCTCATAGAGCTTTGTAGAAAGGCAGAGGAAAAGGAAGGAAAGGCAGGAAGGTCAACCAGACTCTCGTCTGGTTCGCTATCCTACGCTGGGGGGTAGAGGGATAAGGTATAAAAGATAGGGAGATAAAAAAAGGAAGCATACAGAAATTTTCGCGGGCTTAAACAACACTGCTGCGTTCCACAGTAATGGACGCAGGACCTCGGGCACATCACGCAGCACTCTAGGTAATCGAGTCATGGTGCCTACTGAAAGCTTTCAAGCACTGGACACAGAACATCCAGTACCTGTTGTACGGACTGAGCGTTTGGTGATTTAAGCTTGCTGACACAGCAACAATGATATTACTCTAAGAAAGGAGCAAGTAAGAAGAAAACGTACCAGCGGAAGGAGTTGTGAAGTTGATAAAGGCGAACAATTGCGATCGACCAGCAGCATTCTCGGCGTACACCTTAGATCGGTACCGCGTATAAGGCAGCAGGTCCCGGAAAGTTATCGACGTCCAGTTGACCCTGCTGTGTCGCAGCTCAGTCTCCCAAGGGTCAACGCTGTCCATTTCTACAAAGTAGGAAGTGATGGGCCCATTGCGCTGTCCGCAGGGTACCTCCTCCCACGTTAACGTGTCGGCGTTCCGTGAGATACTTGAGTACTGCAGCTTAGTTGGCGCTCCCTCAGGAACTGTCGAAGTAATGCAATTTTTACAAGTTTTTCGAAGTACTTTGTAGTGGTAGCAAAAGAAATCTATGAACGCAAATGTAACGCACGTAAATGTGGCAGTCAACTGCTTTTCTTCTCGTTCTGAATCAAATTACGACAAAACTTTTGTCACTTCTCGGAACAAATCAGTTGTGCAGAAAATGCTAACATGGCAGTCATCCCTTTACAAGATGTCATACATGCACAACTAAAAAAATGCCTAGGCAAATTCTACATAAGGCATTCGTGAGAGATCACATGGCGTAGAAAGCATTTGTTCAAACAAGTGCTAGAATATAACGACAACCGCAAACGCAACACACTGTCGCACTGGCTGCACGAAACCAGGCTTTCTGGGCTTCGAGAGTGATAGTATCAGAATTGTAGTGATGGTTTATATAGTTACAAAACGTAGTATATAAACGAACATACAGAAGGAGCTATCACAGACGAAAGCTTACGGGGACCTGCCATTACTCAGTGCATCAAACAGTGGCAGATTCAAAACTGTGATAAATATGTATCGTGATTACCGTGTCGCAATGTAGAAGGAAACCATGTCACATGGCTCTAAAATTGCTCGTCAGGCCGGTACGATAATACCAACTCACTCGCTTGGTCTGTGCAGAACGTCGCATCCAGCTCTGGGCCGTACTTGATGGTAAAGGCGGCGATGGCGACAAGATACTTGGTGTAGGGGCGTAGTGACGTCAAGTTCACGCTGTCATGCTTCAGTGGCACCATTATTGTCGTGCTGTTCTGGGCAATCTCTTGACAGGGCTGTATACGCAACGCAAGTGGCCTGTAGACGACGCGGTAGCTCCGGATAACGCCGTTCTTTTCTGTCGGAGGTCCCCATGATACAGTTGCGCTGCGAGAACCATTTCGAAGCAGGCGTACGTAGGCCACCTTACCAGGAGCTGCGTGGAAGAGAGACAGAAAAGTCACCTTACACGTCTGAAGGCACACGAAAAGAAACTGCAGCAATGTCAGGCACTAAACAAGTTTCAATGTTTTGCCATACAAGAAGACCCTGCTAGAACAGTCCAATGTAGCAACATCGTTGTCATTGCTTTGGTTTGCATCGTAGCTCTAGATTGCTATTTTATGTCGCAGAAGAGTTGCGAAACTTATAACAAATGAAAGGGCGCATGAAGTTTTTTTGTCGGTTGGGAAGCGGGTTGGTAAGGAAGAGGCGGGAGAGGAAGGGAGACTTGAAGTAGGGCGCGAGAACTGATTTTCTTGAGGCGCAGCACAAGCCATCTTCGTCTGTCGACGCGTTTCAAAGTTGTAGCAAACCACTTAGGAAAAGGGAAGGAATATTTGAAAAGAAAGAAACTGTTTTTCTTTTTCTTCAGACTTGCTCGCAAGCGGAAATTTCAGCCAATTCTGGCGCTGCAGATGATTAGTGAAGGCGGAGAGTGAACGAAAATGGACACTCACGAAAGGGATATTGCTTCGCAAGTTGCCTAGGGTTGTCGTGTTATTTTAAATGCGAAGCATTTCTTAGCGAACTTCGGCGAGTTTGAGCGTATCTATCTATCTAGCTATCTATCTAGCCGCCTACGACTTTGTGCTCTCCTGGCCGTATCGTTAATGGGATTTATACCAAATTTGGTATGGCATAACATGACTGTATGACGAACACAAATGGCTGGTCATATCAGGAAAATCATGACTAACTTGTCATGAAAACTATGATTTACATGCCACGCTCATGGCGCGCTCGCGGCCGTTTCGTTGGCTTGATATACACCAAATTTGGGATTGAGTGACATGACTGTATGACGAACATAAATGACAAGTGGTAATAAGAAAATCATGACTTCATGAGCGACATGACTTGCATTTCACGCTCATAGCGCACTCGCGGCCGTTTCGTTAGCTTGATATACACCAAATTTGGTATTAAGTGCCATGACTGTATGACGAATATAAATGACAAGTGGTAATATGGAAATCATGACATGTCATGAGCGACATGACTTGCATTCCACGCTCATGGCGCGCTCGCGGCCGTTTCGTTAGCTTGAGATACACCAAATTTGGTATTGAGTGACATGACTGTATGACGAACGTAAATGACTAGTGGTAATATGGAAATCATGACTTGTCATGTGCGACATGACTTGCATTCCACGCTCATGGCGCGCTTGCGGCCGTTTCGTTAGCTTGATATGCACTGAATTTGGTATTGAGTCACATGACTGTATGACGAACATAAGTGGCAGGTGGTAACACGAAAATCTTGGCATGCATGTCATCTACAATGCCATTTACATGCCACGCTCATGGTGCGCTTGCGTCCAGTTCGCTAGCTTGACATACACCAAAATTGGTATATCGCGATGTGACTGTATGACGAACACAAATGACAGGTCGTAACATGTAAAACACGACATGCAAATTATGTAATACATGATTTGCTCCTTCCTGGCTGCTTCGCATTACATCGATTCCCACAGTGAGTGGGATCTGCCGGCTTTTTAGTAGTAGAAGTATCGATTGACACTCTTCACTGTGTTTTAGACAACCATGGCAAGCACCCGTGCCAATTGTACAAAAAAACATGACAGAAATGAAAATATGAAAAATGAAAATGAAAAATGAAAATATCTTAAGAACGATAGGATGTGTTAACAGAAGATTGTATACGATATAGTAGACGTTATGCTGTATCATAGTAAAATTGTGAGCATCTAATTAGTAGAAATGAGTATAAGCAGAAATTAAAAAAAACGCACCCGGCAAAGTGGTACGGAATTGATCGTTGTGCGACAAGTGAATATTTATATTTCAAGGGAATAGTTCTACACTCTAACCACCGTAACGTTTACGACAGCATAAAAGAGCAAGTAACTTATAATGTAGAAGTTACAAGGCTGTCACAACAATTTTATCTTTGTGTTTTCTTCATTTACCTCTTAAATAGAGGTTACATTGACAGTGGCATGCCATTTTAAACGCTAAAGCACCGTGATAGGCATAGTAACCTTTAGATTGTAACTTATAAAAACGCAGTGACACATCTGTCAGGGGACCTGCACTGTGGAGTGGAAGTTTATTGATCCATGTGTCAAATCGCGATATGTCTTGTTCAAGGCTGGCTTTAGCAATTGAAGAGTGGATAATGTATAAACAGAACGGGTCTTGGCAACAGAAAGGTAAATTACAGTAGCAGCGATTTTACATTGCGTGATACTGTGGCAGGCGATGGTGCGGTATAAATTAAAACTGCAGTTGAATAAAGTGAGTCCGGTTCCAAAACCCGTAATTGAAAAAAGTGGCATAAAATCCGAACAGACATGGGCGAAGCAGGAAACAAAATACCTTCTTATGTTGGTTCAATATTTGTGCTAAACAACTTCTTAAGTTTCCCTCATATCTATTTTGATTTTAAGCCGCGGGACTAATTGATTTGCCCCTGGGAAGCTTCGCTAATAGCGGAGTAGAAGACACATCAGATGCTAAATGGCGACAAGATAAAGTACTGTAAGCACACGACAATCGACAAAATTAAACTAACGATGCGATCGAAGAACCATTCCGCGGCGCGAGAAAAATATGTTCCAAGACTCGAAATACAATTTATCCGAATTTCTTTGTCGTTCTTTCTAGTTTTCTTTCCTTTTTTTTTGGCGTGAAAATTAACTGGCCGTAAAGTACAGCAAACGTCAGGTCACAGCATTGCACTATACACGCTTGACCTTTATCAATTTGCCAACACAGGAGAAAAAGAGGCCGCAAGAGGCCGCTTGACCCTTTTCGATTTGCCAACACAGGAGAAAAAGAGGCCGAAAAAGATGCCATCGGCATATTTAAAGCCCTGGCTAGAGTGTGCTCTGGCACCTTGCTTAAGACGTTCGTGCAACCTTGATTTTAGTGGCATTCAGTAGCGTAGAAAGCGGCTCTGTTCTAACAAAACTTTGACGGCAATCATCTCCCGTTAGTGCAATTAACAGAAAGCTGTGAAATATGCATTGTGAAAGAAACTTATACACAGGCAGATATGTCGCCAGAGTTCCTCTGCGTTATCTTGGCAGTAGGTTTTACAAAATCTTGCACTTCAATAAGAATAGTGAGCCTTAGTGAATCCAATCATCTACTACCAACTTCGACTCATGTTTAAGGGGTCTCTGTTACCTTTTTGGAAATGACATATGCCCTTCAATCGACTAAACTCACTCGCACTAGACGCTCATCAAAGGTTTTCACAAAACACATCAAAATAGTACTTAAGCTTCAGTGACGACGTGTTTCAAAACGATTAGAATTATGCAGATTGAGTAAAAGAACAAAAAAGTGGGAGAAGCAGATTCTCTCAAAAATTTATTTGATGGTCATCAGTGTAAAATATTAAGAACATGCTAGATTGAAAAGACTTTCGCGCCAGGAATAAAAGCCTTGCAGCGTGCGGCTAGCAAATTGCATTTTACTGATGAAAGACGGAACAAAATATGACTTACTACAAGTCACTGAGAGCGTATACCAAAATGGTTTCATAGGAGTTTTGAAAATGACAGAAATTGTTTATAGCGTTCAAAATATTGTGTGGGTACAGCTGACAAAACTACTTTTAATTAGCTCAAGAAGGAAGAGTGAACACGCGTTGTAATAAATATTACAAAAGACAACCTTGAATCAATTTACAAACCGTAGCGAGTAAAAAGCCCTATTGAAATGTTCCGTGAGTATTCCAATAATTCTAGAAGTTTGCGTGTGATTCTGATATAAAGGTATGCAAATTATACGCAGTCTACATATAACCAGTACAACGAATCTGAAGCCATAGAATATATTAATACGGCATTTCTTTAGGGAAACGGTAAACTATTCAAAAACGTCAGTCAAGATTGTACGTAATGGACTTGGATTTCTAGGATGCAGTAAATGACGTAAGCCATAAATAATTAGAGACTTCCGAATGAGGTCATGGTCCGGTTTTGAACGAAAAGGGGATTGCAGTGATAATTTGTGCGACATTGATTTCTAACATACTTTGATCACGTGCACTGGAAGCTCGAGCTACGAGCGTAATGAGCTGTGACACTATACAGAACTAAAACCTTTCACAGTACTCACCGTCCTCGGCTGATGTCACGTGCCATGTCTTGGTCCACGGACTATATTTGTTGTCCGGTGTTCTTACACGCAGTCGGATTGCCACTGCTGTGTACGGAATCGTCGGTATCCTGTACACGTCAGCGGGTTTCGTGCTGTACTCGGTCAAGTTGAACTCCACCGGCCTACCATTGACTTCGAGTACTACATTCACACTCCAGCACTGCCAGCTCTCCTTGCCAGGGTTCTGTGGTTGAAAGAATGGACGAGAAGTTGAAAAAGTCGCGATTTCGCTGCAAGGGCGAAGCAATGAATGCGATAGCAAAAATCGGAATATCATACGAAGAAGGCTAGGAGCTCGCTCCCGTAGCTGACACGGCCGCTGCATCGAGCGAAGTCACCTTAGTGTGGTCTATGGCTTCAACGCAAACTTTGCGATTGAAGCACGACACCTACGAAGCTATGAGCCATCTGACGAACGCCCCTCAAGAGATAAGCGCGTGAGCTCTGGCGGCCACGCCTTGAAGATCTAAGTAGGGAGCTGGAGGCGAGCAGCCCCGCTACCGCGGGAGGCAGGCACCTCAGAGATGTGCCTACCACAAACGGTAAATGGTGTTTATGAACAGCGCTACAACTTTTAAGCACTTTAAAACTTTAATAATAATAATAGTCTTTATTTCTATCAACGATAGAGACGAGACTGCGGGTAAAAGTCGCTTGAAGGACAAGCAACTTGACAAAGGCCCGCAGCCACCTCTACAGTGCAGGCAGCGATAGCACGCATGTTCAGAAAGAAAAGAAGAAAATCATCATACAGAAAGCATAATCAGCATACAAAAAATTCAAAAGAATTCCAAAATACAAAGACTTCAATTCCGCATTAACCGGTCAGTTTTGGTTTCGGTAGGGATCCTATAACGCACATACGTTGGGTATTATCTAAGAAAATAAAGGGTTTTTTTCGGTGAGGCCTGAGGCACCACGTATGTGACTCTATTTAAAGAGACACTAGTTCACGAGGAAATGGAAGCTTGAAGAGATGAAAAATTAGTGAGCATGTGGTGTTGCTGGAGCCGACGTTTCGACTAGCAGACTTGCACTCTGTTGCATCTTGAAGAAGACTAGACCGCTAATCGAAACGTAAGCTCCAGCAAAACCTGGTGTTCACGAATTGTTTACGCGCTTTTAAAACGACGCGCAAACTCTCCTTTGCGTCCCACAACTCTCCGACGTGGGTGTAAGGATATCTGAAGTAAGTTCACGTGTTTCTTTAATGGGAGGCGTATACGCTACTAGTATGGACTCTTATTTTTATTAAAGGGTCCATGACAGGGTCGCCAGACAATTCGTGGTTTTCAGCGAAAAATACAACTATAGTGGGTCTATGCCTCCGCATATATCAAAAGGGAACTGTAAAAAATATTCCAGTGCAAAACAAGCACTAGAGGTCGCCGGCTATAAACCCCGCCCAACACCGGCGACCGCCATTTTGCCATGGCGTCTATGACGTCATACGGTGCATGAAGCGGAGCCGTCGTCTTCTACCAAAGTTTGAGCCGCTGAAGATCGTTAACATTCAGTGCCAAGCTGCAGAAAGCTAAAATACCTCGATTTCACGCGCCGCTGACCATGGAACAATATTGTTCGCCGAAATTCAGACACTCGCAAAGCAAACTGCTTGTTACGTAACGACTAGCATGTGCGCCAAAGTGGCCCGATTCTCAGGGCGCTCTCCTGTTTATAAAGACATTCAATTGTAAATGAGGTGCTTGATTAAATGCGCTAAAATTTCGCCAGCTCATTTGTGAACGCCCAAGGATTCACTTGCATAACACAGGTTATGATCAAAGTGGGGCGTCATGGCACTTTGAAAGTGTTTATAGAAATAATTTCCAATACGGCCACATTTATCGAACCCACAGAACTAAGTATACGTTCCACTACTGATGGAAAAACCAAACTTGCACACTGGAACGAAGAGCAAGAATGTTTACCGTCCACCTGACGATGATTTCGCTCGTGCTGTTGCTGTTTATGACCACATTTTGAGGAGGCCGCGGTGGTTCTGAAACAAACATTACGCTTTACGAGAATAATATGAGCTTCAAAAAAAAAAAAGCTTATTTACCTCCACAAGCAGTTCTGAAACGTATGTCTTTTGCGCCATGCTCCCTGTACATGCCGTCTTGATCGATGACCAAGACTCGCACGTTGTAATAGGTACCGCTACGGAGTGGCTTTACCACTGTGGCGTACGTCTTCAGCGTTGCGTTGACAGCTGTCGTGGTCCAGGTTTCATTTTCAGCCTGTTTTAATATTCAAGTTCATTAAAGTGTCACCACGGCTTAAAACTGCTGCACAAGCAAGTTATATCAATAGTGCATCACCTGTGAAACAAAACTCGTGACAGCTTTTAGGTGTCTAGTGGTACTAAGCAACCTGTCATGGCAGCTTATAGCTGCTACACAAGGAAGCTGTATGAGTTGAGTATTTGCCCAGCGGTTGTTAGTGTGCCCGGGGCCAGGCTGCCCGAGATCCACCGTTCGAGAAATATCTTCTGAGGTCTCAGGCGACGTCGCTGGCCCGCTGGACGGCCCACTCCTGGTCGTCGGGGGCCTCGTCGAGGAGGGCGGCTTGCCATCGCTCAGCAAGGCGGCCCGCTTACGAGGGACCTTCAAATTTCGTCGTGCTTCCTCATGGTCTATCTTTGTTTCTTGCGCATTCCCAAAGTACATGGGCCATATTAACCTGTTCGTGCTCGTACGACGGACAGCCAGATGACGGGTGCAGCGCGGGCCACAGGTGGTGCAGGTGGTAGGGGTTGGTGAAAGTGCCCGTCTGCCGCCGCCTCAGGTCCCCTGCCTGCGTCCTGTCCAGACGCAGGTGGGGTTCCCGACATTAGATGCGAAGCATTTTAAGGCCTGACCACACGTGCGCGTTGCAGCGTGTCAGCGCGTGGATTTTTGACGCGGCGTCGCGCCCTCTCCCTATGGAGAGAGAGGGCGCCCGGCTAAAGCGAAGCTGCGCGCCCTTTCTCTCCAGTGGGGAGAGGGCGCGACGCCGCGTCAGAAAGACACGCGCTGACACGCTGCAACGCGCACGTGTGGTCAGGCCTTTATGCTTGGGACTGTGTCCGTCCCTCCCGCGTCCCGCGTCCGGCGTCCCGTGTCCGGTTACTTTCATGAAGTAGGGAAGCACCCACTATGCGAACCAGAACACTAGTACAATAAGGCCGTCAACCACTAACACAGTTACCAGAGTCATAGCCGAGAGCACAGAGCGGCTGCTTAGCAATGGCTAGGCATGTGGTGGGTGCAAGCAAGGAATAACACGCGCTACCGGTGGTGTCTGTCGCCCACGTTGACTCAATTCCTTGATAGTGCTTGCATGTGCTTACGGGGGGCTTTGTCCGTCCCTCCTTTCCGCCTCCCGCGTCCCACAGCCCCTATCTCTACTCTCCTACGCTCCCCCCTTTCTCACTTCTAGGAATCCTCTACTATACGGAGCGGCGCCCGCGTCCCGTTGACTCCATTTCTTGATAGTGCTTGCATGTGCTTGCAAGGGCTTTGTCCGTCCCTCCTTTCCGCGTCCCACACCCCCCTTAGCGCATGCGCGTCCGCTCCCCCTCCTTAATCTCCTCTCGAAATCCTCTACGGAGCGGCGCCCGCGTCCCACACCCCCCACAGCGCATGCGCGTCTTCTCTCACCTCTCCTACGGTCGCCCCCGTTCTCTCCTCTAGGAATCCTCTACTCTATGGAGCAGCGCGCACGAGCGGTGCTCTCTCCTTTCCTACGCTCCCCTCCTTAATCTCCTCTGGAAATCCTCTACTCTACGGAGCGGCGCCCGCGTCCCACACCCCCCACAGCGCATGCGCGTCTCCTCCCCCCTCTCCTACGGTCCTCCCCGTTCTCTCCTCTAGGAATCCTCTACTCTATGGAGCGGCGCGCATGACAGGTGGTGCGACAGCTGCATATTTCGCTGGGGGGCGTCACGGTAGTTCTGCGGTATGAAAATGACGAAGCCCGCGGGCTCTCTCTCTCCTGGTTCTCTCTCCTGTGCCGCGAAACGGGAGCGGCGACGTTTCTCCCGCTCAAGCCAGCCATCTCCACGCTGCTTCACATCTACACATGCTTCCCTTTAGCGGGAGATGGGATGGATGGATGGTGGAACTTTATTAAATATAGTCCTGAGAGACGCGGAAATTTTTTTTTTCTGGGGACGTTTTCTGTCTGTATGGCATCTCTGACTTCCGGCAGCAATGCTTCCTTCAGTCCCGGGGCCTCGTGATATCGAATACCGAGCAGGTCGAGAGTATCTGAATGTTGTATTCCCCGTGATTCAAAACTGATGACAGAGTGTTTAGGTGTCTAGTGTTGTACTACGCTGTCCGCCATGCTAGCTTAGCACGTAGAGCGCGGAAGTGAGATGCTCGAGGACGAGGGTTTGATTCCGGGCCGCGGTGCCCGCATTTCTAGAGAGGTGGTGGAAACATACGTGCAGTCATTTTGTGTTTTTATTGGATCCATGGTTTGTTACCAAGAAATACTACCGCATTTTATAGAAAAAATATTGTTGCTACCCCGAAAGATACTTTGCATGTGAAGTTGATAATGAAGTTTCGAAGGAAAAAACAGGTACATATTCATTTCAAGTACCAAGCGAAAATGTCTTTTGTAATTCCGAAGTTGGGCTTGGGAAATAGCGCAGACAATGTACGCAATGGTATCGCAGCAGCCAAAGACTTCACATAATGGGCTATCAGTCATCCCAGTAATGAATTAACAGGCATTTCAGAAGGTCAATGCAAGCCACAGACGGACCAGCGGTCACTTCATGAATGTAAACGAATGGTACACACGCTATACATTGAAAAATAAAATATTATACGAAAAAGAAACATTACTACGGGTATATTTAGCAAAACATAATAGAAATAGAAGTGCTAGAGAGTGTGCTCATATTTTCATAAGCATTTTTGAAATTGTTTAGAGTATTCCGCAAGCAATAACTTCATGCTTGAAAACCATAGTTGGTAGGCAGCCACGGAACTTACCTGCATCACAGTGTTGATTTATGCGCGCAGAATGATCTAGTTGTAGGTTACTTAAACTGCGTATATATCCGCTCCTTCTTATGGTATCATATCTGAACAAAAGTGGTACAGTGTGTTCGCATAGCTCGTTTAATCTGATTATTTTATATTTAAATAATATTTGTGAAGTTCGTGCACGAAGTTAAAGGTGTGCAACGAAACTAAGAACTATTTTGTGACTTTATAAGCTTGTATATGTATTGCTTTGTTCTATTACCCCGAATTCGGTTGCAAGAACGCAGATGTGACGTAAAGAGTGAATTAAATAGCAAAAGATAGTGAGAAACTGCCATTACGCTCTGAGATTTTCTGAATACGCCTAAGAGCTGGCACCATCTATCGTAAAAAAATTTGCGTACGGTAATACCGTTTCACATTTTCATGAAATACAACACCAGCAATTTCGAGATACAAGTAAATTCACTTTCGCTGTCATTTAACATGTGGTGGTAGGAAGTGGTTAGCTCATAAAGTAGGGATTCGGAGCGAAAAATAACAGCTTTATTGTTGGCGCAGTTAAAGGGACCCTGAAACGATTATTTGAACCTTTGTCAGCGTTTAGGCTAGAGCATCATCGAACCATTGGCACCACAAATTTCGCTGCACGCCGTGTACCAAGGCGGCTACGGCCAATTATATCATACCCTCCTTCTTACCCCTGCCTTGCCTCCTCAACTCATGATACACGCTGGCATCGCTGGCGATCGCAGAGCTCATGTGAGCACACTCGATTATTTGAGCTTCGCCCGGTGATGACCTCTGAGACTGCACGCCGACAGGTTGCGTGCATCTCGGAGACCATAGCCCCAGTGCGCCCGGCAGCACGCACGCCGTCTGGCAACAGAGACATCGCGGAGGGGTTGATATCTGCTCCGACAGGTGCCGCCACCCTACCAGCCAATTTTTCGTGCGCGCACACCGCAGCCAATCAGATCGTGCGCAGACTGCGTGTCATACTGGGGAGGGGCGGTTGAAAACGCGTTGGGCTGAGCCGCAGTGATCTGCAGCGATTCGCAGCTTTCTAGCGTTGTAATCAATTACACAGTGTACGCAGAGAGCTTAAATTAGTCTCTAAATGAGCCTTAGGACTTGGTCTACTGGCTCAATGTGTTTGTACAAAATCGTCAAAACCGTTTCAGGGTCCCTTTAATTAACAAATAATTTTTGAGAGTTCAGGTTATGTTTGTCTAACGTTTGCATAGCTATATTCACGAGATTATTTCTGTTAGTAATGCGAAAGCTTTTGTCATAAGCATAAATTATGTGTTGGGCTGCATGTAAACATTTATATATGAAGCCATCGAAAAAAGAAACTAAAACAGGAACGCCAGCTCACCTTGTATTGAACCCAATACCGCGAAGGATTTCCCTCGCCTTTATCTATGCCATGTCGCCATGGGCCGAATCGTACTGTCGCTTCTTTGTTGGTTACATCACTCACAGCAGGCGCATCATCCAGGAGGGGATAGCCTGCAAGTTGTTCACAAAAGCATTATATTAGGGCCTGCATGAACGTCGTCAGTCGTCCAGTGTAAAAGTTTTGTCATAGGTTTCTTGACTACCCTGCGTATCTTGGGGAAAATCAATTTTGATGTTGATACTATTAATTATAATAATTTGTGACATTGTATGTGCGAAAATAATGATAATAATATCAGTGAGGCCACCATGGGGCGTTTCGATTAAACCATCTGGCTTTGTTTACCGCGCTCCTAAATCAAAGCACATGGTTGTTCTTTACATTTCGCCCCCCATTGGAACGCGGCCGCTGTGGCCAGCAAACGAACCCTAGCTCTGGAGCTTAGCAGTGCGACACTCTACATGGTATTGACATGTTGACAAATCCTTGTTCTTAAGAAACGCATCGGCCTTTCAATAACCCTATGGCAACCAAAGTGATCGCCTTTCTGTTACCTGTAACACGGTAGTTATGAGAAATTCCGCTTCGTTGGGCTGGTAAAGAAAGGAAGCCTTCTTAAACTCTAACACAAAATTAGCCGATAGAGGGGAGAAACGAAGCCCAATATGCGCGCGCGATGAACTGATAGACAGACAGTTGAAGGAGCAACCACAGCGGAAGGCGTGCCGTGTGCAAACCAGTTAGTTTGCAAAAGGCGCAATCACGCGGTAGATGCAGGCCGTGTGCAGAATTACGTTCTGTTGGCAAACCCTTGTCAAGGGAACTAACCACCCTCCTCGCTCTTGGGCCAGTCTTCCCAGAAGTGTTCGTGGTCGCCTGTTGGCTGTTGTGTCACGCTCGAAAATTATAGATCTTGCGATGGAGGAGCTATGCCGCGGTGACTTAGATGTGCACGCGTGTGTGGATGAGCGTGTGGTGCTGTTTTTTTTTTAGTTTCGCTGTTTCCACTAAGTATGGAGCTGCTGTCCACACGCCGCGCTGTATTTCTCCGGTGCAGCCATCTCGCCGACACGTTGCGGGCTCCCCAGCGAGATGGCTGCGGCTGCCGCACTTGAGCTGTTGAGCCATGTCGCTCGCAATGCTTGTTTTATTATGTATGACACCACGGGGAAACTATTTACATGCCATATATTAAACGTGTGGTTTTTTAACCTTGCACGTATTCCATGTGCGTTCATCTTCATCCTTTCTGCCACGTGTCACTAACTATTTGCAATCCTTTTCTGCTTTGCAGGACGCAGTCGTTGTTCACGTCGTGCAGACTGTTACGTGCGCTGGCGCGTGCAATACCAGTCATCTTTCGCTTCCCTTGGCCCAGCTTCACAACGAGAACTCCACGAGATATGGAAACGCTGCTGGACCTGTATTGGACATTTGACAATGAATTCACTGAAAGAGAGAAAGCAGACATTTCTTATGCATATAGAAAAATAAAACATTCAATATCTCTCTTTTGTCTTTCGTTTTCGCATTGACTGCGAAAGCAGTGAAACTCGCATGACTAAATATTTTTGCGCGTGTGCTTTTCTGCGTCATTTTGTGCTCCCCGCGGAAAAAAAACATGCGATAAAAGTGTAAGGCCTTGCGGAGAATACTTGTAGAAAATAATCCCTGGGAATTATTGGATAATTTGAGGTAGAAATAAACAAAGTTCATCGGAATGGAGTACTTGAGTGGACCGACTGTTCTTCCGGCGAATTGCAAGTGAGGTGACTAACAGTTGCCCGGTAAAGTGTAAATGTGGGTTCTAAATCTTAGTCGATTGAGGTGATCTGTGGGGACGGCAGCTGCCTGGTAACATGTAATTGCGAGGACTAAATGTTGGACGATTGAGATGATTTGTGGGGACTAAGGCCCGTATTCACAAACCAACCTCAGGCTTACCTCGAGTTTTCCTCATCGCTCTTAAGCATTTATTGCGATAGCAATTATATGGACACTCTCGGCTGGTTTTCGCCGTCGGCGTCACCATCGCCGTCATGCCCCGTATATGTACATATATCTATATGTTTATAAAAGCCACACAGAAAATAATTCAGAAAAATGTTTGCGACGCGCGGCATCGAACGAGGGACCTCTCGATCTGCAGCGCGCGGCGCTAACCGCTGAGCCATGAAAGCGCACGTCCTTCAACGTTCAAACGGCGAGCTATTTATGTACAGCGTGTTTCCAGTGTCTTTTCAGCATTACCAGCGAGATGGCGCAAACAGCGCGCTAGGAGGGGGCTTAGCTCGGCGCCCTCATCGTCGCGACGCACGCTCTCAGGGTCTCCTCTCCGGCGCGTACTTTGACCGGTGGGGGGTACACGCCCGTGCGCGCGCGCGCGCTTATCTCGCGGTCGGGAAAATAGTACTCCTAAGGGTTTCGCGGGAACGATTGCATTGTAGTTACCGAGCGCACGAAGGTCACTTCGCTCGCTGCAGTCCCCCCGTTTGCGAAAAGAGCACGCTTTTCAAACACAGCGAAGTAACAACTGTGACAGTGTTAGTTCGCGCTCGTCTGTATACCTGTGAATACGTTTCGTGCGTCGTTTTTGTTTGAGCAGCGCGTTAAGTGTCGAGCTGTGAATGTTGTTAGTTCGATCTCGTCCTGTGCGTGTTGTTTTCGTGCGTCATGTGTGCGTGAGCAGCGTGCTGCACATTTCGACCTGCTTGTCATTCGTCGCTTGACATTCCAATTTGTTGCTATCGCATTAATTGCTTTGCCTTTTGGCGAAACTGTGACTTTTTATTGAGCTTCATGAACAAACTAGAGTAGTATTCATGAAGCAATCTTGTTGTTATCTTTAATCCTGTTACCATTTTTGAGGCTTTATAAAGCATGTAGAGAGTACAGACACTTGAGGAAAACGTGAGGTAAGGCCGAGGTTGGCTTGTGAATACGGGCCAAACAGTTAGCTTGCAAGAGTACCTGAATGGGGACTAACCCGTAGATCATTTGGCGTTAGTCCTTAAAGGGATTAATGATTGTGGCAGCCCCGGTAGTTCACAAAAGAACGAACCACACACCTTTTAAACACCATTTTGTCGTGCAGTATAATTCCTCAATTACTCACGTGGTCAACAGTTATTACCGTGTCCTATTCTGAGCACCAGTGCGCGATATTTATCTGAAAAGTCGTACAACATGGCACCGCCAGCATCTGCTGATATCGCTTGCTTTGGAGGGAGAAAACGACGCCTACATAACAGCTTCGCTGTCTAACATTCCTAAATATGCCAACAGCCATTGCTTCTAATGCTATTTCGATGACTCAAGTTTCTGTTAATGAGCGATGGCACGTTGCGCAAAACGGCCAATGGGCAGAAGGAAATGGGGAAATGTCCATGAGGTTAGCGAGGATACCAGTAGATTACTAGAATGAACAGCATACGGTGACAACGGTTCTTCGCGTTCACTGCTGAATTCAGAACATTGACTATACGTAGCTATATTGAATAAATGAGTATGGACATTATAAAGGTACCGGTAGATGAGCCTGCATTGTGATTGTTTTAGGAACTGCATATATTTGCTTACGAAAAAAAAAGAAGATAATGATGAGAAGTTACGCAGCTTCACTTCAGCTTTCCTTCAAAAGAGTAAATGTTTATGTCCGTTCTTTCCTCTGTTCTTTTACGTAGTGTAATACTGTAAGGCAAGCAGGGCGGTTAAAGCGTCTCGGCTTTAAATATCGGCTGCCTGTCAGTAATCTGCAGGCATAAGGTAAATTGCATGAATGTTTTGTGCACGTTTATAGAAACAGTATCGAGAAAGCACATCGTGTACGTCTTACTTTGATCGCAGTATGGTGAGTTTTTCCAGCCATGGCGACAGTTGCCGCGATCCTCTTGACATGTGCCCGTGTGGATGTTGCAGTAATCCTTCGACTCACAGAAGCATACTCGCCGTTGTTTGCAGTCCGCTCCATATTGGTGAGGCGGACATGCTGCAATGAAATGGGTTGCACGCAGAGGGTCAGTGACAAGCTTCGATGATGAAGCTAAGGAGTAGGCCAAGGATTGTTTATGGTCGAGCAGACGTTAAGGTATGTCATAACTTAAAGGTATACGAAACGAACGTCAACATCTAGTGTCTTTACGTGCCATCTTCGCAGCACTCTCTCTCTTGGTCTTCCCTCCAGTAGCGCCAGCTGAGCGCCGGGTTACACAGCGCCTCCCTCACACACATTACAGGACAGAGCTCATGTAGGGTGCACTTGTTCCGGCGCTTGTTAGGTGTCGCGCTCCTGCTTACGCCACCAGTAGCTCTTCTGGGTGTGCCGTGGTACAGTAAAGCAAAAGAATGACAGCAGGCTCACTGGCGTCAAACGCTTGACGCCGCCGATACCTCGTTGGCCGCAACCATTGGTCACGGACTTTATAATGATTTCTACGGCGCGACATGTGGTGCGCAACAGTGTAAGCATCCGTCGTCTTTCGCGTCGCGTTTCCCGTCTATCACTGCTGCGCACCACATATAGCGAACGTCGACATCAGTGTAGCGTCTGTGATCACGGATAACATCAGAAGATTCACCTCTGCGTTGCCCCTGCTGCACAGAGAGCCCGCTACCCCTCTTCCAGTTCCCTGCAGCCGCGGAAAAGGGGTGTCCGTGCACTCACTGCTCCTACTTCTCCGATGACATCGGTACGTCTGCTTATGTCAGCAGTTGGTCTTCTCGGTGTACCGTGGTACAGCGAACTAGAGATGTAGTGGGCTCACTGGCGTCAGAACGCGTGACGCGTTAGTTGGGCACCAAGGAATACACCAGGGCACACGAACGCTGACGGGCGAATGCAAACACCAGAAACCGAAGTCAAGGGTTGGGGTCGCCTCCGGATTTTTTGAATGAGCAAGTCTGCAGCTGGCTTTCTCATTCGAAAGTTACAGAGTGTAACAAGCTGCCAATTTCTTTTTGCAGCGAAGCTGCCTTATTCTACCGTGTACCTTAGGGGTGGTAGTGGCAGAAACGGTAATTTTTATCAAATTGAAGAAGTATCGAAATACACCATTACCATTATGTACAAACGTGTGGAATTCCCTTCCACAAAACATTTCTGAGCTAGATTATTTGATAATTTGCTCGACGCTGTGGAGCTATTTGCAAACCTTTGCCAACCTGCCACCCTGTATCTGATTTTGCTAACGTGTGCCTGAGGGTCCTCGCTTCATCCACGGTCTTTTTTCACGATAAATATTCACTTTTTTTTAAGTAATCGTCATCAGTGTTTTCATGACTATTTAGCAAAATGTTCCGTAGTCAGCAACAATGTATTTGATGGAGTTGATTGATTTCGGTAAATCTATATGGCTGAAGGCCACCAGTCATATTCACTCGTTGTGTCCTTTTTCTTGTTTAACTTTACACTTATGGCAAGCGAACGATCCTCGCCCTTGATATAAAAGGGGAGTTTGACAAGGTCTCCCATGACATCATCCGCAACCAACCAACTCTTTAGAAATGCGGGAAGAAAGTGCTCCAGTATGTTCGGAATTTCCTCACTGACACGACCGCAACAATAGCACTAGGAAATCTTTGCTCGGGGAAATTCAGGCTACCATCTAGAGGGACACCACAAGAATCTGGTATATCACCAATGCTCTTCAACTTAGCCATGAGCCTGCTACATAACCTAGTAAAACAAATAGAGGTACGAAGCAAGCATTTCATGTGGACGACCTGAAAATTTGGACCACAGGTGGATCTTCCGGAACCCACCAGCATCAGCCGCCAGAAGTGGTACAAATACCAAAGCGATACCTTGCAGCATGCGTTTTCTCGTTGCGTACCAAAAAAATCGGAACTGTTGATATTACGTAGAAGCATGCTACGCCACCCGCTGCAGGAAATCCCGGTTCCTGAAGTGACGCTTGCGGAAATCACTGTTCCCGAAGTTTCTGCACTACACATCCTCGGTATCTTTATTCAAAAACAAAGAACCGATGAAGCTGAGGTGTAAAATTTAGAACGCTCAGTTCAGCTAATAACGCATCTCATCAAGCGAGTTTGTGCAAGCAAACGTCATGGACTCAAAGGGGAGGAATGCATAACTAGTACTGAATAGTTGCTCACAAGCGGGACTCCATACGTGTGCATGAAGAACGGCCAGGGTAACAAGATGAACATCCTCATCCGCAAAGACTATGAAATTGCCATGAGACTCTAACCCACCGAATTCACGAAAAAACTTCTCAAGATGGAGGTTCACAATACGTAGGAAGAGTTAATTGAAACCCAAAAGGTGAACCAACTAGAAAGATTGGCGCTTACAGAAACGGGACTAGCAGCTTTAAAAAATCTTGGCTATACAGTCAATAAGAAAGCACAGCTGCCCCATTCTATGCCCCCCGGAATCAAGAATAAAATACATGTGTGTAAAACACATAAAAACATGTACCCGGAACATGACAAGGAAATAAGATAAGCACGAGCACAATTGTTCTAGTAGAGGCTAGCGAGCTATAATAATGATGAGAGTATACAATACACGTATGCTGCTAAGTACCGAGATGTAGACCAATATGAAGCCAGCGTGGTGGATGAAACAGGTAGAGAGCTCGATGCCGCTTCGACACATGCGAATGATGCAACCACCACAGATAAACTGGTCGTTGAATTAGCAGTCAGTACAAGTTATAAAATTCAATCAAATACTCCCCAACTTCGACTCCGAAGGTGCAAGTATTCTCTGGACACTGAGATATGAATAGCTAAGGGTAAACCAAGCGGCGCTTGCCGCAGCCTAAGGACATAAGCACCTGGCGACTCGGCAGCGCTATTATGACTCCGGAATACCGAGTAGAGAATATTTAACAAAAAATACCAGGAAATACTCGCAGACTACAGGAAGAAAGGACGCACCTGCTCACAAACGGTTGCCTAACTGACTTAGAGGAGGCGCCAGGCAGGCACCTGTGCACGCGGTACTCTGCTCCACGGAATGTACCCCGGCAACATGAGCAGGAACTGCAGATACTATTCGGAGACTGCTAACAGCATGTACCACTGTTATGGGGATGCCGAAACAACTAATTATCCCGCCCATAGACGAACACAGCGGCAAAGAAAAGTTTGGAAGACCAGAGGGAGGTGTTCCTAACGTCACTGAACTCTGAGGACCAGCTTCGGCTAGTGTACAGTCCTCGGACGTCGGCTACAAGTCATGCCTACCTGGAATAAAGAAGTAACCCACACCTGGGCGAACAGAATGTGTGCCTGGTCGTACAATAAAGCTTAATTCTCTCTCTCTTGTTGGTATTTTGTTTTCTATTTATGTTCATTATGCAATGTAAGTACTAACCTGAAATCCCCACTCTGTGATGCCCAACGGGGCCTCCAGGGTATTAAAATAAACAAAGAAATAGAAGAACATCAAGAAGAAGAAGAAGAAGAAGTAGTAGTAGTAGTAGTAGTAGTAGTAGTAGTAGTAGTAGTAGTAGTCGTAGTAGTAGTAGTGGTGGTAACGCAGGTAACGGGACAGAAGGGGGAGTGAATAAAAAAATCAATGCAAGAAATGGAGAAGATGACACTGATTGCATTCGTCAGCCACCGAGGTAGTCATACGCCTTGAGTACTATTGGGCGGGTGGAATGGGCCACGAGCGTATTGGAACCCTACGGCGTGGCCGTGAACGAGCATATCGTAGCGCGGGATCCACACTACTAAACCCGAAGAACAAGGAAACAACAAAGAAATACCTAGTGGAAACATTGCCGGAATTTAACAGTAAAAGTAATGCCTCACTAAAGGAAGAACAACTTCGGTCTGCACGGCGTCTGCACGGGGTGGTCTGCATGGTCTGCACGGCGTCTAGCTGGCTACAACTTTTTTTATCTGCTTCTTTAGATACTGTGATGCGACTACGAAGAAAAATGTCTGGTGACAACGTAGTTACCTGAAATGCAGTTTTTTTTTGTAAAATTACGGAGTGCTCGCATCATTGTGTAATTTACCCTATACAGCACAAAAACATGTTTCATAAAGAAAAAAAACGGGCAGTTATCGCTCATTGGTTTGTTGGTGTTCCTTACATCAAGGAACACTGCTCCGAGTTTAAAGGTAATGAAAACAATTCGATACGTGCAGTTTCTGCGTATCCCAACCAACGGTTTTACACACGCATTGCAGCAGTGCTTTGTGCTGTGCGTGGCATGCATCACTTCTCTTTGATTCGGCGACATTCGTGCTCTTGTTCGGGATAACGGGGTGAATTAGGGACACAGTGCATGCGTGGTAGCATAGAAGGTATGATACGTACATGTGCCTCAGGACTTTGGATAAAAACACAGCCTGAATAATGTATGCAGTGTCACGAATGCTCACTCTGGTTGCAGAAAGGACCGTAGTAGCCTGTGCCGCATGAACAGCCGTACGGGTCTGGTAGGCACATGAGTATTCCTTTGCATGTCTTTTCGTTCTTGTCGCTATTCGTGTCTGAACAGCGGCGTTGGCAGTCGCGTCCGAAATAGTCATCTCCACAGGCTGAAACCATTGACAGAGGAAAAAAGTCAAACTTTCGTCGCAAGCGCACAGCAACAGGAACGGTAAAAGCAAATTGGTATTTTATAAGAAGTAAGGCTAGGTGCTAGCTTCTTTAGCATTGGACCCGGGCTTAACTAAAAAAAAACGCTAGCATAAGGAAACGCGGTCTCTGATGAAAGCGAAACGACCATAGTGCTGGCTATCGCTTGAACACCAACTGAGCGGTCAGAACCCTGTACTTGCAAATGCATGAGCCATCTGCTGATCCTTCTCAAGAAGATACATAGGGCGAGCGCGACCGCGGCCAACCGTTCAAAGTACGCACTGCCTCCAAGAGCCACGCAGACCCCCTCCCCCCCCCTCCGGGACATCCCTCTGTCCGCACCAGAAGGCCTTTCGCGCGAAAGAAGTCAACCAGAGCATTTGCACTTCGTCTTAGCCACGATCGTCAGCTGCCCTTCCACGTTTTCACTCCCGCACAGGACATGCGATGCATGGGACGATGCTCTCTCCTTTAATTTCACACGGTTGTACTATTTTTAACCTTACTGAAGCGGTCACGCCGAAAATATTCTTCGATTGTCCATAAAATTGCTCTTGAAATAAATTGATGTTTATAAAATAAGTTACTTATTTATCATGTTTTTACCTGGGTCATTTAAAAAAGGGGTGTTTAATCACATGACGGGTGGCTTCACGCAGTATACAAGTGCGATTTACGTAAATTGAATTATTGTGAGTTCGAGCACATCGGTATTTTTTTTGTTGCTGCGCTCCTTGAACAGTAAAATGCCGCCAAAGCGGACACATTCACGTGGGGCAAAAAATGGTGTCAGCGGGAGCCATTCGGATCAGTGCAGTAATAATAATAATTGATAATAATAATAATAATAATAATAATAATAATAATAATAATAATAATAATAATAATAATAATAATAGCAACAATTATAATTATTCTGGGTTTTAACGTGCCCAAAAGCACGATATGGTTATAGGGCTCGCCGTAGTTGAAACTCCGGACATTTTGAACATGCGGTGTTCTTTAACGTGGGAGCAGTGTAATAGGATATCCGCAACGTGAAGGCGCGAGGACTTTCTCTAAGCATTCTCCTTCATATTCTTTCATACATGTTGGAACGCTTCATCATAGCCGCACTCAAAAGAACAAAACTGGCTCTATGCATGCTTGTGCAAAAATAAACAAAACAACATCAATGGTTTTCAGATGCGTTAAAAACCTGGATCGTTAGGATGATTTATGAGCTGTCGCTAACCGCGCAATATGCCACGGTATCCAAGCTTTAAAACCCAACTTCGTTTCGCCCTTGGCTTATATTAATTGGTGCAACAAGTGAATGTACAGGTTGCGGTAAGAAGAGTGGATACAAGCGTATTATTTTTTAAATCGTCGACTGAATATTTCTGTATGCATACTCTCCAAGACGTGCATTCTTTTTATCTAGGGCCACCCGCACATTCTTAAGTTCAAAAGAGGAGGAAAAAGCATAAATGAAAGTACAGGAGGATAACAACTGGAACTCCTCAGCACAAGCTATGGGTCTCTACGCCCTAATTCAACTTATCTGAAAGACTTTCTCAAACATATCGACGGGACCATGTCGGCGTCAGGACACTGCAGGCTACCTTCTGAACAGACTGGCATGTAGTCTAATATTTGTTATTCTTGATAACCTTCTTAACTGTAAACAGAAACAACCGTACCGGGCTGTTGCACGGCCTCCCATTACTACTGCAGTAGATGATTTTGCAGAGATATCAGTGCATTATCACTCTTTCCCTGCAAACATGAAGTAAGTTTGGGAAAGGTAGATGGTTGTAAGTAAGTGATGAACCAGTGGAGAACAAAGAATGTTGGGATAGCCAAATTTTCACTAAGAACACCTATCTCCATGAGAACAGCAACTGGACTTTTGCATTTACGTTCCTGGCGAAGAGATCTCTTTATCTGAACGCAGCCTTAGCGATATTCCTTACTCAACATGAACTAAGTACCGGCAGCAAAAGCGGGCCATCGGTGAGGTAAAGGTGCATTTTGAGCACTCTGTTTATAAGTCATACAGAACAAGCATATATAACCTAGTACTCACTGTAATTGCAAATCTCCCCTCTGAAACCAGGTGGGCAGATGCACTGCCCGGTGATATCGTGGCAGACTCCTCCATTTTCGCATTTTGGGCACACGAAGTTGCAATTGGGACCATACAAGCCTTCCTGGCAGCCTGCAAAATAAAATTTCCTGGGAAAATTCTACTTCCCTCAAGTGAGAGACGCCATCTCTTTCTCTCGTGTTTTAGTATATCAAGCAAAAAAAAAAAGAGGTAGTCTACACAAACCACTTGGGATTTTAACCGACAGCCCGCACCAAGGAAAACCTACCTCATCCAGTGAACTTCCTTTTGACACTTCCTTCTGCCTACGGCACTATCTAAACTTGTTCATTTACCGGCGAAATCGTTCGACGCTCCCTATGAGTGAATGCCGGTCACGGACCAAGTCTGTAGAAGGATCGGCGTTTTGTAACCGCGCACGGATTCCTTTCGTTGTTTCGGGACCAGTGCGCGGCTCCTAAACGTTGAAGGTTTTGCAGACTTTGTCAGTGACCATGATGGACGAATCCGACGGATGTCTACCCAGACGAACATTATCGACATAGTGATTTCAAAAACATATGGCAGCTCCCCTACTGTGGAACCTGAGGATGCGCGTCGCGCGGGAACCCAGTGATTCACGTTTGTAGAGTTCACACTTTTCCGTTTACAAAACCGCCAATGACGCCAATGTTTGAGGTAAGCATGTAGGGTTTCGCCGGCACGAGTAGGATTTTGTAAGGCGCATTCACAAAATCGGTGTGCGACATGTGCACTACTTTTTGCTGCACTGCCTGGTGTGTATATAGCGCAAACGTTGGCATGTCTATGAATCTGTGTGCGCGTCTCTGCATGCATGCTGGTTATCTTTCAGCCTATAGAGTGAAAGCATAAAGGAATTGACAAATGATTTCCAAGAGTAAAATATCGCAATACACAGGATATAGTGCAGGCAGAGGCTTTGGGAGGTGACACGCCGTACTGCGGTCCGTTCGTCATCGGCGGTCCCAAGCCATCTTGAAGCAGCCGCGAAACGGAATCGGCCTTTCAAATATTTAGCTCGAAGTCCAGTCCTTTAGGAAAATATCAAATTGGACTGTACGTCGCGCCAAGGGCTAGTTTTATAGTGCCTGCCAATAAGATTATATAGTATTTCTTATGTCTATCAAGGGCACGAAAATCTTGTGATTCACGCTTGGAATTCTTTTGAAACGGTTCATGTATCGTGAAGAATCAAGTCCAGGAAGGTTGAAAACTTCCACACAATAACCATGGAGTATAACTCTGCGTTTACCACTGGGAGTTCGGGGTGTTCCAGGAAGATGGGTACTTACTGCGCACGATTACTCTGAAGACGGCTCTGTTCTTTCCGGCGGACCCAGTGTTCTTGCCATTAGCGACGTACACTCCGTTGTGTTCCAAGCCGGCTGTTGGCGACATCCAGAAGGTGGAGTCTCCGCTCGTACTTGAAAGTTTTTCCTTGGCGTCTCCGGACGCACTAACCTTAGTCCAAGAAGACACTTGACTACTTCCGTCGTCGCCAGGTACCTTCGTCACTTGAAGGGTCACGTTTTGGCCTAGGCTGACCGTCACAGTGTAGTTCAAAGGTAGAAAATGTGGTCCCTCTGGGCAATCAAGCAATAGGTTATGTAACTAGTAAAGCCAACGTCGTGTTGATTTTGATTAAACGGAGCGTTAAGTCGGCCCCAAAAAGTCCCGAAGAAGCTTTGTATGTCACTACTGTACGAACTGCACTTGAATATACATCTACAGTGTGGGATCCTCATGGCCAACTCTAACGTATAAAACTGAATGCGTATAATACAATGCTACGGGCTTTGTCAGTGCCATTTACAACTTCAATTTCAGTATTACCCACGCTAAGAGTGGCTGGTGTGAACTCGTTCAGCAGCGAAAAAAACATTTTGCCATTAAAGCTGTTCTATTACATTTTTTTATTAAAGTCTTATTAACAAAAGTTAATACACGATGAGTGCTGTTAGGTTTGGACCCAAAATTTATAATGGCAGATTCCAATGTGCATTGTACACCTGTCGGCCACAAAGCCTTCCCCGGTATCCACGATCGACGGAGGCACCGATCCCGGCATCTTCCTGGAAGGAGCTTATGCACCTGTGGTCAAGCGAGTTACACGGCTTGTCACTATGCTTTACGCGGAAGCGCGAAAGGGGAGTCACAATCACCCTTTCGGGCGCGGCGGCCCCAAAGCGTTACGGAGCCGCTGGAAAGGTACACATCGAGCCAGGGCCTCTCTTCACCTTAACGCGAACATAAGCGTTTTCAGGTGCTTGAGAGAGTGGCCGTTATCTCCTCCGAAGTCAATGACCCATCCGGACTGAGCAGCTCTTCGCCCTGAGTTTTCAGCATCATGTCGCCGAAGCGTCGGACTGGTACGTCGGCATTATCATATCGTACCGGTATAGCGCAGCTCAGTTTGAGCATGAGGAAAAGAGTCAACAGCGTAAAAGGAAACACAGACAACAGGATGAGCGCGAAGGATGTGTTTCCTTCTACGCTGTTGACTCTTTTCCTCATGCTCAAACTGAGCTGCGCTATACCAGTACGATATGATAATGCACCAACTTGCCCAATCTGCAGTACACGTCGACATTGTGTGAGGCAGTTGGGGCCCTCATAAGACATCGATGTCTACCATGCTTCCCATCAGATGTTTCGAGTTGCCCATTTCTCTCTTCCTGGTGCGCGGAGCGCTGAGATGGCAAGAAACCAGGATTGGCGGGTGCTGCCGTCACCGCATCCCTAGTGTCTCAGTCTAGCGGACGCAGAGGTACAAGAGCCGAAGACATTGGGACAGAAATGTGAAACATGAAGTGAAATGGCTTGAGGCATATCATTCCTCTTCTAACTATGCAAATAAATCTATCTTCTTTTGAAGAATGTGGACGATGGCGGGGGAGCCAACTATCAAAACTGGACCCGCCGGACCCCATTCCTTACAGCCCATACTAGGTATCGCTTAGAAATGATCATTCGAAAAAATTGCACCATCTCCCACTAAAGGGAACCATGAGGGGATGCGAAGTAGCATTGGGTGTGCACACCAAGTTTCCGTTTACGTTCACTCGGCCGTCGAAGCCAAGCGTCGGCGTCGAGCTACCGCTTCCGCTAAAGAGACACAACGCGAGTCTGCGGTGAGGGTAGCGAGGCTTTCGAGACAACTGCAGCGACCGGGAACCGACGGAGCGACCGCACGATTCAAGCGAGACTTCCTCGACCGAGCGCACGCGCTTATACGAAATGCGGGAGGGAGAGGAGGGAGTGGGTTTATAGGCTGCAGCGCAAAGGGAGGAGAGGAGAGAAGGCGACCGAACGCCTGCGTAAAGGACTATAGTGGGGGGAGCGAGTAGGCGCATGCGCAGTAAGCGTGGTCAGGACGCACACCAGCACCGGATTGAGCTCGGCTCTAAGATGCTTCGCACCTAAAAATCCGTGAAATAGGCTTTCACAGGGATGTCCTTGCTCATTCTGTTTTTTCCTCGTACTATTCGCGAATGGAATAAGTTGGACGCGTGTGTTGTCGATGTTCCCGCAGGTGCAATTGATTCTTCATTACAAGATGTCTGCTTTCGGTGAATGCGCAGGAACAACTGTGCAAACGTACTTCATTGTTTCTAGTGTACAATGGTTCGATATTTATTCGACCCCCCCCCCCCCCTTTCAATATGGCCAACTTGGGAAATGGAGGTGAAATAAATAAGTGAATAAATAAATAAATAAATAAATAAATAAATAAATAAATAAATAAATAAAATACCTCATGTCGAAGCGCAGCGGGAGGATAACAGGACTCAGTAAAGAACACACAGGACAGGTGCTAACTGGGAACTTAGTTTAATGGAAAGAAAACCCGCATCTTATAGTTGGCAATGACAACAATTATATTACCTCACGTGAACATCCATGAAAAAAAACTAAACAAACAAAGACGAAACAGAATCCGAGAGAGTGTAACAATTTGCTTAAAGCCAGAATTTGCGAACCGAAGTCAACTCACATGTATTTTTTTTAAGGTCAAGCGTACTCCGCTTCCAGTTGATATATCGATGGTTGGCTAACCACGTGCCATTGTCTTGTGTTAACGAGGCAGCTTCAACCATTTCCCTTGCCATCTGGTGCTTTTGAGCAAACAAGACCTGCGTCGCCTCAGAATGCGGCGAACATCCGTTACAACTTTTACAATGCATCGCCAAGAGTCTGTACGGCGCAGGGCTGGGCAGTATCGCGATACAAGAGTATCGCGATAGTATTTCAGAGATACTTTTGAGTATCTGTATTTCTGCATCGAGATACGTTTGCAATATGTATTTGTATCTCAGTAGTGAAATACTTTTAAGGTGTATCGACTGTATCGCGATACTGTACAGAACACAGGTATCTCGTTACTTTTTTTGTCGGAAATAAGTTCACCTGTCTCCAGGGGGGAGGGGGGGGGGGTTTCGCTAGGCCATGCAAAGGCACGCTTCTGCTCGTGGACACAGTGGGAGGCGGCAAAAGGTTCCCCACACGCACAGAATGCCCAGGAGGGTAAAGAACCCGCCGCTCTCACGGCAGAATCGCGGAGGCAGTCATGCTCTGTCGACAAAAGTCGCAGTCTTTCAAGGCAGGTGCCGCACCCCTGTCTTTTTCGGGCGGCAAGTCATTTCACGAGTCTTGTGCTGAGGCCGAACCAGCGTTGTCTAAATTACAACCTATTTAGAGAAGCTGCTATTCCTTAGGTGCCGTTAATGCCACAATAATCTCAGCGATACAGATCTTGGTACTAGAATAAATGTATAGTTTTTCTTGATTCACTGGTGTTCGTTAGTAATTCGGGCGATATGCTAGACTTGCAAGTTTCAGTGCGGTGAAACATTAATTACAGTATTAGTTTGTGCCTAATGAATGTCTTTACGCATCAGTATTCCCGAAATAAAACCAGTATTCTAGTATTTGTATTCTTTTATCCGTATTTCCGTTTCTGTATTCCGGAATACATTTTTGGTCTTTTTGCTAAAGCATTGCGGAACTATCCCGTTACGTCAAAGACAAATGTATCTCAGTATCTGTCGTTCTGGCTTCCAGTGCATGTATTTTGATATCTTTATTCCGGAACACTTTCCTGGGTACCTCTACCCAGCCCTGGTACGGCGTGCCTTTTAAGGAGCTCTGATGCTCTCTGAGAAGTGCATTCAGGCAGCGCCCCATCTGTCCAATGTGTAAAGCACCACATGAGGAGGGCACACGGTACACTACTCCCGAATGACAATGAACGAAATTGTTCCGATGATTCACGGCACAATCGTTTTTGCGCCTGTTTCTTTTTCTTTTACATTTTTGCCAATGGCTGCACACACCTTACCAACATCGTTTTTTTTGCTGAAAACAGCACGCGTACCCATATCTTGCCGCAACCTTTTTTAACCGGTGCGACGCTCCATGCAAACGTGGAATAACCACAAACTTGTCGGTCACTTTCTGTCGCTCGAAGACATGCGCACCACCTGCCAACTCCATTTTTATCTTGCGCAAAATTCTGCTAGACGCCGAAACTAAAACGTCATCTGGAAACCCGGCTTCACGTAGGCGGTTCACCTACCTGACGAAACTGCATTTAACTTGGTGAAAGGACGACTTAGTGACGGCTGCGTATATGCAATTAGTGGATATACCACGTTTTAACGAACGTGAATGAGCCGATGAAAACTGCAACAGCGATTTTTGTTCTAGGCGAGAAAATCCAGCGAGTGTGTAGCGGGTACCGCTCTTTTCCGAAGAATGACGAATAATGGCATAGTGGACGCTTCCCCACTACACAAAAATTATGATGATTTATGGCATAGTGGATACCGTGCAAGTGTGCTTGTAGTAGTTGCCCCAAGAGTGTTTTAAACAGGCTCTATAAAGGCCGCTCTTCCAGCTTTCGCTGTGACTGTGCTGCGTGCTCCACTTAGGCCTGGCGGTTATTTTTTTTTGTAATATTAACGTATTATTATGACGATTTGACAGTGTATTTCCCAATGAACGACATTTTTCAGTTCATTGTTGTTTTTCTAGGTAACAAAAGCCTAACAAAAAAGGCAAACATACATTAGTGCACCATTTCGTGTTTTATAATTTTTAAAAACAACAGATGTGGTTTCTAGCGTGGATAAACCTGCCATCTGAACTACACCGAAAACTTACACAGCAGGGAATAACGTGAGCCAATGATTGTGCGCCTACAGTATGGGTATACCATTATTGTTCACGTACGAGGAACGTTTGTTCGTCACTTTTGGTTTGCGTTCAATGCCAAAAAGCAAGATAACTTAAATCCCGATGCAAAGCTTAAGCTGTAAAAGTAGAAGTTGCAGTAGAATGTCAGAGTTGTAAAGTTCGGAAGCGGGAATTGTAAAAAGAAGTAATCGTGGCGGTAGGAGACGTAGATTTATAAAAGAAGGAGTCGTTGACCAAACAAGCTGTTCAATTATTTTCATCTAACGCTGTTTTTGTCACTGTCATGTCATAACTTCTGAAAAAAAAACTCTGCGTGGTGGTAGCTTATAATGCACGTAGAGTCAGCGCCAAAATTTTAGTGACCACGAGTCACAAGAAAAAAACTGAATATTCCCTGTTTTGGACAGGCCGCCTTGAATTTAGATTTTCGGCTTGTTCTTAAGCGCGTAGGAACCTCTGCTATGCAGTTCAACCGAATACAGTTACAATATTTGAGAAATTCAAAGTTCTCAGAATGAGTACTCGCTAAACTTTTGAAGCCGACTGTATGTCACGAGCGATTGCTGTTTAGAAAGTGCTAGTCATATGAACACTATCGTAATGCATTGCGTAAGCTTTGTTGCCTGACCCTAAAAAATACATTGTGATTAAACTGAGTTCCTTAAGCGAGTAACCAAAATCAGTTAACACTCGAAATTGAATTGATAAGATATAAAAATGCCTCTTTTATCCCTGCTGTTTTCAGGAGGCTCTTTGGGTCCCATTTATGCAAATTTGTGCCCTATTTAGGAAAATATATGGCAGGCTGTTATTTCTGGTTCTATTTAGGCTACACCAGGCCTTTATGTATTCCTGGCTTCTTTTTTCGGTAGACCACGAAAATGGACGCAATGCGCAAGTGAGCACATTTCTTTACGCATCCCCCCTACACTTTCAAACACTCAAAGAGCGTCACAATAGAGAAGGGCATGTGATGTTACGCTTACCTCTTCTGCTGTAGAACATAGCAGGAGAGCCGACGTATGAGAGCGTTGTCCTTTCCACTTGGCACCAAAATAGATTTGTTGTTGAGTGGGTGTAAGGGTGATCCAGGAACTTCAACCTGTAAACTCCTGGAAATTTAAAGCAAAGAGAAAGTACGTGATATACGTGAAAGGTGCGTATGAAAGCTGTAAAAAACCATTATTTTGGGTGTTATATTGCCGGCTTACTTGTTATATGGAGCACTGAGTAAGTGAAAATATTGACCCGGCTTTACATTGATAAACCATCTCGGCAATCGATAAATTTTAAAGAATCAAACACTAGCGACAGTGGACAGAATTTTCAATCGTGAAGTGTTATAGTAGTCCTAGAGTAGACATACCTGATCACTATTAGAGCAGAAGAGGTGTTTAATAATTTAAGAGTGGGACTTTTAAAGCTTTTCGTTGCGCTTGGTAGTGCGAACAGAAACGATCATAATTAAGAATCGGCACGCGCCCTCTTTCTCTCAGCCCTCCTCTTCATCTTCTGCTTCGCTCCCAAAACACGTGCGCCGATTTCTCTGGCGTGGCCTGAAAAGAACCTAATGGGTCAGAGAACAAGTACAGGAAAGGAAAAGAAAGAAAGAGAGACAGAAACAGAGACAGACAGAAAGAAAGGTATAAAGAAAGAGAAAATCTTGGCGAAAAAAAATTCCAGAGGAGGCTGCGGCGGTCGAACGCGTGTATCCGCGATCCAAAGGCGAGCGTCATAACCACTCAGCTGTCCAGCCACACTGACAGAACCTAGCATAGGCTTGTATAGCATCGTATAGCAAGGTGGTAGAAAAAGTGGTGAGGGGTGAGGAGGAAGGAAAGAAAGAGGGAGGAGAATGAAGCATAGCATATTAAAAGTGAGAAAGTGAGAAACAGACAGAAGGAAACGCAGATAGAGAAAAAGAGAAATCAGAATCATACAAGGAGGCCGAGAGAAATGGAGATAGAGAAAAAAAAGCATAGAAAGGAAGAGGTAGCAAGCCAGAAATAAAAAGGGAGACAGACAAATATGCGAAAGAAGGAGGAAGAAAGATAGAAAGAGAAAGAGAACGAAAGGAATAAAGAAAAACACAAAGAAACAGAGGAAGAAACAAAGAGAAGAATAAAGAGAAACGAAGAAGGCCGCCCAGCTCCGCACTTCCTTCAGGCTTGGCAACTATGGTGCGAAGCTGCCTTAATTTTTTTCCTGGCTTAGATTTTTAGCCCTGAAGGTAATATAATGGCCGAATCAAGTTAAAACTGACTCTGGTCGTAGCTTATATTTCATTAGAAAGACACGTCAAGCTCGGAAAATAATATTTGCATGAGTAAAGATATCTAAAGGATGATAATATTTGCACGCGTAAAGATATCTAAAGAATGATGCATGGGAAAAAGTAAATCTTGCGTAGGAGTAGAAAGGTGCCAAATTGACGTTGGTTGCGCGTCATTCTTGTTTTCTTTTTTTTCATTGCACATAAGCAACTCCTAGAAACAAAAACACTTGATACAAAGTGAGATTTAGTGGCAGATAATAATTTTTGCAGTTTTGTGAGCTGTGAGGCTGCTATGGGGAATTGTGATGCAGCTAATACGACGTGTTTTTTTATAAGGTTCGCAAGAATTTCAGCACCGTCTAGTCCGGATTAAAGAAGACTTCGTAGCAGCAAATGGGAACGCTAAAAATATGCACTTGGGAGCTCATCTATTTTCAAGCGGGCAAAACGTATCCTGGATATTAATAATCAATATTTTAAAGGACAATGTTGAGTTATACAGCGTTCATTTGAGAGGTGAAATTTTATTGACAATGATTTCAAGAACCGAAATAGACATTAGAATATGTGTAATGCTGTGAGATCAAAAGCCCTTTTTTACTTCAGCAGATTTAATACCTCTTTTTCGTTCTTTTGCGAGCTTTAACACATACTTAAATGCATAGCGAAAATCAATGCATACCGATTTCTGAAAATTGGTTTACCAATTTCCTGGAAATTATTGTTCTGGAATATGCTTTGGCATTATTTCTCTCAATGTATTTCCTATTGTAGCCTTCTTACAAGCTGAAAAGTCTATGCTGAAACATGGTGCCTGATGAGTGTGCACACAACAATGTGCCCAGTGTAGACACATAACCAATGTTTGGGCGTTGACTCGATTGTCTAAAGGCTCTGTTATGTTGTTATGCCAATGTTGACATTCCCGTGAAACATATAAAAATAGCCCACTTCGGAGAATTTCTAGCTCCCGATGGCGGCAGAGTGACGAAGGGCCATTGTAGGCTGCTATATAGAGGTCAGTTTTCTGCAGAACCATCAAGAATTTCCGTGAATAACAGAGTTTATTATTTGGTAAACCCTCGGCGCTTCATAGCATGAAAAACGTCATAGTTTCGCCGCAAGGGCGAAGCCATGAATGTGATAGCAAGAAATTGGAATGTCACACGAAGATCGACGAGCAGCTCCATATTTGCAGCTTTCCGCAGAAGCTCAAAGAACGACGCTCGAAAGGATACGCAGGTATGCGCGAAACAAGCGTGAACTGACTACTATCACAGTTGTTACACATTTGTGTTTGAGTAACGCGCTGGAAGTGTCGACAACGCAGTACCTGACGCCCTTAGATATTTCTTCTTTTAAAGTGCTGCGCACGGAATGACCCCTCTGCATCTTCTGCCACGCGGTGGCGTCTGACGCAAGGTGTGGGCGGTGTTATTATTTTTTTTTTCGTTCCACATCACGAGTGGGTACAGAAAGGGGTCACTTTTTCGTGCGCGTCTCAAAGGCAGTTTTCAAACTGAAAGAAAATGTAGGAGCGTTGCGCGATAGAAAACACGCTCAAGCTCCTGCGAGATTTGCATACACCAGCGGTAAATGGTGTCTATAAATAGGTTGCCGCTCTGCCGGCTCATGCATGGCGATTAGCTAAGTGCAATAAAGAAAAAAAATGGCGTGTGGCTAAGTGATCTAACACAGCACGCGGCGGAGCGAGAGGTCGCTGGTTCGAATCCCCGTTCGGGTGCGTTGGAATGTTTTTAACACGAAAGTGTTTTATGCCGGGGTCCACCAAGACTTTAGTGACGTATTTCCGTCATGGCTATGACGTTGTAAAATTAACGCTACCAAATGACAAAGAAAGACTTTCAGAAAAAAGTTCGAAACTTTTACTCCTTGGGCCGAGACGAAAAGCGCCCGATGCTCTACCGACTGAGCTATCGAAGCAGTTGCAAGACTCCCTACAAAGGCGCCTTATATCTCTCACACATTCTCTCCCGCACGGTGCTCTCTGTCGGCGAGGCGGGGTGGTGCCGCCGTCTGTGACCGGTGAAGAGAAGTAATGGGGCATGACCCTTAATAGCACCGACAGAGAGCGATTCGTCGACGACGCAGTTAAAGTATGGCGTCCGAGATTGGCAATCTTGGAGGCCATGGTTAAAACTTCTCGATAGCAGTGAAAAACCCTGGCGGCCGCGCTAGCATCGGGTAGTCACCGACGTAGTTATATTCTTTGCCTTTCGCTTCGTGTTAGCGCGTGACAGCTCGTTGTCGGCATGGTTGTCGGAGTCGTGCAGCCTCCACATGCACCAATGGTGTTTCGCCGCCGACTACTTCGGGTGAGATAGCACCGACTAATAAAACTGCTGCAGTAAGCACTGCAGGAAGTCAACGAGGTAGACAGGCGAATGTCGTGCCTTGGTGGAGCGAGACAGCCAGCGGGACGTGGAACGCCCGCACGCGTTCGCACCTCCCGCTATGAACCTCTGCCTCACGCATACACTACCACAGTGCGCTTCAGCAACGCGCGAGGCAGAGGTTCATAGCGGGAGGTGCGAACGCGTGCGGGCGTTCCACGTCCCGCTGGGCTCTGTCTCGCTCCACCAAGGCACGACATTCGCCTGTCTACATCGTTGACTTCCTGCAGTAAGCTCCACCAAGGCACGACATCCGCCTGTCTACATCGTTGACTTCCTGCAGTGCTTACTGCAGGAAGTCAACGATGTAGACAGGCGAATGTCGTGCCTTGGTGGAGCGAGACCGAGCCCAGCGGGACGTGGAACGCCCGCACGCGTTCGCACCTCCCGCTATGAACCTCTGCCTCGCGCGTTGCTGAAGCGCACTGTGGTAGTGTATGCGTGAGCGCAGGCGTAGGTTACCCTATTACTCAGAAGCGCACACCATGCCCTTTCTCCCTTAATGGACGACGCTTTGAAGACGCCCATATCGAGTACCAGTGGTTAGTGTGTGCTTGTTGTTATCTTTGCGCGGGATTCACGATACGCTGTGTCCAGGTGTACGTTAAAAATTTCTGCTACCACAACGGTTAAATCATGATCATGGGCTGTAGTCGTCGCGATGGAGATGTGTCACTAGGCGTCAAAGTGGGTGTGTCCACGTCAAACGATGCTATAGCTGCCAAACACCAATACACATTCTACGAGCTCTCATATATCACTAAACATTAAGCACCACTTCTGTGAATACAGGTTTCACTTTCGTGTTATACCGATTCCTATGGCGGAGGGATCAGCAATGTTTTTTTTTCTTTGTGCCTGTTTTCTTTGTATACATACATATACATATCTGGGGCATGACGGCAACGCGGACGGCAAAAATCAGCCGAGAGTGCCCTTGTAATTGCTATCGCTATAAAAGCAAGAAAATGATATTTGCTCATATTGTCGGGAGAACATATTACGCTGTTTTTTAACGAATGTGAGCACTCTCTCCCAACCAATCTGTTGTTCAGATTAGAGGTGTGCACGGGCTTCGGGTAACCCGAAAGCCCGAGCCCGGCCCGGCCCGCGGGCCGGGCTCGGGCAGCCCGACGTCTTTTCACCTCGGGCCCGGGCCGGGCTCGGGCCTGGTGAAAAGCCCGAAGCAAGCCAAAAATATCGATGGTGTGCCGGAATTGCGCTTGTTCACTTGTGTGCTTTCTTTTGAGGGTAGAAGTACACTTTTTGTGAAAAAAAATTGTTTTGTCATTTTTTCTGAGTTTGGGCATATATGGGTTAATTAGCTGAAATTCACGGCTTTTAACACTAAGGGCTGAGGGAACAGCACAGATATGTACTAGAAGTCAAAGAACTGGCAAACGTTTCGTAAATGTTGTGTTTTTCAGCGTATACATATTGAAAATAAGAGAAAAATGGGGGGGAGGAGGGCACTTATCTCGAGTCATCTACAATGTATTAAGAATTTTTGGGGTGTCCAGTTCTGTGACCACGATATGATCATGAGGCATGTGGTTTATGGTACGTGACCACGTGCCTCATGTTCAAAAAAAGAAGCTACAGGGGAGGATGGCACGCTTTTTTCATAATAAATACATTTTCATTTCTCTGTTGCCATGTGCTTTATCGCGTCGTTGATCGAGTCGGGCCGGGCCGGGCCGGGCCTTGGGTATGACACGCCGGGCCGGGCCTGGGCGGCCCGTCCTCTATACATCGTCGGGCCGGGCCGGGCCGCGAAATTGCGGCCCGTGCACATCTCTAGTTCAGATACCAGTTCAGGCTCTGTTAAATTCCAAAGAGTGCTGATATCGAGAAAAAGAAAGAGGTGTTCAAAGCTTTAACGTAACCGTCTTCTCCATAGTCTACCAGATAGAGCCGACGTGCTACTTCACGAACACATACCATTCTCTTGCCGAGGACGAGATATCGTATAATTAAAAGGAACTTCTTTGATTGCGTAGTCGAAGTATATGGCCCTATCTTCTGGTCCATGGCACTCGAGCTCCGACCCGCCTCGCTTGCTGTAAATAAAATTTCTATGGAGTGCCGTGACGTCCAGTACGTCCTCTGGAAAAAAAAATGTGAGAACAAAGATGTATCAGACCTTGCAGTTAATACGTTGGTGTCTATACGGAATACCAAGTTTCATCAAATGATATGTCTCATTAACAAATGGCCTGGTTAAAAACTTCCGCACCTCTTTCTGTATCCGGGAACGATAAAACAAGAAAGAATGCGCTTTAGACTATTCCGACACACACACAAACAAAAAAACTCAGCATTTGCCAAAAAACGTAGTAGACATCGTCCCGGTAAGGTCACAATTATGTCTGGGCTTGTCGAACAACTGCATTTAAAAAGTTAACAATGCAGGCCAAATTTGCAGTTGAAATAATCAAAGCTCCTACGAATACGCTGGTTGTCAAACTCAGGGTTAAAAGTGTGAAGTGTTGCATTTCTTCGCGTATTATGCTCAATCAATTTCGCCATGACATATAATTCATTTGAATACACACGAATTTCAATCTTCACGCGGGCACGTCATACTCGTATTTTAAAGCACGCCAACCTGTGAATCACTTCACACATGCAAATGAGGTAGACACTGGCCTCTTGTCTGTTGGACATAGAAGCGCGAACGTTGTCGCAATGATCGAATTCCTGGGCCTGTTGTTAGACCATTTGGATTTCGAGAACACTAGATGAATGTATTTTACTCTGTGGAGCGCTGTTCCTATGCGCCCTTTAGCGGCTGTGGAGTGGTCGTTTTCGCTGGAGTAACCGAGTAAATGAGTTGTACGGAGAAACAAGAAAAACCGAGACAGCAGAGTACAGCGCAGAATGATTGCCTGCGAGGGCGAAGAGAACAAAAGGAGGAAATAGTCATAGTTTCACCGCAACGGTGAAGCAATGTATGCCATAGAAACAAGTTGTAATGACACTAATTTGTAGATATTTGTTTCGCATCAAATTACTGATACGAAACAAATATCTACAAATCATCTGCAAAGTTCTAGAGGATGACGGACGAAGACGAAAGACACATGAACAACAGGACAGATCGTATTGTTTTTTCACGTGTCTGTCGTCTTGTCCGTCGTGCTGCTGAACTTCGCAGATTTCGCACCAAATTGTGCACACCAAAGCTCTCCTCCACAAAACGCTGGAGTAAAAAAACAAACAAACTTTGAAGGCACTTGAGCTTCGCGATCAAGAGTAGAACATGATAGCGTAATCGGGCCCCGCGAGTGTCGCCTTCTCAATTGCTAGCCTAGCTTCGATTTTCAATGCATGCCTCAACCATGCCGTAAGGAAACGAATGACTGTACATGCAACATTGGCCGTTTCAAGCTGTCCTAGCATGCCTACTGCAGGTACCATTGTGAATTATGTCCCAATGTGCCATAATTCTTTCTTTTGCGTATCAGCGAATGGCCCAGTACGCGTTCGCAACGCAAAACACGAACCTACGCAGCTGCTCCCTTTGTTTGCTTTTGCAGCCGATGAGGATTAAATATGTCTCAGCGCTTTGTAATGGGTGTGCCTTGAAAACACCCACTCATTGCGCAATTCACATGTTTTGACGCCTGGCGCAATTCCACGCTTCTGCCACGCAACCTTACACCCGTTAAGGGGACTCCTTGCACTAAAAGGCATTCATACAGTCCCTACCAAAATTCTCATATGACAAGTATGTCTCGTATCCAATAATCTCGTATCAACACATATGAATCATATGTGTTCTCGTATGATCCTACGAGAATAAGATATGTGTCATACGTGTCATATGAGATTTTTCGCTAGGAATGTTTTTCCTGAAGAAGTTTGAAGCAATGGCTTGGCTCTGTGATAGGACATCTGTTTGTCCCGAAAGCCGAAAGGTTCGATTCTCATTCGAACGGAGGTTTTCTTAATTGCTTACTTTACTCTTTTCAACTACATCCCAATCATATAGATTTTTTTTCATTTTTTGCGGTGCAGTTTCAAGCAGCATTGGGACTTTGTGTAATAAAGAAAAAAAAAGCATCGTGGCTTTGTGGTAGAACACCTGCTTGCCACGCAAATGACTTTGGTTCAATTCTCACTCAAACCGAACATTTTAGTATTTATTTTACTTGCATTTATCTCGCTTTTCCACTCACGGACTAGATGATTTTTCGCTCACAAACAACCACACCGACACCTACGCCAACGCCAACGCCGACACCGACGCCGGAATTTCTGCGAAAAGAGCTTTTCAACGCAATTGCTTTAAAATTAAGGCAGCTTCGGACTAGGGGCGCCAAGCCTGAAGAAAGTGTGGAGTCAGGCCACCTTCTTTGATCATCTTTATTTTTTTTGTTTCTTCCTTCCACTGTTTGTTTTAGATCTTTTTGTTTCTGCCGCTTTACTGAAGAGAATAAAGGCACGTGATAAACAATTTGCATCATTCATACAAACAAAGAATCTCGATCAGTTAGCTGAATGCAAAAATGTAAGAAATAAATCAACAGGTGATATTCAACACGCACATAACTGGTATTACGATAGTGCGCTTGCTAGTAGTTCTCAACATTCCAGGAGAGTGTGGATTTACGTAAATTAACTACGGAACAAGAAGGATGGAGAAGCAATATTGGAAAAATTAATTGAGGGCGTACCATATTCAGGCAGTTCGCTGGCAAACAAATTTCATGACTATTTTTAAAGGCAGGTGTTTGCAGGTCTTCGCCGACCTATAATATGCTGTTCATCTTACACCATCAACTTAGACTCAACATTTTTATGTCACCTAGTACAGTGCAAGAAATATATGGCTTGTTAAAAAAATAAAAAAACAACAGTGCCTGCGGTGTAGACGAAATAAAGGCAGTGCCTATTAAAGCAGTCACCCATGCTATCTGCTTAGCTATATCGCGCATATTTAATCTTGAACGTTCTGGAACGAAGCTCTGGAACGTTCCCCAACCAACTGAAGATTGAAAGGGTAACAATTATTTTCAAATGATGAGATAAAAACGATCATGGTAACTACGGGCCAATCTGTATTACCTATGTTTTCCAAGGTTACCGAAGAAACAAACTCCAGGCTTACTCTTTTTGTTTTCAGCAAAAGAACAATATCGTTAAATATCAGTATGGTTTCCAAAAAAGGAAACTCCACGAAAATGGCAGTACTCGGTGTTAACCGCAATATAGTTGTCAATATTGAAAACAAGTTACTACAGTAGGGCTGTTTCTTGAATTTAAGAAAGCCTTCAATTCTGTTAAACATGAAATTGCACTGCTCAAACTATCCAATACGGCGTCAGAAGAATAGCTCTAGACATCGTAAACAAGTACTTAGAAAACCGTGCACAATACACCAACATTGGCAATGCGAAATCTGAATTCGGTGAAATTACAGGCGGAGTGCCACGAGGGTCCATCCTTGGCCCACGCTTGTTTTTATATACCTAAACGACACAGTGAACATACCCGTAACTCTTGAAATTATTTTGTACGCCGACGGCACAAATGTATTCTTCTCTTGGAGAGATATTGAGGACCTTAAGCTAAAAGACAATCTGTGGTTACTAAACCTATCTACCTTGCTTAGGGCCAACAGGTTAAATCTGAGCGCTAAAAAAACGAAGTTTGCAATTTTTAGACCCCGTAACAAGACATACATGAGCAAAAAGACTATTAGCTTTCAGGGACAGCCTATTTATTGCGTTACGTCTAACAAATTCCTCGATGTCTTCTTTCCCCAATATATAGACTGGTCTGTTGATATAAATTACTTGCGGAAAATTTCCTCTCCAGGAGTTGGCATACTCTGCATGTTACGCCACTTATTACCAGTATGACTAAAAAAGACAGATTTACCACACAATATATTCGCATCTTCACTATTGCCTTTCTATATGAGGAACAACGACAAAAAGGAACTTCAGTTACTTCAGCTATATGGATTACAAAAACGAGCTTTGTGATTAATTGAACTCGTGCCCTTTCGCTAGCACGCAGCGCCATTTTTAAAAGCATGGACTGCTAGTTATTAATAATAATCGACATCAAAAATGAACAGGGATCAGATATCACGAAGTTAAATCTCACCAAACTGAAATTTTAAGAAAGTTTCTCGAGCGCGACCCCGGCCATAATTTACGAAACATCACCTTCAGGAAAGATATGCTTCGTACAAACCACGCTGCACAAAAAATAACTGATCCAATTTTCCATTTTCTTAACGAGCACCCTGCCGTGATGACATTTATTGGAGAAAATTCTTCTATTCATGTCTTCAAAAAGCAGATACACACATTCCTTCTGAAAAGCCAGAGATACTTTCACACCTCTTTCGATGCCGCTTCCTATCCTGTGGAACTTGAATATGCTGCACGTGCCTATTTTTTCATAGCTGTTCTTGTGTATAAGTCATCCTCTTTGTTATTTAATTGTTAATAATTATGTACATATTTCTGCGTCTAATGGCTTGAATTCTATAAAAATCGCAATGTTTAATTTTACCGCATACATTCATATTTGTTTTGTCCTGTATGACTGGTTATTCATGTGTGCACCCACAGGATTGGCCCTTTATCAGGTTTTCATTGCCTTTACGCCGATCCCCTAGGCAACTATGTGTACTGGTTGTGTGAAATAAATATGAAATAAAATGAAACGAAACTTCCATACGTCGGCATCTAAGCGTTTTCTATATTGTGGAGGAGATGGAGATAAATTATTCAAAAACAAACTCGCTGCGTAAGCGTGCGTTGGTCTCGATCGCAGGATATATTGACTTATGTAACAATGTGATTTTTAGGAGGGTCACAGAACAACATGAATGACTGAAAGCTATGTAGGGGATTGTCTGGTGTTCCTCAACAAGGATTTCCCGAGGTGTCACCCAATGCCTAACTATAAGCATTGCGCCTGCAGACTGCATTTGAGTAATCGGAACCGACTGATGTATATTATTTTCATGTTACGCACACATGTCGCAATGCACAAACCACCTTCAAATGTCAAGAAAAAACACCGTCTTACCTTTTATTCGTGGGGACGAGAATTCAAAATATTCAGATGGTGCATAGGAGCTGTAAATATAGAAAGGAAAATGAGTTCATTGACAGCGCGAGCACAAAAATACCACAGTTCCACCCGAAAGGCCATACATTGGTAGCAATAATATGCCATAAATGTGCTCTAGGTGTGCTTAATATTCCTATTCGCACCACATATTACAGTACAAGCTGCTTAATAATTAAATACGAAAGTGTGGTGTCTCAGGCGCAGGGGTAATGACAGACATATCAAGAATTTCTCAGAATTACGGTATGCAGAACATCTCGGAGGAATAAAAGGGGCTATGCGCGTAGTGTAAATCGAGGAAGATTACGAAATCATTGAAAGCAATGACAGTGTTTTCTTGGGGGCGAAGCTGTAATGATATATTGAAAAGTATCCATAACAGAATTCAATAGTCAATTCCGCGCCAAATTTACGACCACACAAGAGAAGAAACACATAGACAGGACGGGCGCTCACCGGAAACCTCACGATCCGTACGATGCCCTCTGCTTAGTGGGGGTTGTTTGTGCAGGCAGTCCATTCCTTCGAGCAAACACCGCTCCTGTGCTTCTTGACTTGCTCTTTTTGCCACGCCTCTGTTCACGGCAACCATTTCGTGTGCAGCCACACAGGGCTCAAGGCCATACTTGGGACCCTGCAGGGTCCCAAGTATGGCCTTGAGCCCTGTGTGGCTGCACACGAAATGGTTGCCGTGAACAGAGGCGTGGCAAAAAGAGCAAGTCAAGAAGCACAGGAGCGGTGTTTGCTCGAAGGAATGGACTGCCTGCACAAACAAAAGGCCCTGTGTGGCTGCACACGAAATGGTTGCCGTGAACAGAGGCGTGGCAAAAAGAGCAAGTCAAGAAGCACAGGAGCGGTGTTTGCTCGAAGGAATGGACTGCCTGCACAAACAACCCCCACTAAGCAGAGGGCATCGTACGGATCGTGAGGTTTCAGGTGAGCGCCCGTCCTGTCTATGTGTTTCTTCTCTTGTGTGGTCGTAAATTTGGCGCGGAATTGACTATTGAATTCAGATATGCACCAACTAGCCCGACAGCGAGTTCTACTAGAGTATCCATAACAGTAAGTTATACACGTCATCGGGCGGGTGGTTTTGGATGCAGAGGCATCGTGTTCGCAAATTTTGTTGTTTGTGCCAACGAATGTCATATCCAAACGGTACGGGTGGTAAAGGACAGAGACAATGACTCCTAATAAACTCGACAACGACGATGCATCTACGTACATATTGTTGTAGAGTCAACCTGAACTTCCAGGAGGGAAGTTCCGTGCACCGAATGACTTCCATAACGACGAAGAAAAAGGTAATGTTTCGGCGAAACAGAACAAGTAGTTTACCCTGGATGCTTTCTTTTGTGTCTCTTTTCTCGGGCGCCATTTGACGCTGAGTCAGGTTTCCGACATAGACATTGGGGCCGAAACCTGTAAATCAAACAGCCCCAAGCCTTTCATTCCTGGTGTGTTTGAGCTACCCTTCGGGCGTGGCCGGCATGGGGCGTGCGGAGAGGCTGCGGGTCTCGCGAGCATCCATCAATAAGAAAATTATCAACAAGATCGACCAGGCTCTTCGAGCCAATAAGTTGCAGCTTTCTGGATTCCGAATTCTAAATGGTCGCTTGTGCGATAGCGACTTGAAACTTAAAGCCATCAACAACAAGCGTCAAGCCCTGATGACCGACGACCTGGCGGCAGACAAATATGAGGCGGTCGTACGAAGAAGCCGAAAAGAGAACGTGCTCAAGACGTCTGCTACACCTGAGTCGTTATCTGTACTTCCAGACACGGGTGACGAGTCCAATGAAGCCGCACCCAGCGGACATGAACGACTGCTACGACGTGAATTCGGAGGACGAATTCTCAAGTTGGAGTACAGTCGTTTCGACGGAATAGTGAAAACATCCCTTTTACGATGTCTTCTTGCGTTTTGCGCACGACAACACGAAGCCATCCAAGAGAAATTGTTTTCGCTACTTCGTCCGACTACGGGTCGGACATTATTAATCAGAACTAACAGACAATGATGCCAATGAAAGTATAGCGTATGTTATTGCAAGTATTTACAATGTAAATGTGAAGAAAGAAAAATGGACGAAAAGATAAGTGGTCACCGGCAGGGTCCAAACCTGCGACCTTCGAATAACGCGTCCGATGCTCTACCACTGAGCTATGTTAGCGGGCATCCCGCCGTCCACTTTATAGGGTATATATGTGCAGTTAAACGTGGGAGCGTCATGCCACTCATGCCATCGCAACTGTTCACGTGGCACGATTTTGTTACTATGATGCACTCGAAATTTCGTAGCGTCATTTTGTAAATCACAAAATAATTGAGCAGAAATACCTGTAGAACACTATCTTCCAGTGTTCAACCGAACCCTCAAGAAGTAGCTTCCACTCCTACTGTGTTGGCGCTTCTGAAGAAGAAAAATATCCACGCACCGCCACCAAGTGAACGATGAGCTGTGGGTGAAGCTAGGTTCTGAGGTCCATAATGTCTACGTTGAAGTCGCCGATTAGTATAAAGGGTTAGTGCTCGTAGGTATTTTATATCGTTCTGTCTCAGTTATGATTAATATTTGTGTATTATTAAACCTTTTTTTGTGCCTCACATATGTCACCCGAGCGTTACCCCATATATTGTAAATTGAGTGACATAAAGTGACAGAGTCGAGGACAAAGCTCGGTCCTAAGGTCCATAATGTCTACGTTGAAGTCGCCCACTAGTATAAATGATTTGTGCTTGTAGGTGCTTTATATTGCTTCTTCACAATTATAATTGTTGTTGGTCTATTGTAAACCTACATTTATTCACATACAAACATGTTTCGACTATAGCAATGGTTTTTCTAACCACCATGACAGCGGACAGTGAGATTCGACGACAAAGCTTAGTCCTAAGGTCCATAATGTGTACGTTAAGTCACGGACTAGTATAAAGGGTTTGTGCTTCTATGTGTTTTATATTGTTCTGTCACAATTATGATTGATATTAGTCTATTGCTAAACCTTTTTTTGTGTGTACGTCACATCCAGGAATCTCCCCGTGACGGACGCGGACGTCGACAAGGCTAGGCCCTAAGGAGCTTCGCCCCTAAAAAAATTCGCAAAGCTTTCTCTAAGACGTGCAAGGCTTCACACAGCGAAACTGGACGACTCTGAAGACTAATCTGGTTGCTTTTAGGTTGTTTCTAGGTCTTAGCTAGGTGATGAGGACTGTTTATTGGATGCTTCTAGGCCATTGCTAGGCTTTCGCTAGGTGATGCTAGGTTGTTTCTACGTTGATTCTCAGCGCAGAAAGGTTCTAGTTCAACCACCAAACAGCTTCCACGAAGGCTTCTCGGAACAGCTTCATTAACGGCACTGCATGCTGGCAGCACAAAGCAACGGTTCACACAAGAAGAGAGCAAGAGCCAGAATATATACGCCCACAGGCCACTAACGCACGCGCAATAACATGGCGCAATAACATAGAAGATTATTGCACATGCGCAATAACATCTCTGTCCTATTCAATGAAATCTAAGCATGTCTGAGAATAGATCTACACTGGCTCCCTGACTCTGGCCAAGAACTCTGCTTGATAATAAAGCGCTTTTTTCTCACTCTACTTAAACCTACTTTAACTTGAAGCACAAATGATCTGACCGAGCCTCGCTCACTCACATATACACCTACAAAAATCGGGCTTAGATTGGCTAAACAAAATAAAATGCGACCACATTTAACTTAATACACTCTTGGAATCAATCAGATGGAAAGGAATGTCCGTTAACTTCAACTCGCGTAACATGTTCAGTGTCGATGCGATTCAAAAAACGTCTGACCCACGTGATTTTTCCTTAACAAACAGATCAGACACTCTGCGACAGTGTGGCTCGAGCTTCCTTGGCTGTAATTTGCGGTCTTTGAAGTCGCCCGCTGGTGTCGTAACCCTGGGTCCCTGGTGTCCACCAACCCCGCTTGTGAAGCAGTTTTATTTGCAGCCGTCTCCATTGAAAATATGGCCACCGTGTGGAATAGTGGATTTCGCCATCCATCATTATGGTGGATTATGGTGTTGGAATATGGTGGCATATAGTGTATGCAGTAGGATGCTGCATACACCATATGCATCTATACTATAACACACTGAGCCACAAGCAGGGGTGTTTTGCCAACCACTGCCTTGCACGTGCGCCGGTGACGTCACGCTGTGAGTTACCCCGGGAGAGGTCTATTACGTGTAGCTGGTCATATGTCCACACTTGAGTTTGCTCAACTATGTCTCATCTGCACTTTAAATTATCCTGAAATCTTGGAATATTATCGGTGGTAAATGTCACCCTGTGCGTGATGTTGGATTGGCAGGTGGTACTAATGGTGGAGGTGTGGACAAACTCTGCCCGAAGTCTCTTGTTATATACTAGATAGCGAGAATGTTGTGAAGTATATCTAGGTTTAAACTGTGTTTTGCGACACACAGCATTTCTTACTCTTCTGAAGTAACTCCATATCGCGTCGACGCTGCAAAGTCACTTCTCTTATCCCGGCCTGCCACGAAGGATACCGTTTGTGCTGAAGCATTCCAGGATGATATTCGCAAATCATGGAGAGCGCTCTTGCACACCGAAGATGTCTGAAGAAGAAAAAAAATACCTGAAGAGGGCATTTTGTTCTATTCCTCAATGTATCTAATTACCCCAGCAGTGAAAGAGCTGCTTTTATGTTGCTCTGTTCATTACATTGACTATGGTAAGTGTCGCCCTCCATTGCTACGCAATCACACGAATTCCTCGTGATGGAGGCTTTTAATAAAGCATGGTTATTTTAAATGCTCTCACACTGCGAGTAGAGTGCTGAAAGAAAGCTAATAAATCGAAAATATTGTTACGCGAAGAGACGCAGTCGAGTGTATTTACAAGAGAGTACTCGGGCACTTCACCCTAAGACATCGGCACAAAATAGTCTGCAAATCGTCGTCGTCTCCTTAACACATTTGTCTTTTGGTGGCTCTGCATAGCAATATTACACTTTTGTTTTATTTCTATCTCTTAATCAAGCTCATGAACAACAAAAAAGCTTGTTTATACTGCTGGTTACGGACCAATTTTGCATTTTTATTTCTCTCTCAGCATAAAGAAAACTTGTGGGAGTTTCGGCAAGCAATTGATCAAATGAGTTTTAGGAACAATGGAGTTATCACTGAAAATGAACTTTTCGCTTAAAAGTACGACTAACTGGAACACTGAACCATCAATGTAATTAAAACCTGCAAGTTCTGATACTCTTGAGTGCGATATTGATGCCACACTTCTCGCGCGGCAATGCACCGTTAGGTTGGACCACTTAGAAGGCAAACAAATACGCAGGGAACACATCATTGAGGAGGCATTCCTTAAACATAAGCTATATGTTTTTATTATTGTTGTTTGCACTTGAAAAGAGAAGAGGTATTATATCAGATCTGTGGCTCATTTGAGCGAGTGCGTTTGTGTAGCCTCAATAAAAGCCATGAAAGTTACTTGTGCTTGGACGGTCTTGATGAACACACATAAAGTTATCTAAACTGTTTCCCACAAAATAAGTTTAAGCGAAAGGTCACATGCGGCTCGAGTATTTATATTGTCTTATCCCTTCAAGCGAAACGAGATGTCCGGTTCCCCACTGAAGCATTAGTACTTGATAGGACTTGCGATTAATTATTACGTAATACTGTTACGTAGGAGTAGTGAGGCAAATAGTTTATGAGCAAATATGAAAACCCAGTCAGTACAAGGTGGGTCTTTTTTTTAATCCCAACACCATGCTAGCAATAGTAACGACTCAATGGCCAGTTTGATATCACACCGACGTGATGCCTGTAAATAAAACAATTTGAGCACAATTGCCATATGCATCCAACACCTACCGTAGCGTACTTGACGGTTCCATAGACATGTATGTTGGAGGTGTTAAGACATGATGATTTGCAGTGCACACTGAAAAAACACATGAGAACAACACTGTAAGGTTTAAATTCACAGATATACCCTCTAAATTCTATCGGAGGACGACCGCCGCCGTAGCGGAATTGCTAAATCATCGGACTCTTTATTCGAAGGTTGCAGGTTCGCTACCTACCGGTGGCAAGTTGTCTTTTCGTCCACTTTAGCTTCCTCACATTGATAACATTATTATAACGTGCCCTATACTTTCCTTGGATTGATTGCCGATTGGTTCTCATTAAGTTTATGAGAACAATCCGGTCATTTTAGATCGGCAGATTGCGAATAATTTCATGGTAAATGATTGACGAACCGAAATAAATGTTTACGAAGCCAGTATGCCTGAGATGTATGGTTAAAAAGGGGAAACCTGTAATCTATGACCATAAAATAGGCTCATGCAGGGGCTATAAAAGAAGCGTTGAATCATGCTTTACAATGTGGGGTACACTTCACAACCAAGCTTTCCCACACATTTTCTGGCGAATGTACTTACGTGTGTAACCCCAATGGGCGGCTCATCTCCGATCATCTCCGATCATACTCGATCATCTCCGAAATATACCAGACATAAACGAAAAACATATGACGAGCGAATACTATGATGCGTAAAGACCAACAGTAACAACAAGGAACCCTGATAGTTAGCTTAGGTGTGTCGTGCAGCGCGTGCACTGAATGCTTGTATGAGCCAGAGGCGTTTTAGGGGCGAAGCTCCTTGGGGTCGAGGCTTGTCCGCCGTCCCGCCGTTAGCCACACGATGACGATGACGATGATGTCGATGAAGAATAAGCGCGTTCCAGACCACACATTCTCTTCTACCATCACGGCACAGCACAGGGAATGTACCCGCTATACGTCATAACGATGGCGATGAAGCTGATGACGATGAAGAATAAGCGCGTTCCAGACAACACATACTCTTTCTGTTATGGATGGAAACGATCGTGAACGCGCTCTCACCCGCAAAAGGCAAAACGGCAACGCCGACAACACGCTGCTACCCCGGAATTGAGGACGCGGGAAGCGGCGGGAAACGTCCCGCCACCATCAGGGGAACTTGTATAGACATCGCCTTCTCGAACTTTACACTACATCTAATTCACGATCCCTTGGCTTTGCACTTTACGGACCACAATGTCGTTATACTCAAAAGGAAACGTTCCTCTGAGCTTAACGTAATATATGACTAAAACAAAATCAGGGGAACTCCCTCCTGGTGGTCAGCAGAGCTCTTGAACAAAATCATCATCTACCCCCTATGTAAATAATAAAACATTGGATATGTACTCTATATATAATCACACCACACCCCTGCGTTTCTGTGTCAGGTCTTTGTATGATGATCGATTGGGCAAAATGTACGGAATATTCACGGTTTACCAGATTGCCTCCGGATCTGCGCCCACACATCATTATTCACTTCGTGGATATGGCGTGATTTCCGTCCCTCCTTGCCGCTTCCCACACCACCACAGCGCATGTCCGTCCCCTCCCCCCTCTCTCTCTCCTCTCCTACGCTCACCCCCCTTTCTCTACTCTGGGAATCCTCTACTCTACGGAGGGGCGCCCGCGTCCCACATCCCCACAGCGCATGCGCGTCCTCTCCCCCCTCTCTCCTACGCTCACCCCCTTTCTCTACTCCAGGAATTCTCTACTCTGCGGAGCGGTGTCCGACATCCCCACAGCGCATGGGCGTCCTCTACCCCTCTCTTCTACGCTCACCCCCTTTCTCTACTCTAGGAATGCTCTACTCTACGGAGAGGCACGCGCGTCCTCTCCCCTCTCTCCTACGCTCACCCCCTTTCTCTCCTCTAGGAATCCTCTACTCTACGGAGTGGTTCCCGCGTCCCACACCCCCCACAGCAGGGTTGCCAGGTTGGGCTATAAATAGCCAAATTGGGCTACTTTTTTCTGGAGTTGGCGGGACTTTTTGGTCGTTGGCTATTTGGCTACTTTTGGGCTATTACCTGCCTTTGCTTCAAACGCTCATTTTCCAGTACCTTTTCTCCACTTTATTGGTTGTTGTGCCTCAGTGTCGATGTGAATTAAGTGTTTTCGTGTATAGTTATCTTTCATTCTTTCTACTATACTTTCCCTGTCCTTTTGCATTCTTTAGGTATCAGCAGCCTTCACCAGACAGTTGCGGCTGTCAGTAATAATGCATACCTTTCCTTTCAAACCGAAGCTTCCTTTTCGGTTTCGCGTGGCTGCTGAGTCGTTCATTCTCACGGCGGATAAATTAAATTTGTGGATTTCAATCAAAGTGTAAATGAAAGCACACGCCAAGAGGCTTAAAGGATTTTTAAGCGGTATGCCTGCAATCACCTAACTACGCATCACCGTTGGTTTTAAAGGATACAATTTATTACTTTACATTTGTTTCACTTGAAATGAGTTCCAACATAAGCGTTCGATGTTATGCGCATCGTTTAGCTTTATTAATTCGCTTTAAGTAATAAGCAAGCCATTCTTCTCCTACATGGGGTTCCCCTTTCGTTTGCCTAGAATCCTGAGATTGTGAGAAGGTGAGAGTGGGCGTGTTGGTGGTGATCCATGAGGAAACTTGTAGCGCACAAAAAACACGGACGAAGCAAGAGTCAGCGCATCGTCCCGTCGTCTCTTGCTTCGTCCGTGTTTTTTGTGCGCTAAACGTTTCTTCACTGGGATTGTGGCCTCACTTCAAAGTAGACAGACAAATTAACTCGCTAGACCCTTCATAAAGTTGAATATCTACCTACAAAGAGCAACAATAAAATACAAATGCCAGCAAGCAAGGCGGCGTTTCACTTCCGTTTCTACTTTTTGCAGCAGATGATGCGCTCTTGCATTGAGGAGCAGCAGACTCGAAGACATGCATGTCATTACTCTCTACAAAAGGTGTTGCCTGTTTTCATCTGGCTTTTATTTGTTAATCTTGCTTCATTTCATTGTTTTGTTCATTTATAAACTCTATCTGTATTAAAATAATAAACAGAAACATTTTTTTATGATGCATTCTTTTTGGCTATTTTGGGCTATTTTTATGAATTACATTTGGCTACTTTTGGGCTAATATAGGAGCTGCATTTGGCGGATTGCTCTCTGAGCACCTGGCAACCCTGCCCCACAGCGCATGCGCATCCCCTCTCTCTCCTCTCCCATGGTTCCCCCCCGTTCTCTCCTCTCGGAATCCTCTACGGAGCGGCGCGCACGACAGGTGGTGCGACAGCTGCATACTCCGCTGGGAGCACCATGGTAGTTCCGCGGTATGAAAATGACGGAGCGCGCCTCATTCCTCTCCTGTGCAGCGCTGCGATGAGCGCCCGGGCCGCTGCCGCGAAACGAGAGCGGCGACATTTCTCCCGCTCAAGCTAACCATCTCCCCGCTGCTTCGCATCCACACATGGCCCCCCTTTAGCGGGAGATGGGGAAGTTTTCTATTTTTTTCTCTTTTCTGCCTCCTTTTATGGCTTTTTTGTCTTTCTTTCAAAGTGTGGCTCATACCTGCATTGTTAATGGTGACGTAACTGACGGGCATGTCATGTTATTGATGTCACGACCTATAACAGCAATTTGCCCCCCTTGTGTATCCGGGATGCTTCACCTCAAAGTACAAATGTGTGGCCTCGCTATATTGAACTGTGGGAGCTAAGCTACTACTTGAAGTTGTCTTTTCAGCCTGTCACGGGGATTCTGCTAAGAAAATGCCAGACTCCGGTGTCTTTAGAGCGCTGCTCTTCGGCGCCCGTTCCTTCGTTGAACGGCGTCGCTGTCATCGTAACCGGCAGAGCGAACGGAGATAAAAGATTACATCACCTCCCACTAAAGGGAACCATGAAGGGATGCGAAGCAGCATTGGGGGGTGCACACCAAGTTTCCGTTTACGTTCACTGGGCCGTCGAAGCCAAGCGTCGGCGTCGAACTACCGCTTCCGCTACAGATAGACAACGCGAGTCTACGGCGAGGGTAGCGAGGCTCTCGAGACAACTGCAGCGACCGGGAACCGACGGAGCGACCGCACGATTCAAGCGAGACTTCCTTGACGGAGCGCACGCGCTTATAAAGGGGGGAGGGAGAGGGATTACAGGCTGCAGCGCGGGGGGAAGGAGAGTAGAGAAGGCGACCGAACGCCTGCGTAAACGCCCGCGTAGAGGAGGAGAGTGCGCGGCAGCAGCGCGGGGGGAGGAGGAGAGAAGGCGACCGAACACCCGCGGAAAGGAGGAGAGTGGGAGAGAGAGGCGCATGCGCAGTAAGGGTGGTCAGGACGCACACCACCAACGGATTGAACTCCGCTCTAAGCTGCTTCGCATCTAAAAGAGAGCGAATGCGGACCGCAGCGGAGGACGGGGATAGCAAGGAGGGCGCAAGCAGGAGGGAACGACATTGGCGAGACGAGAGGTTCCGCGGCGGCCACCCGCGGCGCCACAGTAGTGCACGACGTCGTGCGTCGACTGTTGTGGAACACGCCCAGGTGATGCCTTCCGAGGTCTCCCTGTTTGGAGGCAGTCGCGCCACGTTCCGTCTGAGGCGGTTGATGTGAAATGGGCTGCACAAAATTATCCGAGCCAGTCACTCTACACACGGCGCTCCCTCCTTGGTGTAAGCAGTGTGCTTATATGCAAGATAGACTCAGCCAGGTCTTTCTGAACAGTGAGCGACGCCACTGGTGGAAGTGCGTCGTCGTCTACTGTTGCTAAACGAGCTGCCCGAGCATGGCTCAACGCTGCCTACCCCAGAATCCAGATGTGTACGCCGCTGAAGCATGTGCCTCAACTTATCGCAAAATGAAAACATCTAAACGAGGGCGCTCATAATTCGCATTAGGCAGTATTGTAATCGATGACAATTTTTTCTAGTTATTCCTGACACGGCATCGGCTATATTTGAAGCTATTTCAAACTAAGCTTATGCTCTAATATATCGATGATTAACCTTAACTATAGAGTCACATTTTTTACATGGTACTACATGGCACGTTTTTTTTTACTAAACCGGAAGTCGGTTAATGAAGCGTAAGTGCCGCGCAAGAAACAAGAGTGCCACCCGGCGCTCGCGCCAAAATATGTAAATGCTGAGGTCATCTTCTTTACTGTCGGACCATACGGCTCAATCGTAGACCGTAGATGAGAGTCGTATGTTCCGGCGGTATTCCGCAATATCGTGTCGCAGCAAATGTTCATAATTTATGGTAATGTTAAGAAAAAGAACTCACCTCTAATCTCTCAAATTTGAAATTGAACATGGTATTGAACTAATTCCACTTGCTTGAACACTTTCACTATACGTCAACCGCGTTGTGATAGTGAGGTATACGGCGTATGGGGGGGCTTCGGATTGACTATTTAACGTTTACCAAAAAAGCCCGGTGAAGTTGACTTTCTTTTTTTCGAAATGCAGCCACCACAGCCGTGGCCCAGCGAGTGTCCTCAATGTCAACAGCGCGAAGCCTTATCTGCTGAGACGTCGGGCAAATATGAGTCGATTACAGCCTAATTTTGCACGGACGGTGCGCCTCAAATGAGTGGCAGTTTGAAATGGCGGTTTCGTATTCTTATATACATTTAACCATCAGGTTCGAGAAATTGGGTGCTCCCTTCGATATTGCCGTCGATTGTGCAGCTACGCCTTTCTTTTTGTTGGGGGGGGGGGGGGGGGGGGCAGAAGGTGTGCAAGAGCTCTTGCCCCGCGAGTGTAGTTCAGCTGTAAAATTCACTGGCCCCCCTCACGGTACTCAGCTGCGTTGTATATACAGCCTAATTTGCACATGTGTTATATAATAAGCATACGGCATTTTGCGCATGTGATTCGAACACAGGTCTTATACTCACGTGCAGTGCTCTCTGTAGACGCAGGTACTCCTTAACAAATCATCAGCCGTGGTCCGGCAGTCTATACTTCTGCATCTTGCGCCTGCAATTGAGCGAAAAAAGAGTCAATATTGATGTTTCCGATGCTTCAGTGGGGTTGATTAGAAGCTACCAACAGCAAAAGCTCCACGTGCGACTTTCATCGTCATGTTATAACGGCCATTGGAATGATCCGCCGTCCAAGCCAGTTGCCTGCGGCTTTGCAAGAGCCGCACATGTGCGCATTTGCCCATAAATGAAGCTCGAAAGAACGTGGTTGCTCTTCACAACCCCACCAAAGCTCTAGATAGAAAATATTCTTTTAATGTCATTTCATATCGGCACCCTGTCTACCATGTATCCGACAGCGCATTAATCGACAATAGTGCGATAAGGTGACCCTAATCAGGCCTTCGCTGTATGGTGCACACAGCGCTAATTTCTGCATTTTTCTTGAATAAAAGCGCTTTTCCCAAATGGATAAATATAATGGGTGTGCGAATAGTGAAATTTAGAACCGAATCGAATGCGAATACGAACGGAATACTATTCGAATGGTTGTCGAATAACAACGCAAAAGTTTTCAAGGTAGGCCGAGAATTGACCAACTGTTGTAGCGGAAGCTACATTGGCCGTATTCTCGCCGTTTTGCTGTGGCCTGTGGCCGCACCGCGAGCTGAGCCGTTGCCTAGCAACCGCCGCAGCTGGCAGCGCCGCTCGCCGCGCCATATGGCATGACTTCAGAGGAGGAGCCGGCGTTGCATCATATATATTAGAAGGGGCGGCTTGGTGGGATTCTTCGGCAGATATGGAAAGTCAGACGGAGAGACTGAAAGGAGCCACGCTTCGCCGTCCGAACGAAACCTAGAGGAGGCAGCGAGCCGAGGAGACGGAGGAAGGACGAGCCGCACGCCTCGAGAAGCGGAACCATGCAGAGAACCCAGCTAAACAATACGATTAACCGTTTTGCTGGCTACGCACACCCAGGCATAACTGAGTTAAGCCACAGCCAATCTTTTATTTCAAACAAATATTCACAAACGTTAACAAAATAACCTCACCGTTACATTTAACCGTCAAAAGGTACCAAACTTTGTTAACTGAGGTAATCTCCAGGGAGCCGTGAATGAAGTCTTCGAGGTACTTTTTTTAACCATTCGATGAATACAGCTATTACTTGTGCATTCCAGGTGGCACTTTTGTCACTAGCTTTTAGACAACACTGAGACCTAAAAGTTAAATAATGTTTCATCAAGGAATATCACGAATCTCACGACGATTATAGTGACATTCACTTGGGTGACACTGGTTTAAAGCGAAAATTCATCCATCCGGTGATGAATAAAGCTTCGATAGCCCCGCAAAAGCTTTAATTGCGAGCATCTGGGCAATTCACTAATTAAAACAAGAAAAATTATCATTTGCTTCCATAGTGCTGTTCCTTCGGGGTTTTACCCGTCCGGTATGGGCATTCGAAAAGTAGTCGAAAAATATTCGATATGAGGGATATGCACTATTCGATTGGTTATTCGAAATTTTCGAATATTGGCACACCCCAAGTAGATATGCATGCGCCCGCAAATACACCACGAGCAAGTTACACCCTTTCACTTACAATTTTTAACACAAAAGTGTTTTATGCCGGGGTTCACCAAGGCTTGAGGGACGTATTTCCGTCACGGAAGTGACGTCGAAAAAATACGCACGATCAGAAAGCAAAAAAAAGGTTCCGTCAACGGGAGTCGAACCCATGACCTCTTAGTCCGCGAGAAGAGATGACCGGCACACTATCCACTGCGCCACTGTCTTTTTTTATTGCTTTATTGCCTGTTCTTAGACATGTACATCAAACAGCAAGCATATGAAAGTAAGAACAAGCTGTGTCAGTTTTACTAGACAGACACTAGTTTAAAATTCCCGGAGTGCTGCCAAGGGTTCTACCTTCGACAACCACTCAGGTACGCACTCCTGAGCTTTCTGAAGTTCTACAAACTTGGCCATACACTCTCGAAAATACAATCGTGCGGGCCGTGCATCTGGATCGCGATAAAATCGTGCCATACGATGTGTGTGATGCTGTTCTGCCTGAACCTATGTACCGAGCCATGTACACTGGAGGCCAAGCGCAAGATGTGCTTAAGCGGATAAAGAGAATGCAAGTGGCTCCTTCCACGAAGTCCTTCCTTTTTAAGCTTCACACGGGTACATTATCTGTCAAGACATTTCAAGAAGACCGGGGTTTTTTCTTACCTTGGGGTACAGATTGCCTTATTTGTAAAAAACCATAAACTATAGAACTTGTTTTCTTACATTGTTGGGAAGGCGTATATTTTTGGGACGTACTTCAAAGAACGATCAAGAAGGATTTACCTTTAAATCCACATAGTATAAGAATTCTGCCAATAGATGATGAGGAGGGATTGCCTATAGGCTCGATCATGCTTAATGGCCTTCACTGTTTATGGCGGGCCCACTGCGCCACGGTCACATACCCCGCAGGCTTTACAAACGCGCCTTTCATATCTACCACTGTCCTCTCACAGTGATCTTGCTAATGTGAAGTAATGCATCATGACCGTGAAATCCACGATTAGTTTCTCCAAAGCGTCGTTTATACGCGTCCGTCCCATTAGGCGCGTTTGGAATAGGAAAAGGGCAATTTTGTCGACGCCTCAGCAAACCTCGAGGTGGCGACCTTATCCCAAGCGTCGGCTTCGCTCGTAGTATTCGTCCATACCAAAAACAGCCCTGCGACGCTTGCCTACATCGCTTGGCTGCATATGCTTGGCTGTGACTCCGCGTTCCACACTTACGCTCGCCCCATTAAAAATCGCGGCCGGCCAACAGGGAAGACACGACGCGTGTTGCGTTTCCCTCTAGTCGGGCAAGTGGCGTTTTATACTCTAACATACCGCGAGCAGGCGATCTTAGCCCAAGTTCGGCGTCCATTCAGTGACGCTCTCATGGCTGTCACACCGCTTTCTCTGATTCTGCTCTCACCGTTAACTACTAAAGCTACCACAAGCATCTATGACCACAAGGGTTTGTTTAATAACTGATCATGGATGTTACTCGCCGGAATGGAGATGTATCTCCAAGCGTCAACGTGGGTGCATTCACGTTAAACGGTGCTATAGCTGTCAAACACCACTAGACATTGCGCGAGTTCTCTTATATCAATTTACAGTGAACATTCTACTATTTCTGTAAGGACACGTTTCACTATCGTGTTATACCGATTCCTATGACGGAGGGATCAACCATGTTTTTTTTCTTTTTTTGTCTTAAAAGGTGCCTCCACTGTTTTTCGTACACGGTCAGAAAACGCTGCCAATTGGTAGTCGAGGCCAGGGTGGTAGAACAGGAGAGGTGGTCAAACGGCGGCGCTTGGCCAATGCAGCGCTCGTTACGCGAAATCTCTGGAGTTGCGGCAGCTGCACGCAAGGCTGCAGCAGATGTACTTCGGGCCCATTCTCCGCTCCACCACGCTTGAAAGCACGTAGCCCTCGGCCGTCGCGAGCATTCAAAGCATGTATTATTCGTGCTGCCAGGAACTAGATGAAGTGACCACATAAAACGACACAGACAGGGTGACTTTTCATGTGGTCACATCGTCTAGTTCCTGGGAGCGCGTATGATTTATTGCAACTTGAAATGCAACAAGACAGCTGTACTTGAAACGACTCGAAACGTACATTTAATACGCTATACATTCTGCTTGTTATTTCCGTTACAGTCAAGCCATTATTTCAGCTCACTGAAACGCATTTCCACAGCGTTATTATTACTGAGAAATGTTTATTCCGCATCAGAGATACCCCCTATCATCATCGTAATTTGTCACACATTTAAACAAAGTTGGCGTTGGTGGCATATTCAGACCAAACTGGCCACTTTACGACCCTGTCTGGCTATCAAGATTTCAAGTTGGCTTCATGCAGGCCCGTAGCCAGGGGGGGGGGCCCTAGGGGCCCGGACCCCCCCCCCCCCCCCCCCCGAAATTCAGATGGAAGGGGGGTGTTTTATCAAGGAAAAATAATAAAAATGGGTGCTTTTCGAGGTTTTCAACAAGTGCCCCCCCCCCCCCCCCAAAAAAAAAATATTCCTGGCTACGGGCATGGCTCCATGGCTGCTTTCGAGCTAAACTGAACTGCGAGTACCGCATTTACTAGCCATTTTCCCTCACTACCTGGAGATAATGTAGTTAGCAAACATAAAGACGGCCGACTGTTTCTAAGCTTGCTGTCATGTCAGTCGACGCACGTGTCCTGATCTCGTTAGAGGGCTAGTGCTCGGGTCCCAAGCGTTCTGGGGGCCCAAGTCGAGCGCATCAGCACATGCCTATGCGCGGCACAGTTGCAAATAGTGACGAAGTTGCGCGCATTCAAGTCAGCGCTTGGGTAGCAGCCCGCTGTTGATTCTACCCGCCGCCTATACTTATGTTGCACGTCATTTCTAACTTCTGATGGTCAGCGCGTATTCCGTTGTGTCAACTTGATAAAATAGGAATCAGCAACAAACAAGGACTTCACGGAAAAAAAATTAGTCAAACTGTAACGCTTCCTCTGAGCTGTTGGCTAAAGCGTCGCAAAATTACTTTTTGAAGAATTTTTTCTGCACTAGATAAACTGCATGGAACCACACAGAGCGCATAACAATTAATTAACTAATTAATTTTGAACAGTTAAACCATACCAGAGGCTCGACGACCAAGCAAGCAAGAAAGCAATTGTGCTACTTATTATGAGTTTGTGCTTGCTCAAAAATAATGGCGTCTTAACAATAAAGGCTATTTGTAGTATTGATTCTGTAACATTTGGCTATGCAACTGGGGTCATGAATCATTTGAACAATTACTTCTGTCTATATATAGTTTTGGTTCTGGCTCTTTGAGAGAGAGAGAGAGGAAGGAAGGAGAAAGCCCCAAGGGCAAACCTCCCTTAGGGCAACCGTGCCGCTTATGACGCGCGGTTATTAGACAAAACTCGCGAAGTAATCATTCATTCCTTCAATTTCAGATTACTGGATATACATGCACAAGTACTGAGGAAGCCGCCCTAATTTATGATGTTCCTAAATACCCTTATTCACTCGATATTTACTACATCTATTTCGTGGACTAATCATCCATGCTTGCCGTGTAAGAAATCTGGACTTCCAGCGACAGATAGCGCAAAAAAGATGGCAGTAGTGCACAACTCACCTAAAAAGGAAGCACCCAGGAAGAGGAATACAAGGCTTGGTGAGAACATGACGATTGATGCTAATGTCACATGCCTATCCCCGCCTTGCCTTTATCACTCAGCGTGCTTAGCAGAAGTAAAGTGGCCAGAATAGGAACGGGCTCTGCAAGGCGAATATGCAGAGCACATATACAGGAACACGATCCGAGAGAGAAAAAAAAAACTGCGAGGAACTTTCAGTGCTGTCCTGGGCAGGAAGGGAATGTATCGTCCATGAAGTTGATCTGGATTTCGCCGCCACTAGACGAAGGAGACAGTAGCCGCGCGACTGGTGTATCTCCTGCTCCAGCTGCGCCGTGAGCGCCTCATACTGGCGCTGTCGGAAGGCACCGAGTGAGATATGCAGCCAAACGGACACCGGCGTCACCGTCTTTCGTCCGGGATGTTAGTCATCACCGAGCGAAGATACATTCGCGATGAAACGTTATGATCCTAAGTGATTCGACATCGAGAGTTGGTGAGAGCACTCGCCGCGGATTTATGAAGTCTTCGTCAGCGTGCTCGGGGTCAATCCTTTGCGGCTGGAGCGCGTACAAGTATTCAACTCAACAGAAAAGGATGGGAACTGGGCACGTATTCGGGCTTATCGATGGCTTGTCGGTGAGACACGCCCGATTGTACGACTGGGGCCAGCTACTGTTGTCCGGTGTCGGGATGGCTGTGCGCCTGTGCGCCGCGGCCAGCATCCACTTGTGGCCCCGCGATTTCCCGCAGCGATAGATAGCTGAAACGCCCTGCCTATCTCTGTAGCGGAAATGGCATCACTAAACGCCGCTGCCACTTGTTGTCCCACCATCCTGCGGGCCCGCGCCATTTATATGCCTGCACAATATCGAAGAAAGACATACATTTGATAATATTTTAGATATCGGCACATCGGTCATGTCGCATTAAATTTAACTGGGTGTATTTCCTTTTCCACGTCCTCTTACGCCAAATCAAAGTTCGCCCGCCGTGGCCGGCATTGAGCCTGTTTTCTACCCGGGGAAAATCATTCCTGGCGAAAAATGTACTCGGGTCATCTGCGTAAATGATGAACTGTCTCAGGGTTCGTATTCATGATTTATTCAAACAAATATTAAAGAGCGGAGGCCCCGCAATGCTTCCTTGCGGGTAAGTATTGGGTGAGAATCTACTTAGAAGTCCTACACCTCACTCACTAAGCCACCGTGTACAGTACTCAAGAAATTTTTTTCCATCGGCTACGACGCATTGGAACAGTTCTGCGTGAATACATATTAACAGCGTACAAAACTGGGCGAGTTGGTTGAACTTCATGGTTTCATGGTTGAACTTCATGGTTGAACTTCATGGAACTTCAGCGCTTGTCCTGTGTCCTCCTTCATCTTGTGTACCGTCTTTCTGCGCTGCTTTTTAAACCATACTTATTAAATTCGAAGCATTTCTTAGCCAACTTCGGCGACTTTGAGCGTATCTATCTATCTATCTATCTATCTATCTATCTATCTATCTATCTATCTATCTATCTATCTATCTATCTATCTATCTATCTATCTATCTATCTATCTATCTATCTATCTATCTATCTATCTATCTATCTATCTATCTATCTATCTATCTATCTATCTATCTATCTATCTATCTATCTATCTATCTATCTATCTATCTATCTATCTATCTATCTATCTAGTCGCCTACGACTTTGTGCTTTCCTGGCCGTATCGTTAATGGGCTTTCTAACAAACTTGGTATGGCATAATATGATGGTATGACAAACATGAATGACTGGTCATATTAAAATCCTGACTACCTTGTCATGAACGGTATAGTTTACACGCCATGGCCGTGCTGCTCCTGCGGCCGTTTCCTTAACTTGATATATCCAAAAATTGGTATGATGAGACATCTACATGACCATCATAAATGACAGATGTAATCTGAAAATCATGACGCGCTCACGGCCGTTTTGCTAGCTTGATATACACCAAAATTGGTATTGCGTGACGTGACTGATGACGAGCATAAATGACAGGTGGTAACATGCAAATGATGACATGTATGTCATGTAGAACGTGAGTTACATGCCATGCTCATGGCGCGCTCGCGGCCGTTTCGCTGGCTTGATATACACCAAATTTGGGATTGCGTGACGTGACCCTATGAGGAACATATGTGAGAAGTGGTAATATGGAAATCATGGCATGTGATGTGCATCATGACTTGCATGCTACGCTCATGGCGCGCTCGCGGCCGTTTCGCTAGCTTGATATACACCAGAATTAGTATTGCCTGATGTGATTGTATGACGAGCATAAATGACAGGTGGTAATATGAAAATGATGACATGTATGTCATGTAGAACGTGAGTTACATGCCATGCTCATGGTGCGCTTGCGGCCGTTTTGCTAGCTTCATATACACCAAAATTAGTATTGCTTGATGTGATTGTATGGCGAGCATAAATGACAGGTGGTAACATGAAAATGATGACTTGTATGTCATGTAGAACGTGAGTTACGTGTCGTGCTCATGGCGCGCTCACGGCCGTTTTGCTAGCTTGATATACACCAAAATTGGTATTGCGTGACGTGACTGATGACGAGCATAAATGACAGGTGGTAACATGCAAATGATGACATGTATGTCATGTAGAACGTGAGTTAAATACCATGCTCATGGCGCGCTCGCGGCCGTTTCGCTAGCTTGATATACAACAGAATTAGTATTGCTTGATGTGATTGTATGACGAGCATAAATGACAGGTGGTAACATGAAAATGATGACATGTATGTCATGTAGAACGTGAGTTACATATCATGGTCATGGTGCGCTCGCAGCCGTTTTGCTAGCTTGATATACACCAAAATTGGTATTGCGTGACGTGACTGTATGAAGAACATAAATGACGAGTCCTAACATGTAAATCATGGCATGCATGTTATGCACAGCATGGTTTGCTCATTGCTGGCTGCTTCGCATTACATCAATTCCCACAATGCGTGGGAATCTGCCGGTGTTTTTTTTTTCGTTAACTTCGGCTGAAAAGGTACAAGCTTAACACACGGTGTTCCCTTTTATTAAGCTTTATGTGAGAGTTCCTAATTTCAGCTCACCACTGTTTGTTAACCTATAAGCGTAGGAAGCCGTTGCTCATGGGCATGACCGCATATGTAAATATGTAATCGGTGGTCGCAGCTCCTTCAAGCACGTAGTGCGCTTCGATAGAAAACAGTCGAGATTTACCTCCTGATTGTTTTATGCAATGTTCAGAAAAACATCCGTTTTCATTTGGCAATGACTTATTTCTTTCATATAGAAAAGAAAATTACTGAAAACCACAGACACCAATACTCGGCATAATTATATATTTGCAGTATCATTATATTCTTAAAGCGCTTCCTGAATTTCACAAGTAGGAGACTCCTCCCAAAGGAAAAACTGCGGATAAGCGAGTAATGTCTAGGCAACGCTTCCGGGATGTTACCGACGAAGGCTCGCAGCGTTACTTCCTTGTCTCATTCGCGTCGAGTGGTAACAGAGCGACTGCCACTTGCGGCCGGAAGTCATGGCCAGCGCGCCGGAGCGATACGCAATACGCACGGAACTTGCCCAGCAACACCGAAATGCTTGCGATAACTTGGGTGACTTTTGGGCGCTTGTTTCCTTGTTT
>JALIZH010016484.1:0-18166 GCA_030522465.1 Rhipicephalus appendiculatus | reverse complement strand
GTCTGACTACTAATTAAAAAATTACACTATCTCCCGCTAAAGGGAACCATGTGTAGATGTGAAGCAGCGGGCGCTAACGCTTACATTGGCGGCGGCGATGACGCTGGCGCTCATCGCAGCGTTGCGCAGGAGAGAAAACTGGGGAGGCGCAAAGCAGGCAGTGATGGAGCAGTGTTTCCTACTGGAACATGCCAATCGCTGCTAATGGGCAATGAGAGACAGAAGACTCCGACTGGACACAGAGACCCGCACTCCGCTTTTAGTTAACGCGCACGCTGCGAATTTTTATTACAGCGAAAGCTGTATATGGCTAGGAGAAACGAAAAACCGCTCGGCATCTGTGTCACGAGCGGTCTCCATTGGCTGTGCTATCAGTTACGTCGTACTGAGCGTCGTACCGAAGCTCGCGCGCCATTGGTGCGCGAGCTTGGGTACGACGCTTGCAAGGTCAAACGCTTGCAGCCACGGCGCGCCCTCTGGCGCGCCGAAGAAACGGCGTTGCGCGCAGAACAGCGTCGACGTGATTGCGGGAGCTCGTTCGCCGGGGCGAACGCCCGCTTTGGGCGAGAGTTTCTCCAGCGGCACTTTGGCTTCGGCTGCGACGTCTGTGACCGCCTGTGGTTCGACCACAACCTGGCAACGATAATTGTGGAAGGCTTCAGTGCAGCGTCGGGTTCAACCCACTGCTAAACACCGGGGCCGCACATTTCAGATTCGCTGATTAACCATTTGTACGGAGTGCTTGGGCGGTGATTTTTTGTTCAACAACGCACAGGAGAAATCTCCCACCGGCACCACCTTGGAGGTCAAGATCCATTGCCATATATACGGGATGGCCAGTGAACGGTTGTGCAGCGCGAGCAGTCGGTTTTTTCAACCAAGAAACTCGCTAGCAGACGCTGCCTGCGTCGGCGTCGCGAGGCGAGAGAGGGGGGGAGCTTAGGAGAGGAGAGAGAGGGGGGTGACACGCATGCGCAGTGGGAGTGTGAACGTCGTGGGCAGGGATGCGTAGAGGAGAGAGGGGGGGGAGCGTAGGAGAAGAGAGAGAGGGGGGACGCGCATGCGCAGGGGGGAGTTAGACGCCGCAGGCAGGGATGGAGGGAGGGAGGAGTGTAAGAGGGGAGAGAGGAAGGGAGGCGCATGCGCAGTGAGGGTGTGGTTGCCGCGGGGAGGGATGCCTAGAGGAGAGAGAGGGGGGAGAGGAGGTTTTTTATTTTTATTTTTTTTTAACTGTTTGCGCATGCGCAGTAAGGGTGGGCACGCGGCACACCACCACCACCACCACCGGATTAAGCTTCGCCATAAGATGCTTCACATCTAAAACGGGCTCGTCAACTGGTCGTGGGAGGCGTGACTTTCCGAACAGGAATAGAGAGACCAGGCCCTGCGAGCCGCACTTGCCAGCGGGACTCTGGACGAGGGGCTCCCCCCCACAGTAACCAAGCAGCCTCATTTTATGAAAGTTGTTTCACTCTCTAAAACACAAAATGGGCAGAACTCCAGTCCTTAATACAATGTACAGCCACGTCCACGTCTGTGTAGAGCATGCGAGCAGCTGGTTTTTGCTCTGCGGGGCGATACCTTGTGGCAGTTGCGGCTCTGACGTATCAGCATGACTATTAGGCAGTGCATGCTCCTGACACACCACGTCATAGCCCGAAACTACCGCAAGGTGTCGTCCTGCAGAGCAAAAACTGGCTGCTTGCACACTCTACAGAGGCGTGGACGCAGCTGTACACCTCGTCCTTACTCATTAATAGGCCGGAATAGATGCTCTCAAAATCAAGGAAGTCACGTCGAACTGGCACGAGATAACTTCAAAGAAATAACGACAGCCAGCAATCTTTCTTTTTTCTTTGCCTCTTTTTTTTTACCAAGTTTCTTTCGTAAAGAGCGGGGTTTTTTTTTCTTTCTCTTGTAGTGAGGTAGATTCCCTCATTACTACTCAAACAATTTTTTTCTCTTCGCGTACCAATTACCAGGGCGCTATTAGTCCTGCCTGTAGCAGCTGTAGTTACTTGGCCTGCGGAGTCGCGCTAAAACGTGGTACTTATACTCCAGCTGAGTTAGAGCTACGACGACGGAAATGAAGCCATCCCGTAATCATGATACATAGATAAGAAGAAGGTGTATGAAGTCATTATAATCTCTATAAATCAAGATAAGTCGGTCAAGTGTCTCGCTCACAACGCGCAGGCAGGCAGGCAGGCAGGCAGGCAGGCAGGCAGGCAAGACAAGGCAAGGCAAGGCAAGGCAAGGCAAGGCAATGCAGTGCAATGCAAGGCAGGCAAGGCAAGGCGGGCAAGGCAATGCAAGGCAGGCAAGGCTGGCAAGGCAGGCAAGGCTGGCAAGGCAGGCAAGACAGGCAAGGCAGGCAACGCAGGCAAGGCACGCAAGGCAATGCAAGGCAGGCAAGGCAGGCAAGGCAGGCAAGGCAGGCAAGGCATGCAAGGCATGCAAGGCAGGCAGGCAGGCAAGGCAAGGCAAGGCAAGGCAAGGCAAGGCAATGTAATGCAATGCAATGCAATGCAATGCAATGCAATACAATGCAATGCAAGGCAGGCAAGGCAGGCAAGGCAGGCAGGATAGCGTAACGCGGACTCAGCAACATAGCGCAAATGCATCGTGTTTCTCAACTTGCGTCTGCCGGAATACGTGATCATGTTTTCCTTTTTCCAAAGCTCTTAGCCACCAGGAGAATTTCGCTCTTTGATGTCCGTAGACGACGAGAATTCAGTTCTAAAGAAAACATCCAATGTTATGGGCAAGTAATGTGCTATCGCTGCGCCATAGTTCACACGATGAATTTCGCAGGTGAACTGGGACTGGACAAGCTGGCGGGCCAGGGAGCAGCTGGCGAGTCGAACGACCTGAACGTTTCGAAGCTTCTCGACGAAGCCGACGAAGAAGAGTGGGGTCGCAGCATCTTCGACGTGCGACACGTCGCCGAGGAGCCGCCGTCTTCCGATCCTCTCCAGGACTACATCATTGAGGAAGTGTACGACGACGAAGCCAACTCTACCTCGTCAGCGGTCGTCACCTCGACTTCAAATACAACGGTTATAAGCCTAACGACGTCTCCAATTGTTATCTCTTCAAATTACGCGCAAACACTATTTTCCCTCGGGACCGGGAGCGACGGCATCGAAGACGTCGAGGGTGCGTTCGGAGAGGACGACCCCGACGGCAGAATAGACTTCGACAGCTTCATCGACATTGCAGCTTTTGGGCGACACGCTTTTACGCCGTCGCCATCAGAACTTCCGGCGTCGACAGAGAGTAACGAACGTCGCGCCACAATGAATCCGACAACCAACGCTTTGAGCGACATCACTCCGACGCCGCCATCGGGAATTCTGGAGTTGCTTATTCGATTTGGCTTGGCAACTGACCGCAATCACGTAATGAAAGCAAAAGCTACGAGTGAAGGGCATCTGAAAAATGCGATAACGACTGGTACGCCAGTGGCCATTGAATTGGACGATGAAGGCTATGACTGGCCTGTATTAGGAAGTCTTCATAGGGACAGTGCGAAAGCGACGGACCAGTACCGAGGCAGGGTCACCCTCGGCCATTTCCGTATGCCACTTGTGAGAGATGCGAACGAGTCAACTCGTCAGAAACACGGTCTTCGAACCCATGGTGCCGTTACAAATCGAGCACGATTACTCGCTTCTGTGAACTCCTCAAACATCAATATACCGTCACGAAGAGAACACGCTGTAAACAGATTACAGTAATGGGCTCTTGCCCGACGTTTTTGTGTTTATGAGCAGACAAGCGTGGTTCGAGGCAAAAGTATTGATTGAAATTGTTCTGAATAAATATTTTATTATTGCAGAAGTCACGCCGATTCGAGCCAATAAACAGGGTGTCTTTGGGCAAGCGCTCATGTAGCTTCATTTGCTTCCGGAAACGCTCATATTACTGAAGTAAATAATGAGCACGGCCAGCCGATACGACGGCGGTTGCCCGGATGTTCAAATTCGTTGCAAATTCCATACTTCCACACTGAGTCGTTGCCCTTGGACGGAGTACAAGAGGTGAACCCTGAAAGTCGAATGCCTAGCTCACCCGCCTGAGGCCCGCACGTGTACAGATTGATTGACTGGACCTCCTTATTCCAGGAGCTGCGTTGTAGGAAATTCTCAGTACAGCTTTCAAACAATGCGCCCGTGGGCACTCCTTAAAGCCTCTTAAGACTTTAAAAGCTTTCTCACGAAAAGCTTTGTTTGAAAGCTTTGTTCGCATCTCATACATGTAATACCCATGCAAGAAAAGTTTAGGGGAATTGAAAGGATTAATGTAATGAAAACTTTATCGAAATGGAGCCTACGTTTCGATACGCAGGCTTGTATTGCTCAGGTCAGCTGCTATCTTAATTAGCGGCATGCTCATCTACGCTTTTGCGCGTACATGAACACTCTGCTAATAAAGGTTTTTGCGTTTCTGGCGACGAAGTACAGTTGCCGAAACATCTCCTTCCGCAACGATCCCTGTTGGAGCTTTTCATTGATTAAGAGGGAGCACACAAATCTTCAATAGTTCGAGTTTAGTGGAGAATGCTGTAATATCTGGAATCACGTGTATTTGGCGCCTACAAACAAGAATAAGTTAAGACTACTCGAAGCAAGCTTTATTTCAAATAAGAATGTTTCAGTCACTTCTTGAATTTTCATGGGCCACGACACAAGAAAAGTAGAACAGCGAAAGCGTCACTTCTATGAGCTGATATGCCTTAAATATCGGCACCTGTTGCGGAACTGCTTATTTCTATACATATGACAAAAAAAAAAAAAAACGAGCCGTCGGAAATGTCATTCACTCATTAATTCGTAGTGGGGATCTCGTTTCGGCAGAGTTGAAGCCTTCAGGTAGTATGCAAGGGCTTATTTGTCAGCTGTCCACTCATTAAAGCTTCACGTGCTACGTGATGCCATCTGGCAAATACAAGAGTGTACCACACTCTCCGTCATGACTAAGAGCGGTGCCGACTAACACTCCCCGGTTTGCATGCACATAAATACACCATACAGTGGACGATGGAACGACCCTTGTCATAGCTCATTTGGTAAGGACATTGGACGCGTAATCTGAAGGTTGCAGGTTTGGTGACTTTCGGCGGCACATTGTCTTTCCTCCCCTTTGGTTTCTTAACATGTGTATCACAATTACTACAATACACTTTAAAAAGTACAGTTTACGTCCCCTATACCTCCCTAGGCTGAAACTCGCCCAGTTTGTGCATGACCTCGTACAGAGTAAAAAGATTCGTTCCGTGAGCCCGAAACGCACGTACCATTTAAGCAATTAATAAACATGCTCGAGCGAGTTTATCGCCAGTGCTCATGCTGTTATATTTGGACTCAGAATCTTTCAAATTGGTCTTCCAGGAATGAATGATACCTGATATACTATCAAAGTTGATGTTACCTTAGCGTATATTTGATTAGCAGGAGTTGCCTCGCAAGTTGCGGTACAAGTTGTGGTACGCACCGCGTTCTACCTTACCTGAACAACTCGACCTTTTATTAGTATTCTGCAGATCGTGAGCAGTTCAGTTCTACTCTTGTCTCGTCAGTCAACTTGATGTGGAATTTTCTGGGCCTTTGCTAAGCCCGGAAGATTGGAGCACGAATGCGATAACGCGCACGACATAGTGAGTGCAGCACGAAGCGACGACACTGAATTCAAGGATGTGGCCCGCCGCGACAGCGTTGCCGCCATCGACGATAAAAGGGACACATTCCCCAACATGAGTGAGAATCGTGCTCAGAGGCACGGAATTAACAATGTTAGTATCACAACATATATCTCCATGAGATATCTCCAACCCTCCCCCCCCCCCCACAAAAAAAAAGGAACAAGAAAGAATTAATACATTTTCCACAAACACTTGCACCACTGCGTCATCGTCTCCAGAGCATGAAGGAAGGAAGGAAGAGGAAAAGCAAGGAAAGGCAGGAAGGTTAACCAGGCGCGCGTCCGGTTTGCTATCCTACACTGGGGGGAAGGGGAATGAGGATTAAAAGATAGGGAGATAGAAAGAAAAGAGTATACAAAAAAACACTGCTGCGTTCCATAGAACTGGGCGCAGGTTCTCGGGCGAATCACGTTGCACTGGAGGTGGACGAGTAATGGTGCCTACTGAAGGCTTGCAAGTACTGGACATAGACCATCCAGCACCTGTTGCACGGACTGAGCGTATGGGGATTTGAGCTTGCCGACGAACATGCGAAGTGTGTCTAGGAGTGACTGTAGAACTACGACGATTGCTTTGTCTTCTTCAGGCAACTGGGCAGTCGGTGATTCAGTGTTCACGATTGCCGACGTGCGCTGTGACTCTGCATTTGGCTGGGACTTCGCCACGAAGGCCAAGCTGCGTCGGATGTGTCCATGCCTTCCTTGGTGTTGTCGTTTACGCCGGTCGTCACCCATCCCTGGGACTGTGGCTTCGGCAATGTAGGGTAAGTGGAATTCATACCGGCCGTGGAGGGTCCGGTTGACAAGGGAGGCAGTGAAGCAGGGCGTTCAAGAGGCGCTGTAGATGGAGATGCATTGGTCTCCTTGGATGAACCTCAGCGCCGATGTCGCCGCTTTCTGATGGTATCGGCGGCCTCGCGATGGGATGTATGGTCCCTTACCATTTGTTTCAACACAGTTATTTCCCTCTTCATTTTTGGGCACTCTCTTGAGGGAGCTTCGTGGGGTCCATTACAATTGGAACACTTCAGGACATTGGCTATACAATTGTCGGCGCAATGGGCTTCAGCGCAGCGAGAACATACTCGCCTATTTTCGCATACGGTTCTCACGTGGCCTAGCTTCATGCAGTTGTGACATTGCAGTGGTTTCGGCACAAAAGGTCTTACAGAAGGTCGGAAGTGGCCCACCTTTACATAGGACGGTAGAGAGTTGCCTTAGAAATCTATTTTCACGCAGCGTGAGGTACCCAAACGAGCAACCTTGGCGATGATGATAGCTTTGTTAGCTGGTTTGACCAGGCCACACAAGTCGGAGCTGGGAATCGCAGCGTCAACGTCGTAGATGACGCCGGTGACGACGTTGGAGCCAACTGGGATGTAGGAGCGGACGTTCATTCCATCCAGCGCTGTGACATTTCGTAGTGTGTTCAATGCGGTGGCATGCGAAACATCAATCGCGATGACGTTCTTACGCGGGTTTACTCGGATGTCGATGATTTCATCTGGCACCAGTCCCTCGAGCAGCACCGAAACAGATTGCCTGTTGAGGCGCTTCATGTTGCCGTTGGGGTCAACAGGAACGAAAATGATGGTGTTGGCCTCAAGCCTTCGCTGCGCTCCTTCATTCGGTGTGTTGGGGGACGAAGAGGCCCTGGTGTTACGTCTCTTCGCCTTTCGGCTAGTCACAAGTTCGAAGTCGTCGTCAGATGGCCCCTCACCTGTCAGTGAGTAGACTTCAGTGTCCTCGCTGTCGCAGTAAGGGCCCGTCCGCTTCCTGGACGCGGCCGCCGCGGAAGCCGCAGGACCTGGCAGATATCCGAACTGGTCCATGTTCATCGCCGATGAACGCAGTGTTAGGCTTCACGAGGTTGACATATTATTGCACAAAAAAAGGCAAGAGGTACTCGAACAGCGTACTGCTAGGCAGACACTTCGTCGTGACATTCACCTCTAATGTAATGATATGAATTCATGCTTCCTTTTTTTGCTAACAAGATCGAAGGGGCGCTTACGCACAAGGAAAGAGCTTTGTCGATTTCGTTAGTTTCAATTACTTCACGCGTCCGCCGCGGTGGTGTAGCGGTTAGGGCGCTCGGCTGCTGACTCGGAGGTCGCGGGTTCGATCCTGGCCGCGGTGATCGCATTTCGATGGAGGCGAAATGGCAGAGGCCCATGTACTGGGCGATGTCAGTGCGCGTTAAAGAACACCAGATGGTCAAAATTTCCGGAGCCCTCCACTACGGCGTCTCTCGTAATCATATCGTGGTTTGGGACGTAAGACCCCAGATATTATTATTATCAATTACTTCACTCGATGTCTTCTCTCGGGCATCTGCGCCCCACAAAAGTCCGCTCAGAGTTATAATTATAACCGCTATCCCGGTATAGAGAGGCGGAAAAAGCACCACAAGCGACGAGACTGATGTCAGGGCACTTGACAATTTGCTGCTAGGTTGCGGATTGCCAGGGTTGCTGATTGTGGTTCAAGCTCTAGACTCCTAATATTTATTGCATATTTGGTAAAGCCACCAGCTACCCGCTGTGGTGGTTTAGTGCTTGTACAAACATACACACACACGTTTAATTTGTGACCCATCTGCGTTAGTGGGTATATGCCTCCTGGAAAACGGGAATCGTCACCATCGACGGAAATCCGACCGACAAAGAAGAAGAAGGACTTCCGCCGTTTAGGTGAGTCGATTTCAAAGGCCTCCATTTTTTAGGAATGTTACACGATAAACAATTACAGCTGTTCGTGTCTGTGGCGTAACAAATACCCACTGAATGCCCGCAGTGGTCGTGAAAACAAGTTATCGGGCACTGTGTGTGTGCGTGTAAAGACAGGAGCTGCTCCACGGCGGCTTCATCGAAATGAATATTGGATATATGCAAGATTATGTGAAGCCGATTCGTTTATCACTCTGTATTTGTGTTTTATTATTCCACGTAGTGCGTGAAATAACTGAGTCAAGTGTATCGTGTTCAGCGTGGATGAAAGCACGCAGCATGCTCCAAAGCAACAATTTCGTGCAGTGCTTCAATTCTAATCGTGCATTTTACTATATTACAATAGTACCTGGACTATTGAGATTTTTGTCTTATTGCACAAGCGCCTTTAAAATCGGGCACTTGTGTTGGACCGATGGTGTGCCGAGTACAATTCCGCGTTCATATTTGTATTACTCGAGATGGTATGCACCGGTCGGACAGCTCTGCGAAACAAGTTGTCCGCCGTGATGCTGTAGCGGTTAGGGTGCTCGACTGCTGACCTGAAGGTCGTGGGTTCGATTCCGGCCGCGCTGGTCGAATTTCGATGGAGTCGAAATGGTGGAGGTCCGTGTACTTTGTGATGTCAGTGCTCGTTAAAGAACACCAGGTGGTCGAAAGTCTCGGAGCCCTTCACTACGGCGTCCCTCACAGCCATATCGTAATTTTGGGACGTTAAACCCCAGATATTATTAAACAAGTTGATATTGAAGAATTTCTGATGCTATGGTTCTTAAGGGGAGGGGTGGGGGGGGGGGGGGCACAGGTTGTGTGCAGATCCTTCTTATTTCCTGCGGCCCCAACTTTAAGAAATGAACTTTCATTAAATCTGGGGTTTTACGCCCCAGAGCCGCAATATAATTATGAGGGCCGCCGCGGTGGAGGACTGCGGAATTTTTTTTCCTTCTGGTGTTCTTCAAATTGCAATGGCATCGCACAGTACACGGGCCTCTACCATATTGCATCCACCGAAACGTGACCGCCGCGGCCGGCATCGAATCCGTGACCTTCAGGTCAGCAAAGAAATAAACTATCGGAAAGACACCAGATCTTCTCGAGTGATCATTACCCGTATAGCTTCGGAGTAATTAATTGCCTGAGACAACTATCTTTGTGAAAGGTCTTCTCATGTAATCTCATGCTCTGAATTTCTCATTACGGCGAGAATTTTTAAAAACGTTTGTTCTTAGTACCGTTCTAAGGGATATAAATTACTTCTGGCAATACCGATTTCACCGCTAGGCGCTAGCGCAAAAAAAAAAAAAAAAAAAAAACAAGAAAGAGAAAACAGAGAAGTAGTAAGCTACTTCTATGCTTTTTTTTTCTTTCATACGAACTTCCATCAAATAGGTAAAGCGATATCTTATAGTTATGACTTAGCATTGCCCTGTTGAGTCGTGCGTGTCTTAAGTTCAGCGAGAATCGTCACATGAGCGAAGTGGGACGTGCCCTCAGTCAGCTGATCGTAATGTGATCCTGCATTTTTATTTCTCTAATTCATCGATCTCGTTTGAGCCAGTTCTACTTTAAACACTGCAATCTTTTATTCCTGATCTTTTACAGAGACCGAAGCAAGCTCAGGCGTGAGGCTTCTATGTAGTCGAAACCGTGAACTTTACCATAGGATACACTGAAGGCAAGCCTTCGTAAAACAGGCCTCTTGGTGGAAATAGGCGCCCCGCCAGCCTTGGGCAAGCATCCGCTTGATAAGAACGAAGCAGCGAGGAAAGACAACGATGGCTAAAAAGGTAGGAAATGCAAAGAAGGGAGGAAGTGCCGCTGTACATAAGGAAGGAAACGATGCTGGTCAACCGGCGCAGTCATCCTCTAAAGCACCCTCCAAAGACGTGGTGAAACCACCGGACCCGTCATCATTTTTTCCAAAGCCAGAACAACCAAAAAACTTAGCTTCTAAGCAGGCATCCGCGAAGGCCTCCAGGAATCCCACACAGCCTAATTCTCCGACGCCGCCAAAGAAGCCACCAGCCAAGAAATCTCGCGCAGCAAGCTCCGCAGCGCCATCACCGGGACCGGCAGGTGCGAGCACGCCAAAAGACAAAGTTTCACCGGAGGAGAAAAAACATCCCGCGGAGCACAGGCCTTCAAGGCAAGCAGCGAAGGACGTCAAACGAGTGAAGAGCTCCTGGGCCGAGTGGGGTTGGAGCGTCGAACCTAAAGCAGCGAGGAATCACGAAGCCGACGGGATGGGCTATTACGGAGCCTATCATGATTCCTGGAGCCCGCAGAACGAGTTTGGATACTACGGCGCCTACGGAGGTGAGTCGGCTATTTTAAGGCGAACTTCTGAGATGGCTAACGCGAAAATTGACCGACGGCGTCGGTGGCATCGGCGTCCTGCGGGGTGGGCATCAACGTGAGTGATGCATAACATCCCCACCATGGGATGACGTCCCATATCACGTCATCATGACGTTACAGATAGTAAAAGTTTGTCACGTTACCATGACTACGAGGGAAAAACAGCGCTATAAAGACGGGACAAGAAAGGTCACCCGGCCGACGGCGCTGTGGTCTCCTGTGCTTTCTTGTCCCGTCTTTTTAGCGCTGTTTTTTACTCGTAATCATGAACGAACCACCCCAAATGCATATATATTGCACGCCACTATGACGTCAGTACATCACATGATGTGACGTAACGTGATGACGTCAGCCCATGACATCGTTGTTTGGTCAAAAGCGGGTCGATCTCTGAGGCAATTGGAAAACACTTTAGGTACAGAAAGCTTTCGGATTGGGCGGGGGGGAGGATGAATACATCTACAAAAAAAAGTTGGCTTCCGCCTTGAAGTCGTCATAGGCGAATAGAAAAAGCCAACCTGTGAATTCATCACTCGAAAATGTAACCCTCTGACGACACTTTTATTTATTTATTCATTTATTTATTTACTTACTTATTTTTATCCAGGTTACCACTAGCCTGTGAGTAGACCTACAGGGCCCCTAAACCACTCCGAATTCAGTGGCAGAAGTGTGGTTTCTTTCTCGTCCTCATTGATGAAGTGTCTGGCGAAATAGTAACTTAAAGGTGCCCAATCGTACGTCGTCCCTAATTATATTTCAGACACACTTCACTGTATTTCGCAAAATTTGCACAAACCACATCCATCGAAAGGCACTGGAACTTGTGGATTACGCGAATGCATTTCTCGGGATTTTGTAAAAAAAAAATGTAACTCACCATGGAAGACGACAATGGCGTGGGCAACGGCAATCGCTCTGCGTGCCATGAATATCGGCGTCATGATTGGGTGTAAAACTCGTTTTCCGGGTCTGAACGTCCTTTAAGGCAACAGTTAGTAATTGCCGGGAGCCCTCAATTTCTTTTTGCCAGACAAACAAAGTTCGAATTTTGCAGGCCTCTTTTTTACTATTTCAAAGGCATTTCAAGAATTCAAGCCATTTTCACGATGTGAAATCTCGAGAAACAGCGGGTCTGCGGTCATTTTTCTGGCGTTTTTATGTGTTTTTCTGTCACTCTGGATGTTTTGTTTCTTTTGTTCTGGTGTTTTATGCGTGTTTTAGTGTGATTCGTTGTGCTGTTGCTGTTTTACTACGGTTCCTGCATGTTTCCTCGGGGTGGACTTTTGCTGTTTCTTTTGCGTTTCCTTGTCTCGAACCTCGGGGGTGGTGGCTTACCACCACTGCAACTTGGCTTGCGCTTCCTACCTTCAAAGCTCAGGGTTTGCTGCTCGATGTCGGCTCTGCCACATGAGCCACGCTATGTGCATTGTTCACCCCCCAACGCGCTCTCTGATTGGTCCGCTCTTTCACGGCGCGCTGGTCATGTGACTTGTGTGGCGCAGCTCAACAACTTCGACACCATGTTCTCCCCTCTTCTACCGGTCACGTGATCTAGCTGTGCTCCTGCGCGACACCGGACAGCAAAGGGTCGACCTACGATAGCTCCCGTATTAAATGTCAGGTAATAATAACTGCTGGGGCTTAACGTCCCAAAACCACGATTATCAGGGCCGCAGTAGTGGAGGGCTCCGGAAATTTCTACCACATGTGGTTCTTTAACGTGCACCTAAATCTATGTACACGGGCCTGAAGCACTTTCGCCTCCATCGAAAATGCGGCCTCCGCGCCGGTATTTGATGCCGAGACCTTCGCGTCGAGCACCATAAGCACTAGACCACCGTGGCGGGTATTAAATGTCAGTTGAACGAACGAACCTTACATCAGTGAACGGGCTATATTATTGTGAAGTCGTTCCTGATTATACGCAAAGAAGGGAAAAACAGCGCTAAAAAGTTGACAAACACGAAGAAAGACGGACGAAGACAGGCGCTGACTTACAACTGATCTTTATTTTGCAATGTGGGCACATTTATACACACGTGACTACCACAAAACACACGTGACTACCACCAATGTGCTGTTATCACTCTGACGTCAACATCACCGCATCACCATTCTGTGTCACAAACACGCATGATTCATCTCAAAGATAAAAAAGTCAATTTCCTTCTGAGAGAGGGTTATAGACGCCATACTAACACACTTATCTTTAAGGCGTACTATTTCATCATTCAATTATTTATCTTGTTCTTTTTTGTTTGTGTCTGGCGACGACCTTTGTTTCGCGAAATTTCGGAGTGCAGCCACAATCCCTGCAATAGATGCCCAGGTGGCCGCTAATAGCTTTGTGTACGTTGTACTCGTGCTCCTTCAACCTTACATTTGAACACCTTCCCGTTTGACCTAGGTATCTTTTTCCGCAGGACAGCGGGATCGAATACACAACGTGTTCCGCGCATTCTACGAAGCTGAGTCTGTGGTTTTTTGCGCAGAGCTGCTGCTTACTTGCGGGGTTGTTCACTTGCGCGCACATCGTCGATAGCTTTCTCGGCGCAGGGAATAGCACTCTTACATTGGGGGGTAATCACGTGTGTTTTGACTGCCATGGTATAAATGTGTCCACATTCCAAAATAAAGATCAGTTGTAAGTCAGCGCCTGTCTTCGTCCGTCTTTCTTTGTGTTTGTCAACTTTTTAGCGCTGTTTTTCCCTTCTTTGCACTATGTACCAACACGCCCAAGCCTTAACCTTACCATGATTATACGCGATATTTTATTTCATTTCGTCATGAATGACTTACAAGTGTTACATGAAGCTGTACGCACAATATTTCAAGCTTTATCGAGACGATGGCAAATCTGCCTCAACAATGTCACACTTGGCTATATGTGTATATTTTTATGCGTAGTGACGCATTATGTTAAACAGCCAACGACTGTGCCCTAGCACCTAAAATAATTACACAGATGTAGGATCTGTATGAAGAAAAGTATTTTTTAAATTCGCCTCAATGTTGTCGCTGCGCATGTTTCGTGAGTTGCTTCGTTGCCGCAGTTTCCTTCAGCTATGTTAACGTACGTTACACGGTAAGCTTAACGTACGCAATGTTTGCGTACTCTTAAAAAAAATCACGCCATATCCACGAAGTGAATGATGATGAGTGGGCGAAGCTCCGGAGGTAATCCGGTAAACCGTCAATCCCCGTAAATTTTGCCCACTCGATCATCATACAAAGACCTGACACACAAACGCGGGGGTGTCGTGTGATTATAGTACATACAGTATATTCACAATGCTTCATTATTTACATATTGATGAAGTATATACACAATGTTTTATTATTTACATATGGGGTAGATGATGATATTGTTCAAGAGCTCTACGGACCACAAGAAGGGGGTTCCCCTGATTTTGTTTTCCACGTCATCGTCGTCGTTATCACGTGTAGTGGGTACAGTCCTCTATACTGGAACGCGCTTCTTCATGGTCATCAGGCGTCATCGTCATCTTTATCACGTGGAGTGGGTACATTCCACTATACGTCGCTACCTACTACTACTACTACTACATACTACAAAGGAGGGACAGACCCACACCCTAAGGAGCTTCGCCCCTAAAAATCGCGTTGCCGAACATGGCGGCACCCATGGCCCCCGCTTCGTCGTGCATTCTCGCAATTCCCACTCTCGCTATACCTGATCGTTAGTGGCTGTTGAAATGAGCTTTCACTTCTTTTAAACTCACCTATATAGCGTTAGCTTTGGGAGAATAGAGCGACCAGTTAATGACGTAGTTCGGTGATTCCGGCATCCGAAGTCCTAGCTAGACACGTGTGCCTATAAACAACCGGATGTTTGATGAGGAATTTGATAAGGAGTAGCTCGTTAGCTCTGGCAACGTCCTATTGCACTGGCATGCTCTGGCAACGTACCATTGGGCGTTGCTCTGGCAACGATTAGTTCTGGCAACATCCCATTGGCTCTGGCAACGATTAGCTCTGGCAACGTCCCATTGGGCGTTGCTCTGTCAACGATTAGTTCTGGCAACGTCCCATTGGCTCTGGCAACGATTAGCTCTGGCAACGTCCTATTGGGCGTTGCGGAGCTAATCGTGGAGGCCACGCTTGGCTTAAACATATATGGCACGAGGCTTCGGATGGAGCCCTGACTTTACGATCGGTTTTACGCCTTCGTTCGAGTGCGCTAGAGGGTTAAATTCGGCTAGCACGTACCGTAACGTCCCGAAAAGGTACTTCCGCTTGACGCATGTTAAGCGTCGAGCGTTACCATAAAAGTGCCTACGGTCAATATAAAGTGGTAGCACTATACTCCTCTGACACATATGGAGCGGAATTCACTGAGATCGACCATTAGTAAGTGTTTTTCTATCATTGGGTAGATGCCTCTGCTATTGATATTTCCCGCATCATGATCGGCTGAATGTTCATCTTAAAACCAGTTCTAGCGTATGAGCTTCTTGTGGATCTGGGTCGTGTATACGTATTGCGCTTTACAACGTTCGCAGAATGGCGTCCGGAGGAAGAGTGGCCCTACTATGCGCCGTACGGCATTGAGCCCTCGGCACCGCACCACCCCTTTCATCACGCGAATTCCCGCCACCGCCATCGCTTTCCTTCTCCCAGCTGTCCCGTACATGGTCACCTGAGCCATCGTTATGCGCCGCAGCGGAGCCAAGTAAGTCGCTTGCTTAGACAAGTGGATAGGAGGGCAAACTGTGAAGTGTGTACGACTTGTTACACAGGTGAGTGATCGCGTACTGTTTCGCGATGCTATAGTTGGGCAACATCGAGCCACTGACCATTCGTGGTGGCACCATGCAAGTATCAACGCCGGTTGACGCCCCGACTGCATTCGTATAAGCTCTTGAGGCTCACCTAATTGTTTCACAGCAACTCCAGGCACTTAACTTATAGTGTTGGTTTGAGTGAATAAAGTCCATGACTGCTATTGCTTCAAGTTGAAAATAATAGAAGGAGAAAAGGAAATTTAGTGTATATCGTCCCAGTGCAATCAAAAGCAAAACAATCGCGCCACCGAGGTCACATAAACACAAGCTTTTAAGTATTATCGCTGCTAAAAAAATTGATTATACTGGCTTTCACAGAAGTGCACATGCCTTGTGTGTACCTTTGTCACTTGCTCGCATTGTCACTTGTTTTGAAACACAATTATAAATTAACATATACGTGTGGCTGTAGTTCACGTACGGCTCAAAACGCGCAGAATTATCCAACAGTGAACTGGTACATATTAAACACCCCATAACATGCGCGCAATTTGAGCAAGGTTTACGAAATGTCCTGGTTCATAGCCTTGTTGCAGACCTCGTCATTTGCAAACCTTTACCTATCTGCATCACAAATAATGAAGGTGTGAGGCATCAACATCAAAGTAAAGCTCCGGCATTTGTCATCGTTTCCCCATGTGTTACTCTCTCCGGGGACGTTTCCCGCACGGCAAACTCCATTCTCTTTTCAAGCATTCATTGGCTCAAACGATTGTTGCATACAGGAAAAGGAGTAAGGAACAAACAAGCGGAAGGACAGGGAGGTTGGCCAGTTCTTGGACCGGCTGGCTACCCTGTGCTGGGGAAGGGGGTAAGGGGAATAAAAGATGATAGAAAAGAGATGTTGTATACAGGCGTTTCTCATCCTATAAATATAGCTCATATTAGCTGCCACGTGGCTAGATTGTCCGCTTCGTAATTCGTGAAGATCAAAAAGCAAAGCAGCGCAGCCCCCAACGAGTGCCTTAATGCGAATGCTGCTTATGCGGAAGAACATTACAAACTTTCCAGCGCGTATATCTTTCTTTTGCTTTCAATATGCTACAAGCTTTCCACGTAGCGCATGAAAGAGAGCTTTGCTTACGTCCCGCGAAAACTCAGCTTTGAACCATATCTCGGCCGCGGTGCGCACCAGCGATCACACTAATGCGAGGTAACGTTGCCCCGGTGATTGCGCGCTGAGCAAATCACCACGTGGCTTCATCATTTATTAACGCGATAGCGTTAAAGAGCTCGTTTCGAGGAAATTCCGGCGTCGGCGTCGGTGTCGGCGTCGGCGTCGTTGGTTGTGAGCGAAAAATCATCTTGTCCGTGACCGAAAAATCGAGAGAGATGCAAATAAAATAAATAATAAAAATTTTCGGGTCCGAGTGAGGATCGAACCCGGGTCGTCTGCGTGCAAGCAGGTGTTCTACCACACATCCATGCCTTTGCTTGGATATACTGTGAAAATAACTTCATCTGCTTGGAAATGCAGTGAAAATAACTTCCATGCTTCGCAAACGCAAGCCTCCTTTATATAGGCGTCGCAATATAACATGTAATATCCCAGGAATATTGCGTGGTACAAGCGTAAATTGCCATCGGGCGTCAGAATATGTGACTATCATAACAATTCCATAGTTTAAAGCCAGCAACCCATTACAAACGGCACACACCTTACTGCGCGTATTCCCTTAACGCCACGTAGTGGGTGCATAGCAAGTTCGAAAACATTTCCCACTATTTGCTGCGCATAATTTCTCCTGGTTTAAACCATACTACCCATTACATAGTATGCACTAAGTGATTGAAGTACGCAGTAGGGACGGGATATCGCTATCGCGTTCAACTCTTAAAGGCGAAGCTTAAGGGTCCCCCCAATTTTTTCCTTCATTTCACCTGGATGCGACATCACCACGAACCGTTTGCTGAATATGTTATTTTGAAGCGCCAGAAAAAAAAGAAAAGAAAAAGAAAACTGAACGCAAGCTAAGCAAGATACGCACGATTCATATGTATACATACACTCATAAATGAATTTCTGTTCAGAAATTCTGAGTGCTAATGACTGCTGCGCACGCGAGCGCACAAATACGAAAAAAAAAGAGAAGATTAACAAATGCGAGCGGTGAACCGAAATGCGAACGGTGCAATGCGACTCAAACACGAAATATCTTGCTTACGTGTTCCGTATGTGGCACATGCATATATATACTTGACGATTTGATAGAAACTTTTATATCCCTTTGCATGTTAAGGTATAATTTTATTTAATGGTCTGCCGTACAACAGGGGACAAGGACGAAGGCGTACCGAGATGACACAGTGAACTCTCGCTTGTACGAACGCCGGTTTCACGAATGTTTTTGAATAACGGACGTTTAGAAAATCCCCGACGATCTTCCTATGTATTCTATGCAAAAATCTTTTAATTATAAACGAACTTCCGAGTAGTGATTAGGGCAGTTGAACCATTTCATTTGCTGTCCCGGGCCCATTTCTGAGATTAATTCAATGATGTTTTGCGCTCTGCAGCACTGGCGAAGCCGGTGCGTGCCACCCCCTAATCGACCATGCATCGGCGGT
>JALIZH010016483.1:20000-42284 GCA_030522465.1 Rhipicephalus appendiculatus | reverse complement strand
AGACAAAGTAGCCGACGACTACGCAACCTCGTTACGCACTTTGCCCAGCTTCCACGCACTCCGTGACAACTGCATGGAACACGCGAAAACACCGAAGACTGCGCACACTGCTACAGCTTTGCAAACTCGCTTCAACCACGATGCGGTTAGAAAAGAAAGGCCGCGTATAGCTGATAAAGAAAGTTAGGCGCGTCACCGACGTCAGGGGACCGTCTGGGACGCCGGCGCGATTTGCATCTCGACTTCCAGAAGCGTGTGCTTTCTATGCACGGCTAGCAGTGCTGCGCTCGCTACAAAAGGGTGTGACCCGAGGCTTTTTATACAGTAGGCTCGCTGAAAGAGCCAGGTGCGTACGCATACAGAGGCAAGCGGGCCGTGCGATGCATGACGCCCTACATTATGCACGCCTTTGGCTTAGGAGAGACAGTTACTCAAGCGTCTACTACATGAATGTTTTCTACGCACCCGCGAGTGCTTCTTGAGTAAGCGGGACCCATTGGCATCGCTATTCCAAGGTGAGTGCTGGCTCCTGGTTTGCGAGTGCATGTTGCAAGGTAGTTGTAGTGCGTAAGAAACAGCACCAGCAGCAGCCGCAGCGACGGCGGTGACGCCTGAATTTCGAGGTCCTCGGCCAAACATGATGATGCGGCGCGCCACGGGACACGTCAAGGCCGCGCCTATACGTCTTGCAAGCGTGTACATTCATGAGTACACGCACTGGCGAAGCGGTGAACTTGCAGTTCACGCGTCCGTGACGGCGTGAGCCGAGTTGAAAGATTGCAAACTATTAAAAAACAAACAGTAGGGCAAAGGTAAGACGTCGTAAATCTAGCAGGAGAAGTAACCAAAGAGCGCCGCAATGTACCATACCAAGACCAAAGCAAGGCGCCAGAAACTGCAGATCGAAAGGTGCATTTGAAGAATGCTTCACCACTATAAAATTTTACAGAAACAAGGAGATAAAGAGGAACATGGCATTTTCGTAATGAAGGTCATGAGCGCAAGTACGAGGCGTATTTGCATTTGATACTAATTATATGGCAATTGCCTTATATTACAACTACTACTATACTACACTACTACTACAACTACTACTATTGCTACTACTACTAGTACTACTACTACTGCTACTACTACTAATAATCATAATGATAATAACAGTAATAATGAGTCTGTCTTATGTCCAATGCAGGATGGAGGCACCATTTAATGATCTCCAATCCACCCTGTCCTGCGGGAGTTGATTCCGCTTTATTGATTGATTGATTGATTGGTTGATTGATTGATTGATTCATTCATTCAATCATTCATTCATTTATTCATTCGCTGAAACAGCTTCACTGAGGTACTGCGGGACGTCCCCTGGCGCGCAATGTGCGACTACCACGTCGGGACCGAAAGGGCAAGCCTGTTACGCCTCGGAATTTCTTGATCTCGTCGCTCCGCCTGACCCTTTGCCCGCCACGGCCGCGCTTCCCATCTCTTGGTACCCATTCCTATGTTATAACTGACAATCTGTTAGGATTTCTTCTTATGACGTGACCTGCCCAGGTCATTTTTTCCCCCTTGTAATATCTACTAGGATAAAGGCTATACTCCTGTTTGTTCTGTGATCCACTCCGCTGTCTTCCTATATCTTAGGGTTACGCCTATCAATGTCGATTCCATTGCATGCTGTGTGGTCCTTACTTTCTTTGTCATTCTCCAGGTTTTCGCGCCATATGTCAAGACCTGTTAGAAGTTGTGTGCTTTCAGCTTTAATGACAGCGGTAAGCTAACGGTAATGGGTTGATTGTAATATGTGGGGTTTTACGTGCCAAAACTACGATATGATTAGGAGGCACCCCGTAGTGGAGGACTCCGGTAATGTTGACCATATGGTGTTCTTGCGCTTAAATTTGAGTAAACGGGCCTGTAGCACGCCGGCTCCATCGAAATGCGACCACCGTGGTCGGGGTGGAACCCGCGATCTTCCTGGTGAGCAGCCGAGCACCGTAACCACTGTCCCAACCTAGGTGGATCGGTCATGGGTTCAGAATGCCTGTTAGTATTGCTGCAATATAGAAAGCCGGCAAAAAAAAAAAAAAAAAAGAGAAGACAAGCAAGGCACCTGTGATAAACTTTTCGTCGCTAACAGGTCTCGAAAAGTAACCATTATATATTGTAAACTGACTGAACGCCGCAACCTTGGTCACAAGAGAGGCGGATAACTACCGTATTTTCTGACGTATAACCCGCGCCGAAAAAAGCTGCTAAATGACTTTAAAAAGCAGGGGTACGGATTATATGCGGAGTTATATGCACGTATTTTTTTATTTCTTTTCTAGAACTAGAGTATTACCTACGAGGGCGGGTTATAGTCAGGGGCGAGTTATATGCGAGAAAATATGGACTTCAACCAATCTCACAGCGTTAGTGCGTTGTCATCCAGCTCGGATTAGTCACTCGGATTGGCTGGGATTGACTGGTTTATAAACGAGTGAACCCACTGAATCCAGGAGCGAAAAAAAAAAATAATAGTCACCTAGTCCCTTACGCATTTGCCTAAGCCGACTCGAAGGCGAAAAAAAAAAAAGAAATCTTCATTTTCTTGTTCTTCATTTCCTTCTCAGTCAATTCTACTGATCCTTACATGGGATCACTTTATGCGTTTACTTTATGCGCCTCACATGGGGCCATTCCAGACGCTGACGAACGCTAGAGAGACGCTGCTGAAAGACGCTGGTACGTTGCTGCCTGACGACAGCATTTCAGCGAAGACGGTTACCAAGTAGTTTCCAACGATAAAGCTCTACTCTTACACTATCCTATTTCAAAGGAGAATTCACGTACATTTTTCTTAGCTTTCAACGAGGCCAAATTTCGTCCCATCATTGCGCTGACATCTTTCATTGTGATAAGCACAGGCTGTTCGTACTTATTATTGCGATAACAATTATATGGACAGTCTCGACGGGTTTTTGCCGTCGCCGTTGCCGTCACGGTTGCCGCCGCCGTCATGTCGCGTATTAAGTCAAAGTTGATAAGAGCCCCCTGCGCATCGTACATTCTACCAGCGGGTAATAGCGCGCGAGCGGGAGCGATGAACGCGGCTGAAGCGGAGAACAAACGAGTCGGCAGGCGCATGCGATAAGATCCCCCCCAACTGTTCTACCGGCCCCGCCCGTCGTTCACGAGCGTGAAAAGACGTGAGCGGGGGGGGGGGGGGGTGTTCCCTCGAGCAACCTTCGATTTTACGAGCGCGGTCGTCGCGGGCGCGCGCCTTATCTCCAATCTCGGCAGCCGACAGCGGGCGGCCGCTATACCCTTCTACTTGCTGCGCTCTCAACGCGAAGAGAATGTGGTGTGAAGAGTGTCCCTGGAGCGGCCGTATTTTCTTAAACCAGCGTTTTCTAGGGTTGCGTGAGATCGCACCCAAAAGAGTTAGCTTCCAGCCTCACTTCGTATAACATTACAATTTGTTGCTATCGCATTCATTGCTTCACCCTTGCGATGAAACTGTGACTTTTTTTGTTAAGCCGTGTTCAGACTACACGCGCTACGTACGGATCCTCGGTAAGGATCGTAAGCGTAAACGCAAGCAACGTAATTAGCATGTTCAGACGTTGTTGGATTTAGCGTAACTTACCTAACGTTTAGGGCGTAAATGTTGGCGGGTCCGCGCACTTTTACGACAACTACTGATGCGACCGTTACGTACGACCAATGGGCGAAGCAGTTTCGGTTTTCAATTTCCGTTCGCGGGGCTTCCGGCCTTCCCAGATTCCGCGTCTTCATGCTCGTCTTGAAAGCCATGCTGCAGCGTGTGTGTGCAGTTGCTTTGCCAGACTAGAGGGCAGACGCGACGTGCGTTAATGAGAGCGCTCGTCGCGTCCAGCCCAGCCATGGCCAAACACGCGAACCTTGCTAGGCTGCAACAATTGTAGCGAGGATGCAACGCACATTCAGTGCGGTGATTGGCGCGTCGTAAAAAGCGTATCGTACCGGAGAGATCAATGTGAACAAACGTGGTCGCTAGCTACGCAGACGGACGATACAGCTGTTACGCGATACGACATTTATGAAAGATGTGACTGCAGTCTGAACGCGGCTTTATATCCTTCTAAAGGATGCAGAGCTGGTGTGATTTATCTTAGAAATAATTGCATAGCGTTATGTGAACCGGCAAACTTAACTAACTCTCGAGAAGAAAATATGCAGATTGCCCAAAGAAAGAGCAGTGGCTTTGCAGATAAATCATTGAGAAGCCCGCGCAATCTACTGCTGCATAGTTAGTAAAAACTACGAGGGTCACTCGTACTGTTGGGTTTTGGTGATGTTACCGTAAACCGTGTCTGGGTAGGACCGTTTGCCCTAATGAAAATTATTCCGCCCAGTAAACCGGCGCAGGAGGCCTGCCGGAGTAGACGCTTTGGATGATGATGGGTTGATGAGCAGGTGAGCTCTTGGACAGAGGTGCCTTCGGGCACTGATTCCCCTTCCCATCTGACACCGGCAGGTTATCGTTCAAACGGATCCGTAGTCCATCTTCGTTAACAAAAGCCTACTGCGTTGCCACAGTGGACAGTACACAGTATTCCAAATAGTAAAGCATTTTAGATGTAAAGCACCTCATGTGCTCGGGCCGTCGGCGTCACGTGTGGTCGTAACCCGTCAGGGGCGTAGCCAAGGGGGGCGTTCCCCCCCCCCCCCCTCCCCCGAAATTTTTCAATTTTGCTCGCGTATATATACCCGCACACATACAAACGCACGCACGAACATACATAAAAAATGGTTGAACCCCCCCCCCCCCCCCCCCGAAAAAAAAAAGCCCCCACCTCCCCGAAGGGAAATCGTGAGGAAATGCGAATGCATTTCGCGCGCGCTTCACTCCATTTATATATGGTGGTTGTGGTTCGAAGAAAGAAAAGGCGCCTAATTTCTGCAGCCCGGTCGGGAGCACGGCGCAGCGGCTTTTTTTTTTTGCTTTTTCTTGTTTTTTTTTTATTTTTTTTATTTTTTTATTTATTTTTTTTCATATATAGCTTCGCCGAGCTCCGCCGCAGACCGCTTTTAGTTAACGCGCACGCTGCGAATTTTTATTGTTCAACAACGCACAGGAGAAATCTCCCACCGGCACCACCTTGGAGGTCAAGATTCATTGCCATATATACGGGGTGGCCAGTGAACGGTTGTGCAGCGCGAGCAGTCGGTTTTTTCAACCAAGAAACTCGCCTAGCAGACGCTGCCTGTGTCGGCGTCGCGAGGCGAGAGAGGGAGAGGGGGGGGGGCGTAGGAGAGAGAGAGGGGGGGGGGCGCATGCGCAGTGGGAGTGTGGACGCTGCGGGCAGAGATGCCTAGAGAAGAGAGGGGGGGAGCGTAGGAGAGGAGAAGAGAGGTGGGACGCGCATGCGCAGTGGGAGTGTGGACGGCGCGGGCAGGGATGCCTAGAGGAGAGAGGGGGGAGCGTCGCAGGGGAGAGAGGAGGGGAGGCGCATGCGCAGTGAGGGTGTGGTTGCCGCGGGGAGGGATGCCTAGGGGAGAGAGAGGGAGAGAGGAGGTTTTTTATTTTTATTTTTTTTTGAAAGGGTTTGCGCATGCGCAGTAAGGGCGGTCACGCCGTACACCACCACCACCGGATTAAGCTTCGCCATAAGATGCTTCACATCTAACACCTGCCGGCGCGCACACCTCCTCAACCTATCCTCCTCCTCCTCCTCCGCGGACAACGCCAACGCCGCACAACGCCAACGCCGGATGCCTGACATAGCCCGACTATGAAATGCATTCGCATTTAAAAAATTTCTGGCTACGCCCCTGTAGCCCGTCACAGTAACACAAGTGTGCAAGCGAGACTGCACGTTCGCTCAGGGAACGCTCCGTTTCTGCAATGGACGCTGTCTGCAACGCCGTCTGCAGAAATGAGAAGCACCGGAAACACCGATGTTTCGCCCCTTCACGTTAGTGGAAGTGTTTCGGCATAATGTCGGCGATAGACGCCGCCTCGGGTGCACGGTCGCCGCAGCCGGGAATCGAACCCGTGTCCTCCAGGCTATAATTGCGGCGCGACACACGTACCGCTTTTAGATGTGAAGCATCTTATGGCGAAGCTTCAATCCGGTGGTGGTGGTGGTGGTGTGCCGCGTGCCCACCCCTTACTGCGCATGAGCAAACCCTTTAAAAAAAATAAAAAAACCTCCTCTCCCCCCTCCTCTAGGCATCCCTCCCCGCGGCAAACACACCCTCACTGCGCATGCGCCTTCCCTCCTCTCTCCCCTCTTACACTCCCCCCTCTCTCCTCTAGGCATCCCTGCCCGCGGCTTCTACACTCCCACTGCGCATGCGCGTCCCCCCCTCTCTCTCCTCTCCTACGCTCCCCCCCCTCTCTCGCCTCGCGACGCCGACGCAGGCAGCGTCTGCTAGCGAGTTTCTTGGTTCAAAAAACCGACTGCTCGCGCTGCACAACCGTTCACTGGCCACCCCGTATATATGGCAATGGATCTTGACCTCCAAGGTGGTGCCGGTGGGAGATTTCTCCTGTGCGTTGTTGAACAATAAAAATTCGCAGCGTGCGCGTTAACTAAAAGCGGAGTGCGGGTCTCTGTGTCCAGTCGGAGTCTTCTGTCTCTCATTGCCCATTAGCAGCGATTTGCATGTTGCAGTAGGAAACACTGCTCCATCACTGCCTGCTTTGCGCCTCCCCAGTTTTCTCTCCTGCGCAACGCTGCGATGAGCGCCAGCGACAACGCCGCCGCCAGTGTAAGCGTTAGCGCCCGCTGCTTCGCATCTACACATGGTTCCCTTTAGCGGTAGATGGTGTAATTTTTTTCCTAGACACCACCTTAATGTTGCTGCTCACAGCCTGGCACGTCTGTAATTCGAGCTGACTTATCGCTGACCCATAGCCGAATGCACAGTACTCTTAATCGTCAATCATTTTTCAAGGCGAAATAATTATAACCCTGTCACGCTGCTCATGTAATGAACGAAAGAACTTCAGTGCTCGTTTTCTTTGTTAGACACAACATTAATGCCGCAGTCACGCCAAAGAAAGTATAGGGGGCGTTATTCGTAGTAATTAAGATATAAATGTGAAGAAAATTAGAGGGGACGAAGGACAACTTACCGCCAGCGGGGACCGAACCTGCAACCTTCGAATAAGGCGTCCGATGCTCTACACTCTAAGAACTAAGAGAGTGCCGGGCACTCTCTTTGGGAGAGTATTTTCTTGTCCCATATTTAACTCTTTTCCAGAGTAAATCACCTCTTTTTTGAGGCAGAGTATAGTAATGCCCCCATACAGGGTCAAAGTACTCCTACCCAACAGAGTAACATAACTCTGGCCGGAAGCAGAGTAGTATGACCCCACCCAAGGGAGTAGTAGTACACCGCACGGAAAAAAATAGCATTTCTCGGGCCAAAATTGGGCTTTAGAATTGCTTTTAAGAATTTTCATCAGGTGCAGGCCGTAATGATGGCTAACAACGAGCACTACGACAAAAAAGAAAAAAAAGAAACGTTAAAAAAAAATTACACCATCTCCCGCTAAAGGGAACCATGTGTAGATGTGAAGCAGCGGGCGCTAACGCTTACACTGCCGGCGGCGTTGACGCTGGCGCTCATCGCAGCGTTGCGCAGGAGAGAAAACTGGGGAGGCGCAAGGCAGGCAGTGATGGAGCAGTGTTTCCTACTGGAACATGCCAATCGCTGCTAATGGGCAATGAGAGACAGAAGTCTCCGACTGGACACAGAGACCCGCACTCCGATTTTAGTTAACGCGCACGCTGCGAATTTTTATTGTTCAACAACGCACAGGAGAAATCTCCCACCGGCACCACCTTGGAGGTTTTTATCCATTGCCATATACGGGGTGGCCAGTGAACGGTTCGTGCAGCGCGAGCAGTCGGTTTTTTCAACCAAGAAACTCGCTAGCAGACGCTGCCTGCGTCGGCGTCGCGAGGCGAGAGAGGGAGGGGGGGAGTGTAGGAGAGGAGAGAGAAAGGGGGCGCGCATGCGCAGTGGGAGTGTGGACGCCGCGGGCAGGGATGCCTAGAGGGGGGGAGCGTAGGAGAGGAGAGAGAGGGGGGACGCGCATGCGCAGCGGGAGTATGGACGCCGCGGGCAGGGATGCCTTGGGGAAGAGAGGGCGAACGTAGGAGGGGGAGAGAGGAGGGGAGGCGCATGCGCAGTGAGGGTGTGGTTGCCGCGGGGAGGGATGCCTGAGGAGAGAGAGGGGGAGAGGAGGTTTTTTATTTTTATTTTTTTTGAAAGGTTTGCGCATGCGCACTAAGGGTGGTCACGGCGCACACCACCACCACCACCGGATTAAGCTTCGCCATAAGATGCTTCACGTCTAAAAAATACATGACCGAGTGAGAACTCGAACCCACGACCGTCAGACGCTCATCTGATTGGGAAGCGGACACGTTACCGACTACACCACGCTAAAAGATGGAGTTAGCGTGTTTATTTCTTGATGACATTGTAAGTAATGTCCGTGATCTGTCGTCATTTCCTTGTTTAGAAGCGCAGATTTGAGTGTATCCGCGCGTGCGACAACCAAACGGACTGTAGTTCATGTGTTTGTTTTGTGCTTCGCGAGATCGGAGCGTCAATCTGACACGTTTTGCAGTAAAAAAAGATAAGCGTTACTGAAGATATGCACGGCATTCGCACTGACTCTCTAAGCGGTTAGTCATTTCTGTGTAGGAAACATCGCACTTCTCAACTGCACACTGAACAATTCGGTTTTTTTCACCCCCCTTGGACACGTTTTCGGTCATTCTTGTTCCCGTTCCGCGTCTACAGCCATTAATACTTCACGGTAGCAGTACCGTATACATTAAGCTTATGACAGCAGGCTCCGTGTGTGACGTTCGTAGCCAAGAACATGAATGCCTATTGATATACGAATAATGAAATAACCGCTTGAATTTAGTTTTGATCGTGACCGATTCAATGAAGTCATATTCGCTTATTTAACTACACAAATCCCAAGCTAGAAACGCGGATATTAAGAGTTCCGAGTGCCTTCAATTGTGCTGAAATTCACTGGGAGGCGCTGGAAACGCTGTTCTTTTTATTAGTCGTCTCCAACGTCACAACAAACAAATATTATACTCTTTACTGCATATATGTGTTGTTATTAAGAAGTGGTCATCACTCGCGATGTGCCCGCACTTCGATATACAGATCAGGAGCAGGAGTATAACCGCGTTTTACTCTCTCCAGCCTGAAGAGTATATGGGCATTCCACTCTCTCAGAGCGAGGTAGAGTATAAAGCACTTTCACTCTCTCATTTCACAGAGAGTGAACGAGGCTTTCACTCCATCCGATGCTTTGCGAGAGTAGAAGAACACTCTGAAGAGTGAATCGGCCTTTTTACTCCTGCGATACCCTGCGCAGTTTTTAGAGTGTACCAATTGAGCTAAGGCGGTGGTCATCGTCCCATACATTTTATCGGATATACAGGGCATTTTTTTTCTTTTTTAGCCACGACAGATTTTTTACAAAAATCCTATGATTGTAAGGCTCCTGTCGTTTTCGCACACGAACTCTACGTCGAGGCGGAAATACTTTGCCGCAGTTAACATTCACAGCCAATGGGAAAAAGAACCAGCGAAAAACCACGCGAAGACAGTGTGGTTGTTCTTCTTCGCTGTCTTCGTGTGGCTTTTCGCTGGTTCTTTTTCCTATTACTATGAACCAACTCGTCCAGAAAGCTACGTTACAGCCAATGGAATTCACCAACTGAATGCGTTTTCCTAAGGCATGCAAGCGCGACACGTATAATCTCCACGACAGGAGCTCAAAAAAAAAAAAAAATGTCCATACGTAGGTCTTAGTGCAGTTCTAAATCCTGCGCTTTATGCAGCTGCATTACCGTTAAACCTGCGAAATTACGTAGCACCTGAAATCCAGCGATTCCTTTGGCGCTTGTCACCGCGTCGGTAACCTCAGTGATCGCGCGCTCACCGGGGCGGTGGCGTCCTCTCTTGGGCGGCGCGGGTAGCAGTCACATGTTTCAGAAGCGTTTTTAGCGATTTTAGGTAAACTATTGCGATTAATTCTTCGTTCTGTAGTTTATATTATTTTAGGCCTTGTTGGTTTATTTTGCACTGATCTTTTAACATAGGCCTGTATTGACCACTGCGTGACCATGGGACATGGAAATGGTGACAGACGACAAGCCAGGCCCCTAATGTGCTAAGTGCTTAAAGAAAAAGAAAAAAAGAAAACGAGACAGAAGCAGAGCTAGTGCATAGCACTACTCACTGAGCACTCCATGTCTCTACTAAAGACCAGACGCAGGCTGCTGCATGAGTAGTGTTTAGCTCCGCACTACTGGGTCAAGATTTTAACACCGGCACTCTTTAAGCTCGGGGTTCGGCGCTGGATCGTTCGCAGAAACTCGCGTTGCCTAGCAACCACTTGACACAGTTGCGACTGGCTTCACCGAGTGTGCCACCCAGCAACACGTTTGGGGAAGGAAACTAGGGGAACAGGAGAACTGAAGTGGAGAGGAGGAAGAGACGAAGTAAATCAAACGAAATAAAATTTCTTGACGAGGCGGGATTCGAACCTGCGTACCTACGGTGCGAAGGCGAGCGTCGTCACCCCTCGCCTATCGAGACAATTTTCGCTTTTATCTAATGGATGGAAATATTACCTAAAATTATTGTCAACTGCGCGCAACATAATTCATCACTTTAGAATTACCTTAACATCCACAACACCCACATTGTACCAGGCAGAAAGATGCATTTCTAAAGTCAGGCAAACGCAGACAAGCGCCCAGAAGTACAAGCCACTCGCTAGCAGAAGAAGCACTTATGGGAACCATATGAATGCGTTGCTATGGGTGAGAAAAAGAGAAAAGACAGAAAGAAAGAGGGAGAGAAAGAAATAAAGAGAAAGTGATAGCATGTTGAAAGGAGTTGCAGCGCAAGCACGAAGGTGCTGAAGAAAAAGCGTAACGGAAGGCAAGGCGAGGAGTGGAAAGCGAGGAGTGGAAAGTGATAGAAATAAATAAAGAGAAAGAAAGAAAAATAGATAGAGAAGTAAGGACTGAGAAAGAAAGTATAGTATAGCCATGTATAGTACAGTATAGCAAGAAGGTGGGAAAGGGAAGCAAGGGTGAAGAGGAGGACAGGGCCACCAGCTCAGCTGTTTCCACGGTCTCCGCGCCAGTAGTTCATTGTTGGTGTAACTTTCTTTTTTTTTGTACAGTCGTTACGCTCATTCAGCAGATCATAAAATAGGGCACGTGATAATACGCGTTACGTTTAGCTAACCTCAGAAGTGCCGCAAAGAGTGTCGTATTTCTGTAACTCGCCGTGGACACCATTATCATAAACAGTTCAATGTCACGTCGGCTCCATAGCAAACAACTCTCGCACTAACCTCCAATAATGCCTGTCTTAAGAGTTACACAAAATTGCAAGTTTCTTAACTTTTCACCACGCCACCCATTTCTGCGCCGTCCTCGACAGCGCTTTTAATACCTTGGCAACCATTCCTGTTAATCTTTATCGACAACAGGTTATCATACAAAGCATCATACGTGATCTACGATCTCGCGAACACCATTTCTTCCTTCTAATTTCCGTGACAACACGGAAAAAAAAAAAGAAAAGGAAACTCATGAGCTATAGCGTACGTCCCGTCTGAGTTGGAACCGAAGTTAAACACTGTTTACACCGGGTATCGACGATTCATAAGATTACCCACGATTACCTCTTTTAGCACCCGACATTGATTTACGCACGACTAAACCCGAACACTTTTTTTTTCTCCTCTGGAACGTGACCACCGCTGTCAACAACCGAGTGACCCGGCTACCTTGAACTCGGCCGGAAAACGCATTAGCTGCCCAGCGAGCAGTCAGCCTGGAGAGATCACGTCCCACTAAGGCACCAGAAAGAAACAAGTAGAGAAAACAGGGAGTCGTATCTCGTTATTGCGACTACCTGTTAATACGAACGACCCGAACTATTGACAATATTTGCGAGTGCCAATCTTTCCATTACTACTCCTTTGGCACTTGAACATGCAGATTCGACACGAACAGCAGCTAGGGCGACAGCGTAATAAAGTCTCAGAAGTCCGCGCATTTGTGTGTCAAAAACAGACATGGGCGCACTCACAAAAGCTTTTTTCACCCTCATCTGCCCATACGCAGAAAAGAAAAGAAAAAAAAAACATGAACCATTTTCGCTTCGCGAGCATTACGGACGGTTTAAAGTGACTGCCTCTACTGAGCGTGCCAATCTGGCCCGTTCCGCCAGTAAAAATGGCACGGACAGGCAATCACATATTTGGCATATAAGCAAAAAAAAACTCACAGGGTTTCTAACGCATCCGCTTCAGTCATTTCGAAGACGAAAGCCTTCTTTTTCTTCTAAATGTATGTATTGAACCACCCGCACCTCCCTCCTAAAGCTTTCGCAACAAACTTGGTTTTGTAATCCCTCCGGGATCGGAGGCGTCGCAAGCTTTCTGCACTTCACCTTGTTTCGCAGTGCCTCTGGAATCGGCCCACCTTTGAAACAACAATGGCCACGTGATAACGTCACCATGTGACGTCCCAGTTACGTCATGATGACGTAACAAATTTTGGCGACCTGTGGCGTCATCGCGTGATGATAATTTTTTGCATCATTTGTGTTTACGCCGCCGACGGGAGAGGCTGCCGACGGGAGACGCCACCAATGGGAGACGCCACCAATGGGAGATGCCACCAATGGGAGACGCCGCCGACGGGAGACGCCGCCAACGGGAGACGCCGACGTGGGACGCCGGTCAATTATTTTTGCGTTTGATGAGACATTTAAGACTTTTGCCTTAATAATCGTTGGGCTTTTACGCCCCGAAACCTCGAAATGATTATGAGAGACGCCGCAATGGAGGGATATGGACATTTCGACGACCCCAATGTCGGGCGCTAAAATCCTGGGTAACCTGCTAGATCGCCAAGAGAGTCTTACACAGTCTGTAAATAGTGCTCAACTTAAATAGTGTTAACAGTCTGTAAATAGTGCTCAACTCTTTTTTCAGCCTGGATCAAGCGTCTGCTGTTGCTCATGGCTAAGCAGACGGACCTATAGCATATCGCCTCCAACAAAATGTGGCTGCCGCGGCCGGCATTCGATCCCGCGACCTGCGGGGCAGCAAAGCACCGTACCACTAATAGTATATTTGTAAACTAAGCTGATGGGTCGAGCAAATACAGCTTGTTTGGAATTGCAAGAAACCGACGTTAAGAGAAGGACCATAGTGCCTTCTAGCTTGAGGGTGATGGCGAAGGAGAAACGGTATACTTTTCATGATTAACGTAAAGGTTAGATAGAACTTCGATGAAATGCTTTGGTAGGACGACAAAGACTTTCAAAGTGAGGGTGAGGAGTGACTTGCATAGTGAGCGTGAGCGACGAGAACCAGAAATGTAGGCCTTTGAGCAGCCCGACCTTCCCGTAAACAAGTACAGCGTCATTGTCAACAGGACATTCTTTAAGCGTAAGCTGGAGAGTGCTCCTCGTGCGCTGTTTAGCTGGCAGCGAAACGTGCTCCACGTGCCCGTAGCTGTTAAAAGCACCACTGGCGACATTATATGCGGCATTATATCCAGCGTCTACGTGCGGTCGCGGACACTACGCGATAGCATCTGTGAACTGCGTGCTCTTTCGTACCTGTACGTATATTTTTGTGAGACCAGAAACTGGACTCTTGACGTCTTTCCACCGCTCTAATGGTACCTCCTGCGTGTACAGTGCCGCTTCCGTTCTATGCACAAGTGTTAGCGAGATTCAGAAAGGGAGATTTAATCGCGCTGTTCCGTTGGTCTTTGTGTTATTGCGAGAAATTTGTGTGTCATACGCTTGATCCTTTAAAGAGCTAAGGTTCAGCCGGAGGTTCATTTGTGGGTCAACGACGCCTCACATCATATCGATATTTTTTAAAATCCAGTTTTGTACCCTCTACCTTACACTGCGGTGGAGAACTCGGGGCTCGAAAGATGAAAACAAGAAGGGCGCTCCAATACCTTGCGCGCTACCGTCTCGTGTCGCACTTCTTTTTGTTTGTTTGTTTGTTTGTTTGTTTGTTTGCTTGCTTGTTTGTTGTTTGTTTGTTTGTCTGTTTGTCTTTTGTTTGTTTGTTTGTTTGTTTGTTTGTCTGGTTGTTTGTTTGTTGTTTGTTTGTTTTTGTTCGTTTGTTTGTTTGTTTGTTTGTTTGTTTGTTTGTTTGTTTGTTTGTTTGTTTGTTTGCTGTTTGTTTGTTTGTTTGTTTGTTTGCTTGCTTGTTTAGCAGTAGCTCTCGTTTTTGGTAAATCCATGGTCACTAATTCTGCAGTCACAGCATGTGGCACGAGACGCATTAAACAAACTCCTCCAAGATCTCTCTTACTTTTTTTTTTTCTTTTTAGAAAAGTGCACACCAGAACAGCGTCAACTTCAGGAGCTCGGATTTTGTCGATATTCACTTCCACTGTTCCGTTATGCAATGCCCACGATACAAACTCAAATGGCACCACGTTTTCTCAAGTGTTCCTTATTTTCAGTGTCATAACCATGATTTTTTTCTTCCAGAGGGGGCCCGCCCTTGGCGTGCAAGAAGAGGCTCGGCAGGTAGGTGTTGCCGAGAGTCGTTTTACGCTACGTAGACAGAAACTCTGGGAGGGGCATGTGCGTGGGCCTTCCATCCGCTGACTACGCCCCAGCTCTTATTCTATATCATAAATATCGGTCTTACGCGGGCAATCGCGTTACGGGTAGTATAGATCGGTATCGACGGCAGTGTTGACGAGGCATTACCGTATCTTTGATGTATTCTAGTGGACGCGAAGAGCCCGAATCCAGCTTATCCCTTTAATGCCTGAATTATGAAACCACCGAACAAAATAAAAACTGTTTTCATTTTCCAGCTTTAAATAGCAAACTTTAATTGATTATGCAGTTAAATGATCTAAAATGTAACTTTAATGCATACTTTAGGTGTGTCGCAAATAAGCGATATGCCACAGAAACGAGGATCTTGCAACAAAAAACGTCCTTCAGAACTATGTAACATGTTGTGTGCCACCTCTTGGGTGCGTACACACCAAATAAACAAAATTATTGAACATTGAACTTACGTAACTCAGGCGAGAAAGAAAGAAGTGAGAGCTGTAGCACGTGCTTCGCGCTCTCTGCCATCAGCTACAAAACAATTGGTTCTAGCATAGAATACCTTACAAAAGACGGCGCAAGATTTGTTAATTCTGAAAGCTACATTCCCCGTGAGTACTTGACAGCCGGCATTAAAGGCGGCACGCGTTTCCTGACTGCCATGGCTCGGAGTAGTTTTTCGGTATGTCGCGAATTCGCGACACTCGACAGTAAAGGGTTATTTGTACAGTGGCAGCCCTATTTTCAGGGCTATGTTCAATTGGCAAGAGTAATAAAGAAGACCTGTTTTAATGGTAATTGTCGCGCACGTTCCCGTACAGCGAAGCATAGTTATCTCTGTCTGCTTATCTTTGCTTCATATATCAAGAAAAATGAACTTGACATATATTCGTACTTTTCGCGAAATCACCGATATTTATACTTTACGACAGCAGTAAGGCTCTTGAATAAGTCTGACCCGCTGAACTCCGAACTCGCATTTTCTAAATGATATTGCGACGGTACTCGAAAACAGATTTAGTTGTATTCCTCGACTAACTCACATCAAAATGAAAAAGGTCCTGAAAGGATAATTTCTAATATACTATTAAATATCCTCAATGACATTGTACTGCTTTCTTCTGTTCTTATGGGCATTAATACAAATTTAGAATAATATACGAGAGTACTGTACTTAAAAAAATCTACAGGTCACATTATACACGATACTCTTGTATATACTGTACCGCTGTATTACTGCACCATTGCGTAACCTGCAGTTTCTAGGGTCATTGCTACAAGCCGTATGTAATTGTTCACACAAGTATTGTCTGTAACGCTGCTCACACGAGGTCGCCATTGCTTAACTTCTATTCTTACATCAACCTGTTTCGTATGCCACCTCTTACGAGGTTGCGCATATGTAAATAAAGAAACAAATGTAACGTTTCATTTCTTTAGAGCCAGAGAGAAAGAGAAAGAGGAGGGCTGCAAGGACACTGGAAGGACGTCCAGCGTCCTCCATGTATTTTTTGGTCTCCATGTCTCCATGTCCTCCTTGTTTTTCTTGCTTCTTCTAAAGTGTTCTTTTGTCAACGTGAGTGCCGAAAACCTCTCACATGTCTAGGTTCCATGGCTTTGTGTCTTAAGTGCTGCATAGCTTGCTTCGGGGAGAGAGAGACAGAGAACGGCCTCGTTGATAATGGAAGCGTCCTTTAATTAATTGCCCGTCGCTCGCGTTTCCTATAAGTGTTGCTGCAAGTTTAGTTCTTCTTGCAAGCTCAGCTAAAAAAAAAAATAATGTGAAGATTACACGTAAGCCCCAGCCTGACTCGAAACTGTCGAGGTCGAAAACAAAAAAGCACGCACCTCCTGCCTTTCTCCCATTCCTCCTCTCTCAAGGAAGACGTGTGTTTCAAAACGAAAAACACTGCCGTAGGCGACGTCGCCCAGGCGGAACCTGCCGACTAGGCGGAGTGCGGGAAAAAAACATAGTGCGCCCTCTTTACCGCCTTATTATTTTGTCGCCCCGATGACCTTAGCGTGACAAGGGGCAATAAGAGAGCGACGCCGCCGGCCCCGCGCGCCAACGAGCTTTAAGTGTGCGCTATAGGGCCCCCTTCCATGCACCACGCGGAAGGTTAGCGTGAAGCCCCATTATGGGAGAACGCTATACTCTCGGACACATCTACATATGTACCCGAGCACATAGATACTACTCGCTGGCATCGATCGGGATATTCGCATAACATGTAAGCAGTGCGCGTTATTTCATGGGAAACCTACGCGTTGTCCAATGACATTAACGTTATTGCTCTAACACGTACTGAATATACACGAATACGGATTTTTGGACTAGTTGGTTCTTTGCTATAAATTACTATAAATTAACTAGTTCGTTCCTTGCTTTTAAAAGCAAAAGAGGGTGCTAACTGCGTCAGCGCCCCTTCGAGTGCTTTGAAGGTAAGGAAAGATACCTATGCGGGAAAATTCTGGTTTGCGGGTGCGGCAACCTTTACTGTGTAATCATGTTGTTTATCGTGTATATTTCTGTGTGTTCATGGTGCCCATATAAGTACCCGGCTCTCTGAGGCCAAAGTAAGTTGATAGTGAACGCCCTGTCGTCCTTCACATCCGGCCATTCCAGCGCTATGGTGCTGTTTACTGAATGCATACATAATGACAATAAGAAAGGGAAAATAGACAACCACCCGTTTGTAGCACGAAGCCACAAGGAAATTCGTACGGATTTCTCAGAAAGAAAGCTTCTTAGTTTCTGAAAAATTTGTCCTGGACCGGGGTTCGAACGCGGGACCAACGCCTTTCCGGGGAGGTCGCTCTACCAATTGAGCTAAACAGGAAGCTAGCGACTGGCAGCGCGAGGGCGAATTCATCGACAACTCGAAGCGCGTGGACACAAGTAATGCAAATGAGTTCTGTGGAATCCCGGAAGGTAGGCTCGAACCCCGGACCAGGACGAATTTTTCGGCAACCAAGATGTTGATGCGTGCTACACGACATGACGTGAATAGTTCGTAGCGTAGCGGCAAATTCCTACGGATACAAATGCTTCTGTACGGCTACCTGGCATCCAGTTTATGCCCGCTACACAGTACCATTAAAGAATTCCTCTAGCGGCTAAACGATAATGGTGATCTCAGGAACTGTGCCCCTTGTGAACGTTGCCATCAAGAGAAGCAATCTAGGCTGTGTTGTGGTACTTACTGTCCTCGGCCAATCATCGCGAATATCTCAGTACGCACGCAATGCGCTGCGCTTTCAGCGTACAGGTCGTTCCATGATTCATCCCAGTAGAACCCGCATCATTGCTCCAAGCGCCAAGCGAAAACTAACCTCGCGAACACCATTAGGGCTCGCTTTTCCTCTCTGCATATGGAATCCGCGAATCCGCACAACAGTGGCCGGGAATGCATACAAAATGACACACCGCTATCAACCCGATGCGCGTACAGCTAGACCTGCAGTATCATCGCATCTATACGCAGCTACTGGCCCGACGAAAGAAGCAACGCGATTGTGTCGAAGCCCGCCTCCCCGTATAGTCGTGCGCTATTGAACGTTAAGCGCCGACGGCGGGCAGCGTTCAGGCGGCGCGCTCTTTAACGCACGTGTCGTAAGTGAGGTCAGCCGAGAGAGCATCCTTCCAGTGCTCTATCATATCGCGGGCAAATATCTACGGCAAAAAAGCGAGGTCGAGGCTGCACGCGACGGCCGTGGCCCCATTAACTCGCAAACAAGAGAACAGCGCCAGAAGGCGAGTGCCTATAATGTGAGCCACATGCAAGCGATGCACGCGCACCGTAGACGCTGCATAGGGCAGCAAAAGAAAGCGCGAGCGCTACTAACAACGAACGAAAGCGACGTGGCGGCTAGTTGAAGGTACATAAGTTATGCCATGTGCGTTCCCGTAAGTGGGTAACCAATTAGTATGCGTCGATTCTCGGCTGCTACACGTTTGGCCGTCCAGAAAAGCATCATCATCATCATCATTTTCAGCCCATACATACTCCATTTCATACATCAGGTGAAACGCTTATGGAACCTAGCGAGACTTCTTAAACTGGATGACCAACGCATCTACTCTAAGAAGGAACTTGAAACTTGGCACCTAGAAGTGGTTCAATCACTTTACTATACCTGTAATACGATTTTTTTTCTTTCCTTAGGCTGAGTAATAAATGTAGATGCTTTGTGCCTTAGAAATAAACAAATACCGTTATTCATACGGTTACCAGTAGGTTGTTCAGGATCGTTTAGCGGCTATTAGTTTTACCGTGGCCTCCGCGATTAGTTCTGGTAGCGCGCAGCCGGAGCCAATCGCGGAGGCCACACTAACAACGACGAAATCCAAGCGGGAGATCTCGAGGACTTAACATGTTTTGCTGACCGAACTTCCTTGCGTATCTTCTGCAGCGTTGAACTTGATGCATGACACGGAGTATAGGTTCACTACAGGACGAAGAACTCTCCCAATTATCTCCAGTTCACATTCTCTCGTGCGAGCTTATTCCATTTCATTCCCGCGAACTTCTTAATTTCGACACTTCATCTAACTCGCTGTCTTCCAGCACTGCGTTTCCCATTCCCTGTTAACCATTCCATTGTTACTGACTACCTGTTCTCTGTCCTAGGCATTACGAGGCCGGCTCAGGTCCATTTTTTTCGCTTGGTGCTAACAAGAATGTCCTCTACACCTGTCTCTTCCCTGTTCCATTCTGCCATGCCTCCAATCTCTCACTGTTACGTCTACCATTTTCGGTTTCCTTGCACGCTGCGCCTGTTCTTAGCTTTTTACTCTAGTTTCTTCCTTATTTTCTATGTTTCTGCCCCGGTATGTTAGAACTGGCAGTATGCATTGATTGTATAGTAAATTTAACAGAACTTCATTGCGGTAAAATCTGTACTGGTGCATTACCCGATATAAAATCTGTACGACAAAGCAAATGTGAAAATATTTTGTATGAAGGGTTACTTGTACATAACTAAGCCACATATGACCCGCTATCTTGCGCTGTCCCGTCGTCTCCTTTGTAGCGTGCGTGTTCTATTGCGCCTAAAGCAGTTTTAGCATGAACAGGTACCAACTCGGCCAAGAAGATGTTCTCTCAGTCAGTCAGTCAGTCAGTCAGTCAGTCAATCAATCAATCAATCAATCAATCAATCAATCAATCAATCAATCAATCAATCAATCAATCAATCAATCAATCAATCAATCAATCAATCAATCAATCAATCAATCAATCAATCAATCAATCAATCGATCGATCGATCGATCGATCAATCAATCAGCCAAAAGAGCGTATCAATCGAAAGAGTGTATTAGTTTAAAATGTATCCATATACTGTGTGCATAATTTTCGCGGGGCTCGTGTCGCCATGCGTGCGGCACCAGCAGACAAACTGACGTCTCAGGATCTTCCTCAATAACTTTCGCTTAAGACAATTAAGGAAAAAAGTTATTCGTGTGGAAATCGCTAATGAAGGAAAGACGGTGACGAAACAGAGAGTCTCACATTCGCTCATCTTTCAGGATAAGCCCCATGCGATAAAAGATACACAAGACTTGGGTTAGGGTTAACGGTTTCGCGCTCATGTCGTACGAGTATTGTGCAAGGATGCAATAGAGCACGCACGCGTACGGCGCACAAGAATAAAAAAAAGTATGGCTACCCATGTCATCACTTGCTCTTTCGTCTCGCCTGCATCAATATTCTTTCCGTCTGGGTGGTTATATCAATTAAGCTAGCGCTATATCTCTAGCACAACGCGAGGCGCCATCAACGACGCATTGCAAAGACATACGGATTGCAGGTGAATCAGTCGCCGGTTCATCACAGCCATTAAGTGCGCGCAAGAAAATTTCCTAGAGTCACTTTTCCAATAGGGATAGCAGATGTTGTAACTATGGTTTTGGTGTACCCTGAATCCCCGTAATTGTGTCGCCATTAGCGATGGCGAAGCCGTCAGAATCGTACTAATGTTACCACGTTATAGATGCCCCGTAGAGAACACGCAAGGCTTGCGTGAGCACGGAACTGAAGCCGTGTGAGACAGATTTCGATATGTACGTGACACCACGACAAGCACGTGATCAGCCAATTTGCCTTTCTTGACTCCGTGTGTTTTATCTGTGCATGCATTCTCAGGAGGTATATGTACATGCGGTCTTTTTTCTCTTTTTTTTGCTATATTTGTCCTGCAAAATTCAGTAGTGATTGTTAAATATTGACGTGAAATAAATATGAAATCACCACTCGTCATACCTTGCACGTTTTGTTTGTCGTCATATGTCTCTAATGTTTTACACCCTGAGATATATGACGAGCAAACATTGCCCGTCCCCCCCCGCCTTCTCAACACGGAGAATCCTGAGCACGCCTCTGCTTCCTACCATAGAGTTTCTTAAAATTAACTAGAGGGGCCTCTGGCGCTGCGATCGTTCAGCCACTATGGGAATGATGGGTAGTACACAAATTTGCCTAGTCTTCGTGCTTCCGGCTTCGACCGCACTTGTGGCTTTGTTTACTGTTGTGTTCTGATTCTATTTCGGATAAAAGGTTGGACCATTGTGAACTTCGCGAGCCGATTTGAATTCTTGAGCCTAAAAAAGGTAAAGGTGGTGAGGCGTACCTGCTAAACCTTTGCTGAACTTCGTATTGCGGCAAAGCGGATTCAGGCTACACGGAGCCAGAAGAACGAAGACTGGGCAAGACTAGGCAAATTTGTGTACTACCCATGATTCCCATGCTGGCTGAAGCGCCCTGTGTTGCAGCCCCCGCAGACACTAGCGCCAGAGTTCCCTCTAGTGTATTTATAGGAAACTCTATGCTTCCTACCACAAGCTCATCGCAGCCCAATGACATAATCACAGATCCAAAGAGGCTTTGGTAAGTAAACAAGGGCAGGTGTACCACGAATAACCCATTTTCAGTTTTTCCTGTTTGTCCTCGGAATTGAAACAGGAAGATACATCAAGTTGTTTGTCGCGTGCTCGCGATCCGATCCAGCCGCCTGCATCTGGAGGAGGAGGGGGGAAGGCCTTATCACTCATGAGGCGAGAACCGGTTCTGACCGGTTCTAAATCAAAAGCGAAAGGAAGTACGGCGGGTGCCTGGAGGTTTTCGGTAGCGACTCCCGCTGTCGCGCTACTTAGCGCCAGCCCCCTGCCGTGACTGCAGCGAACGAGGATGCCCTCAGGCAGCGTAGTATGCGGACGCGTGACTCACGGAATTAGAGAAGGAGGGGGAGGAGGAAGTGGAGAGTCAGGCAGCTAAGAACAGCTTTTGTTCGCAAAGTGCGGGAATAATTTATGCCGTCCTCTGTTTAGTTGTGAAAAGGCCGAATACTTCGAATTGTTTTATCTTGCCCTGGAGGTATACAGACCTTCTAGATTTTTTTAATTAGGAAGGGTTTCATAACGGCGAGATATATGAATCGCCCGACGAGCGATGACATGAGAAATAGTAGGCTTAGGGTTGCGAAAACGTAAAGAGAACGGTGTGAGTCAAGAGATCGAACGAGTCATATTGTGTGTGGCATTGAGATCCATCATAGTTCAGTTGGGCAAGACTTGTAAAACGCCGTCGTGCCAGATAATCGCTATGGCGAGAATCAGAGAAAGCGCGGTAAAGAATCGAGGTC
>JALIZH010016483.1:0-15000 GCA_030522465.1 Rhipicephalus appendiculatus | reverse complement strand
AGGCATCCCTCCCGCGGCGTTAACACCCTCATTGCGCATGCGCATCCCCTCGACACTGTCGATGCTTCTTTCACGATTGTCACGATACTCGGCGGCGGCATTCTCCACCAATCGTAGTGCCGCTCTTGTTTCGTGACGTAGAGATGGCGCTGGCACTGTTATCAACAGTCGCCCTTTGGATTGGCTATGGCACGGATGCGTGTCGTTCGCTCGGGGGAAGGAGGGCGGGAATCGAAGGAACGCCAACGAGCACCGAAGCACGAATGTGAGCGAAGACGACGTCAGGGTTGCCGTTGGGTGGAAATGAAAAGGCGCCAGAACTCCCGCCAAAAGTAGCCAAAGTAGCCATGCCATTTGATATTATCGCTAAATTTCTGGCCAAATAGAACAGAAGCGGTATTATCAAGAGAGTCTTTGCTATTGATAAATAAATAAAACCAGTTTGAATAAGTAAAACCACGAGTTTAATAAAGAGCCACGGCGCCAACTGGAAATTTTCGTCGCCAACGGGGTCCAAATGTAGCCAATTTGGCGCAAAGTAGCCGCCATCGGCAACCCTGGATGACGTGCAGCCGCAGAACGTGGCTTCCATCTTCCCAGCAGCAGTGAAGTGTTGCTCGAATCCTGCGCAATTTCGGTAATATTGAGAATTTCGGCTTGTTGGTGTAGCATCATGCAACGAACCGGCGCACGTAAACGCGATCAGCGCACAGAAAGGAGACGCACGTCAGCAATTCCTGTGAAATTCTTCGTTATATTCTTGTTTGCTTGTTCAGGTGGTCGAAATTTCCGGAGCCCTCCTCTACGGCGTCTCTCATAACCATATCGTTGTTTTGGGACGTTAATCCCCATCAATTACTATTATTTTGTTCGCTTGTTATGTTCTGATTCTTTTTACAGCGTAACTCCTTGGACGCCCGATTTAAAGGGGTGGTGCCATCAAATTTCGAGGCTATAACAAACCTGTTGGGGGTTTCCTCTGTATGCAAGGACACTCCACACGAAGGGTAGGACGCAGCAAACGTTTAGAACATATTTTAATCCACTTCCAAAGTGTACCTGAATGCTCATTCTCCCGATCGATGCCCATCGCTAGCGCATCAAAACTGACGTAAGCTCTATAGGAAGGACAACGAAAGTTGTAGTGACGTCACAACAGATGTGTAGTGATGTGAGTGACCTCCGGACCTCCGCCACCTCCGAAACGTACGTACCGGCAAAGCATCGGTTGCTACATCACTCGCCGAGTTTCGATCGCTTCCTGGCTAAGTGCTGCGCATCTTCGAGCGAGTCTTGTGTGGTCACGTGACCAAGTCTCCTACACTTCTACGTCCCTGCCAAACTTGGCGCCCAGAAACCGAAACCGAAAGTTGTCTGCACAAATAAGGCGATATTAAATTATTTAGCGAGAATATGTGAATGTTGGTGCGTGTATCATGCTTCCTAGAGCTGTAAGAAACGCTTGCAGCGAAGAACGCGCAAGCCACAAATTTGGTGGCACCACCCCTTTAAATTTTCACAGAGCGGACGGTCCACTTTCACAAGGGCGCACCCTTCGATAAACACCAACAACCCAAGGCATTGATCAAAATGTCGTTAGAGTGTTCGTTCGGCGGGTGGGAGGCTGCAAGTGGAGATCGCGGGTCCCATGACCTACGTGCGCACGTGCTTCCGCGTTCCGCATCCGACACACGAATAGGTGGACCGTGTCATTTTGTAGGCACGGCTCGTATAGAGGGACATGCTCAGGCGATAGCACGCTTGGCGCTTCCGCGCATGCGTTACCTCACTGGAACTGGCGCACTCTCGAACGTACACACCTCAGGTGAGTGGGAAAACTGCTGAGCTAAACGTCACTGTCAGGTTTCGGCCAATTTGATGGCACCACTATACGGCTTGAGAGTGCAGTCAGACTAAAGGAGAGGGATAGTAAACCGGCCTGCTGGCGCTTGGTGTTATTGGGCATATATAGGTCGGCAAAAAAAAAAAAATCAGAGCTCACTCAGACTCCCGCAAGAAATACATTTTCCACTTAGGGATCACTCGGACTCCAAACCCATCAATATTTGCCTCAACCGGGCTCACTCGGACTCGCTAAACTTTTCTGCTGAACCGTACTCACTCGGCCGCAAGACTACCATAATATTACTTAGCCGTACTCACTCAGACTCAGACTCACGGCTTGAGCTGAGTCAGACTGAGTCTGAGTGAGTCGACTAATGTGTGAGTTTGCCGGCTTATGGTTGTGGCCAGTTATTTCCCGAGAAGGGGGCCTCTCCTTCCTTCCATCCTCTTTCATCGAACCCGCGACTTTAACGTCAGCAGCCGAGCAGCGTAAGCACTGTACCGCCACGGCGGAATGCTCTTGTGGGGTGCGTTGCTGTTCTTAATCCTGTCAGACAGCACCTTTGAAGAACGATCCGTAAATACGTCAAACCGATACAACGTTATTTCAAGGCACTCGATACTCTATTGCAACAAAAATAATGTCGTAATACCCTCATTTACGCCTGTTATAGTAACTAATTCTAATCAAACTGTAATTAAATATCTATTTATGCTGAAGTCGTTAATGCTCAGTTTTTGCATAGGTAGAATTAAATCTGAGGCTTGAAATGTAGTGCGAATTCGTTTTCGGTTACGTCAGTTTGGAGCGAAGAAAAATTATACTTCTGACGCGGCTTGCTGGAAGCGGAACGTCGAACGACTCGTCTAACATTGTAGTGACTTGCAGCAATGGGACCATATGAAACCGTACACAGACAAATGAAGTTAAATGAAGAGAAATTTATTATGCAGGAAGTTCAATTCATCCAAAGCTCAATTAATCTTGCTCTTTCGTAGCCCCTGGTCGATACAACTTAGCAAACAGTTTGCAGCCATATTAGCTTCATTAAATCGGGTTGACAAATGGGGAGGAGCGAAGCATGTCGAAAAGAGGTTTCAGTTTCACTAACGTGAAACCTGGCGAGGGGCGAAGCACGCAGTGTTTTTTTCTTCTTCTTCTCCTCCTTCTACTTCTTCTTGTTCTTCTTCTTCTACAACTTCTTCTTCTTCTACTTCTACTTCTTCTTCTACTTCTTGTTCTTCTTCTTGTTGTTCTTGTTCTTCTACTTCTTCTTGTTCTTCTTCTTCTACAACTTCTTCTTCTTCTACTTCTACTTCTTCTCGTTCTTGTTCTTCTACTTCTTCTACAACTTCTTCTTCTACTTCTTCTTGTTCTTGTTCTTGTCCTTCTACTTCTTCTTCTACAATTTCTTCTTCTTTTTGTTCTCTTCTTGTTCTTCTTCTTCTACTTCTTCTTCTACAACTTCTTCTTCTGCTACTTCTACTTCTTCTTGTTCTTGTTCTTGTTCTTCTTGTTCTTCTTCTACTCATTCTTCTTCTTCTTCTTCCTCTACTTGTTCTTGTTCTTCTATTTTCTCCTCCTTCCCCCACATGCCCGGTATCGGTTCCCGACAGCATGTAGAGAAGGGTGTCTCGGTTCCCCTAACGTCGTCGGCTATTTGTTGGGCTAACTGTCTCCTTCTTCGTTAGACGCCGACGAACCGAGACCCTAAGGTGCTTCGCCACGTCATGATCACGTCATGACTGCGTCACAAACTTTGGCGACCCTGTGTCGTCATGATGTCTTGATAGGATGACGTCATCCCGTGAAGTTAACTTTATGATGGACCCCGGCTACATGAAACACCATGACGAGAGGACACGCCGACAAGCCCCTAAGTGCATGGAACTTCCGGCGTAATAAGTATCTTTAATAAGTAATAAGTATCTTTTCCGGCGTAATAAGTATCTTTAAGTGTAACGCTGTCCCTCCCTAAGTCCGTACGAACGCGCCGCAACGCGCTTCCCTCGCCGCAGGTGTTGGAGCGGTGCCAAGTAGGTCACGCCGCAGCTGCGCGCGCGCGTTGACGTCACGCTCCCCTCGCAGTGCGCGCTGACGTCACTCTCTCCCTCGCCTGCCGCGCGCTCGCCGCAGCGCCCGCAGCTGCCGCCTCGTCCGTTCGCCCGCAACACCTGCCGCGTTAGCGCCGTTCAACCCGTGACGCCACCCGTGCGCAACGCTGCTGCTTCGCATCCCATCAGGGTTACCCTTTGGGAAGATACCTAATTTTTTTTACGCAGGACGTTCAATTCACCCAAAGCTCAATGTATCTTGTTCTTTCGTATCCCCTAGTCTTCAAAACTAGCAAAAAGAAGTGGCACGAACATTTGTGCGCTTAGCGTCTTTAAGGGTTAAATAGGTGACGCGCTGGCACGTGATGCACGATTCCTTGCATAAGTGATCGCCACCGCTACACTACCCTCTCTTCTATGCATACCGTTAACGACCGCTCGTCCATCAAGCAGCCCTGGTACAACGCGACGCGGACTAAGCAACGAAGGACGACTCCGCAAAGCCCCGATTATACAGACGCGGTTTACATCTACCCGGACTTCTGTTACAAAGCCAGTCTCTAAGCTCGGCTGCGTAGGTCAAAGGATTAGCGTCTGAACGTGGAAATATGTCGCGCTTTAAAGTGGACGTTTAAGGCAATGCTTCATTTTATCACGCGTTATAGAGACCGTTCGCGAGATAACGCGTTCCGATTACGGAGGACCGACTTTCACTCGTGCCAACAAAATCTTCCGGGAAGCAAAAAAGAAGTAACTGGTAGCAGGGTTCGTATAAGCGGCTGGAAATTAGCATTTTGGACGCTGTCCCAATCCGAAGGCTCCTCGCTGTTTATGTGCTTCTTTATCGTCGCCGCTTTACTACCTCAGGTGTTCGCTTCCGTATATTCAAAAGGGCTGCATTCTCAACGCGAGAGCGCCGAAGGTACAGGCGCCATCTTCCCTTACTTGAGCCCGCATAGAAACAGTGCTAATTAGGTGCAGTATGACGCAGACTGGCCCTGACATCGTTTTTATGGACGACCCATTTATCGTTATGTTCAAAGCACCTACACCACTTCGAGTTTAAAGACGATAGAGTGGTTTATTTCTCGCCTCCACTACCCTTAATACAGGTGCTGTCTCCTTCTGGCCACTTGTATCTTCATAAAACACGTGGACAATGTCAGCGCTAAATGCTCGTTCACAGGCGCGCGCATGAGAAGGCGGGAGGGGGGGGGGGGCCTTGTCACGTAAGAGGGGGGGCGCAAAATCGGCCCCATACATTGACTTAATAAGGGAGAGGACACCTGCGAATGGCAAAGCAGACAAGACGAGAATCGACGTGTCGCATCGAGGTGAAGCAGCTGAGCGAGACAGCCGGAGTTAACCCCGCCCGCGGTCAGGTTAGCACATACGACAAATAACAATAAAATAGCACGCTTGATGGAAGTTGTTTCTTTTTTTCCACCCGAAATCAGAGGCGTGAGTGTAAGGCTTTTATGATTGTGCAGAATTGCGGGTGGTACGGTTGTGGGGACATGAGGTCGAGGGTTAAAAAGTAAAGGTCACACGGTACCTTAGGCTGTTGCCTAAGACGAGTGGAAGGCGAAAGCCATCTAATACCGGTGTCAAACCGGTCACTCTTGATCGCGATCGGGCCTGGATCCGGATAAAATTTCTTGACCGTGATTGGCCCATTTGAGCAAGCTGCTGTAGATAGCCAATCACATGAGAAATTTGAACCCGACTGGACTTAATAGCAATCAGCAACGCACCGTGTGACACCGGTATTACTCTGCTTCTTCTCAGTCGATTGTATCGATCCCGGCCCCAAAGCTTTCCGCACCCAACGTGGTTTTGCATTGCCTCCGTGATCAGCTCACCCTTGACCAAGCCATGATTCCATGTGATGACGTCACAATGTGACGTCACGTGATGACACGTCGTAGTGACGTGACGATGATTTTTCGCATCACTCGTGGTGACGCCGACGGTCAGCTTTCGCGTTTGATGAGGCGTCGAAGGCTTTCGCATCAAACGATGCAACGTACAGAAAGCAAGGACATGTAAATTTTCGGTCACTGAGCTCACTCGCCAGAATTGTACAAACATCATACTGTCGCGATTGTCCGACAGGACGGCAGAGGACAACGAAGTGAGCAGCACGAGCAACAGCTATTGGTCTTTTGAGGAAGACGGCGGTTGGGGCGTCTTCTCCTGCGATCTCTGAATACAGACTTCAATCAATCAATCAATCAATCAATCAATCAATCAATCAATCAATCAATCAATCAATCAATCAATCAATCAATCATGGTCCTCTGAGGAAGACGGCGTTGGGGCGTCTTCTCCTGCAATCTCTCAATACAGACTTCAATCAATTAATCAATTAATCAATCAATCAATCAATCAATCTTGTCTGTCCTCGTCGCACCATGGTTTTATATCTTGTTCTTTCCACGGTTGCGACAATATAAAAGTTTTCAAATGACACGACAAAGTCCTGACTGCTTATTCGCGCAGAACGCAAGAAGTGATTACAAGTTCTCCAATGTACTTTCTCAATGTTAAACCAGTGAGTGCGTCGGCGTGGAGAAGGGGTAAGGATATCCCGTTAGGTTTTTCTACGTCACATGATTGAATTAACTGTGAAGGGGAGGGAAGACACCTTTTCAGATCCGTTTCACAGAGTTCTACGAAAAATTACGAGCAACGAAAGCCATTAAATGCGGGCGAATACTGAGAAAAATTCCGGTGCATGTGCCACGTCCCTTAGATAAGGAGCAGGAATTGTGGCAAGGTTAACCAGGATGCACCTGACTTGTTACCACGTGGTGAGGATAGCAAAAAAAAAAAAAACTCAATGAATAAAAAATTAGAGACAATGAAATGAAAAAAAAAAAGATACACCTACAAAAAAGCATCCTGAGACAGCTAAGTACAAACTTCGACCTGCAAAGCAATTTATGGAGCGCCTCTTTCAAGAGCGGTAGCTGCTTAGCCGTGCTAGTTACGAGTAGTTGCTTCATTTTCAACTTCGTTAAGTATTCAGGAGCGAAATTAAGTAGCCGAACCACACAGCTAGCTCTCTCTCGAAAGATCTGATATTGTAACTACTTCTCACGAGTTATCGTTTCCGATCGCCGTTTACGTAATTATTCCGGGTAGCCGCGAGACACAACGGCGACACCTCGCCGTACCACCTTGTAAAGCTTCTGTGGAAACAAAAAAAATCGATTTAGGTTTTTCAGCACGTAGAGGAAGAGGCATATTCGACGATAGACCGCCCGCTATCGAAAAGCCAGGCGCCATTAAAATATTTAACCCATACCTCTGCACTGCCCCTTAGGAGCTCGGAGTGCCTTCTCTGGAAAGCACGGAGTTGCCCATCGATAAAGAAAGAAAGGTGTTGGAGAAGAAGCAAGGAAGCATGTAGGACAGATTCACGGCGTGAATACAAAGAACACAAAAGAAGCCACGAAAGGAGCGCGTCGGAATAACAAGCAAGAAGTAACACTCTCCTTCAAGCGCCAGGCTGCAAGTTCATTTGCATGACATTGCATATTTCGCCTCGCTGGTCGTAGCTCTTCTGTCTCATTAAGAGCTAAGAGACAAAAGGGCTTCCTCCTTGTCTTCCTCTCTCTCTCTCTGGCTCTTAAGGGCGCATCATTAAAGAATGTCCTCACGAAGAGACTTGAGAGGTAAATAGAACGTGCGCGGAGCGCACAATTATCATACGCGGACGCGCGCAGAGCTGGCAGCAGAACTTTGCAAAAGAAGAAAAAGATGAAGAAGAAGAAGATAAATGAGACGAGACCGTTTGTCCTTTAGCACGTCGCATTCTTGCGAAGGACGTTCGTGCTCTCCAACACGTTCGCTCGATCGCGGTGACGGGCCGTGTAGTATAATACCGTTTGGTAAGAGTAAAAATGTATTCGTTTACGCGGAATGCGTTAGGAGCCGATGGTTAACGGCATGCATTGGCGTGAATACTAAAGCGCTACTGGCGCCGCGGCTATCGGGATACAAGATGGGGCGACAAAGTGGCCGCACAGTGACGTCACGGCGGGGCATCCGCGCGCGTGGCCGCCGCCGCCGCCGCTAGTTCGCAAAACAGGATATTGCGAGCTGCGGGTGCTTTTAAAAAGGGGAGAATATACGAGAAGTGAATCTGGAGACAGAGGTGGCTATACTCGGCGACAACTTATCTTGGCATTGGAGCGAAGGCTACGGAGGCGGGGCTTCTGCACATGCACTACTACGCAAAGTAGTCCGGTATGTCATGCGTTCCAGTGGCGTAGCCAAGGGGGGGAGGGGCTGGGGGGTTCAACCCCCCCCCCCCCGAAATTTTTCAGTTTTGCTTGCGTATATATGCACGCACACATAAAAACGCACGCACGAACACACATAAAGTATGATTGACCCCCCCCCCCCCCCCCCCCGAAAAAAATTTCTGGCTACGCTACTGATGCGTTCCGTACCGCTGTGGAAAGTGATGGCTGTGCGCGATCAGCGTTTCATATCGACGCAGACGCCGCTTGGCGTTCGAGGTACACGTCAAAGGCGCGGCTTTTTAAGGGACAACTTATAAATTAAAACGAATACGGATATCTTACTGGTGTGAGCTGCGTCCTGTGTCAAAGAGCTATATGCAAAAAAATGAAGGCAGTATTTTTCATATCTCACGTAGAAAATAAGGACACAATAGTAGGACTACATTCATTAGCGGTAGGGTACGCGCGATTTGGCTCCGTAGCCTTCGCTGCAGTGCCAAGAAAAGTTGTCCGCGAGTATAGTTGTGCATAACCGCAGCGGTGGGTCAAGTTGTTTCAAGCGCCCGCGCCCGTATGCGAGAGGTAGCTGGGTTCGATCCCCAGTGTCGCCGGATACCCGCCGGTATTGCTGACGGGGAGAGACGTGTACCCCGGCCTGGCGCTAGGTGCATTGGGTGCTCATTTTCTCAGGGAAGGCGGCCTCACCTTTCCGCGGAAACACAGCGCAAAAAGCCGAGGAAGAAGAAAACACGGTACAATGGACGAGCGCTGTTTTTTCGTTGCGAAAATTTCCAGATAGAATAGGGCCCATCGTATAAGAAACGTTCTCAAGCAAGACTCGGTCGAGTTTGGTACATGTTTTAGCGGCGGAAACGCGGCGCCAGAAGACGAGTACAAAGAAAACACGGTGCTCAGCGCTCGCCCAGTGTACCGTTCAGTGTCTAGTGTACCCTCCCCCACCACTCCCTCCCCCCCACACACACCTTGGCTACACCAATGGCTTGAACGGGTGTCTAATAGAATAAAGCAACGTTGGTGTAGTTGCGCCTCGAACTGCATTCAAGCGAATCTTATGAGTTACAGATTTCAATAGTGGCGGCGGCGGGGTTGTAGCGAAAAACCGGGCGCCCGCGAGTGTACAGCAATATGGCCCTCTAAGCTGCTCCGCTCGCATGCGTGGTACTCGCGCCTCTTTCAACTAGTGCTCCCTCGATCGCGAGCTTCTGGGCGATCAGCCGTTACTGATATGGCAATCTGAGCGCTTGTTATTTCCCGTTTCCACATTTCACTGTTGCCTGTACATGAACGCACGACCGTCGTTGTTGCCTGCAGCAACTAAAGCGTTGCGCTGCTAAGCACGTGAATGAAGGCCCTATTCTCGTTATGGAGGAAGGATGAGCAATGCGCCATGCGATAAGGCGCGCGCACGCCAAATATCGCTTGCCCCCCTTTTCCCGGTAGGGGAATGGCTCCTGAATTGTTTTATTAGAAGTTTTTACTGTGTCCGGCCCACCGCGATACGCAAAATACTTTGCGTGTACCGGAATACCGGGTGTGAACTGCGCATGCGTGCGCCCGGAAAACATGGCCGCGCCGTTAAAAGCGGTTACGTTCCACCTCGAATCTATCAAGTGGCCGTCGCGCGCTCTGTAGCTCGCTAGCTTCGAGCAGATACTTTTATTTGCTTGAGATTCATGTCCTTAAGCTTCGACAGCAAAGTATTTGTGTTGATTCGGCGCTGTTTTCGAGAGACTTACTCAAATAATCAATGCTGTAGGCTTAGTGAGTGGCGCTCTCGGAATCTTTGAGGTCGTAGACTACGTGTTTGTTAGTTGTCTTCTATCTTCCATAGATGGCGCCACTTGATGTGGTGGCAGCTACGGGACACGCTATCCGCTAACACGTCACGCCTTTGCTTTACCGGAATACCGGACAGACTAAAAACCTCTATTTACAAGTGTGGCCCGCCCTGATATTCGCGCCCTGCAATAACTTGCCAGTATATGATTACAAACCAACTAGCCCAAGCTTCCACACTTGTAAGCTATATTTCTAGTACATCGGGCATCTGTCTCTCCCCTTCCACAAGCCCTTCTCTTCTCCAGCGCTCTTTCTGTATACTCTGTCCTTTTTTCCTATGTTCGCGAGCTGCAATAACTTGCCAGTTTGTTTTATTTACTTATTTTTTGTACATAGTAGCCCTATGCAGTTTTAATCTTAGGGTTTAGAGGGCGGACGCACACAGCTAAGTTGCATTCAGCCAGCAGTAAGGGAAAGAACACAGCTGCATTGCCAAGCCATTCACAAGAAAAACCGAACATAAATGCCTGCGCCACGTTCTTTTTCTTAACGAGATGCATAGAGAGAGGGGGAAAAGGGAGGAAGAGCCAGGAATGTTAACGAGACGCAAGTTTCCGGGTTGTCACAGGGTGATGGAAATGAAGGAAAGAGTTCGAGAGACGGGATTCCCAGCCTTGTAAGAACCTGAGCAGTAAAACGAGTAAATGTTTGTGCCTCATGCCAAGCGCATGACATCACTTGTTCGAAGCAACAGCTGCAAGGAGCCGCTAACTCCGCTGTATCCCTGTGTGAAAGCAGCGAACTGACTTTGCTCCTGATGCAATGCACCGTCACTTTTAAATGCGATGTGGCAACAAAAACGAGCTATACCAAGGCTTCACGAAGTACACTCCATTCTAACACTGTACGCGACTGCGCCGACTGGACCCGTCTCGTCGACTTCAGACCCCGTCAGGACTCTCTCTCAGTGGCGTAGCCAGGGGGGTGGCACACCGGGCCCGTGCTCCGCCCGAAATATTTTTTTCGCTAAGGCATACTGAGCGAAAAATAACCATTTCAAGGAGGTCCCTTCCCCCCCCGAAATCAAGAAGGTCCCCCCCCCCCCCCCCCCCCGAAAAAAATTTCTGGCTACGACCCAGCTCTCTATACTCGAGACAACCGTGCTTTACGGAGTGTCGCTTGGTTAGCGCTTTCACCAAATTTTTGCCTTCCGAGTCGGCATGGAAGACAGTGCTGCTTGAAACCACTGTGGCAGCGAAGAAGCTATAGAACACGTACTTTGTCACTGTGCCTGCTACAGCTCGCACAGATGCCGCTAGCTGCTGTGTTGGCTCGCCCTGATGAAAGGTCCCTGTCGGAACAGTCAGTGCTAGAATGCCGGCCCGAACTGTCGTTGCACAGGGAATCTCTTAAGGAAGCAGGGTTGTGGGTACGGGCTAGTTGGTATTCCATTTCGTAAATTAATTACAGCGCAAGAATTTTGTTTCTCTTTTGTTTGCTTCACTTTGGCTTCACTTTTGCTTCTCTCTCTCTGTCTCAGTTGGTTTATATAGTGCCTGCTCATGTCAGCTTCGTGTTTTTGGAGGGGGGGCGTTTCTTATCACATGCTATGGTTTTATCGCACACTGTCGTTTTCATAAATTGCTTGTTCTTCACAATAAAGTTCAGTTGGAAGTCAGCGCTCGTCTTCGTTAGTCTCGTTGCCCGTGTCTTCTCTTGCGCTGTAATTAATTTACGAAATCTCTTGAGGCCTTATTAAACTTCTTGCGTGGCAGTGTCCTATTAAACAGGCTATAAAACTAACGCTCCGCACTTTTTTCTGTGTGTGTTTGTTGGTTCGTTTGTTATCGCACTTCTGCTCTCATTTCCATCTTTCTTCCACCATCCCCTTCCCCCAGAGTAGGGTAGCAAACTAAGGGTTTAACCATCCACCATCGATCTATTGTATTAAGGATACAGGCATAGATCGCCAAAAAAGAAAAAAAGTGAAACTCACTAAGACTCACTCAAGAAATGTATCTCGCGCTTTGGGCTTACTCGGACTCAGACTCACCAAAATTTGCCTGAGCCGAATTCACTCGGACTCACACTCACGAAAAATTTCTTCAACCGGACTCACTCGGACTCAAACTCATTAAATGTTACCCGCCCGGACTCACTCGGACTTGGACTCACGGCTCGATCTGAGTCTGAGTGAGTCGGAGAGTCTACTTTAGTGAGTTCACTGACCTATGGATACAGGATTGCATGCTATCAGAGGATGAGGTTGGATGATTAGGAAACTTCATCATCCCCCCCCCCCCCCTCGAAAGCTTTCTGCACCTAACGTGGTTGAGGTCCGTCACGGTGGATCAGTGGCTACGGTGCTCGGCTGCTGACCCGAAGGTCGCGGTTTTGATCCCGGCCGCGGCGGTCGCATTTCGATGCACGCGAAATGGTGGAGGCCCGTGTACCGTGCGATGTCAGTGCACGTTAAATAACACCAGATGGTCAAAATTTCCGGAGCCCTCCACTACGGCGTCTCTCATAATCATATCGTGGTTTTGCGACGTAAAACTCCAGATATTATTGTTATTAACGTGGTTCTGCACTGCCTGCGCGATCGGCCCACCTCTGACGAAGTTACGATGTCACCGATGACGTCATCATGTGACGTCACGTTGTATGACGTCATGGCAAAGTCACAACTTTTGGCGAAACTAATTCTGGTTGCCCTCCCTGCCTTTCCCTCACTTTTGTTTCTCACTCTCTGTCTTAGTACATCGTCTAAACGCTGCTCAGACACAACAGGTCACTTCTTCTTACTACAGGCGCTGACGGAAAGCTTCCTGAAGGCTGAAAATATTAACGCCGATACACAAAAGAACCGAGTCGTAGACAGGCGCGCCATTACACATGAGAAGAAGAACAAGAAAAAATAAAACCGAACAGGGTTGCCGCACGCGCACCAGAAACAGACAACCGAAAATAACCGAGAAGTCGCTGTTTTTCCGCCGCAGCAACTTATATAAACACGTCCTTTTGACTCAGAGCACGTGGGGGGCCCGGCAGACAGTTCTTTTTCTCCGCGGGTGCTTCCCCCTACAAACACAGTTCTCCTTCCTGCATGACGTATGACGGCGACAAGGACGTCTTATAATTATTTTTTTTCTGTCTCGAAAACAACGCCACGGTCGGGGACTCACACTGTGACGTCAAACCCTGGGTGATGAAAAACCGACACTGTATGTACGCGTTGGGAAGCGGCAGCACAGTGTTCAACGGCAATGCACGTTCTTCTCAACCACTGCTGCTTCGCGCACGCTGGTGCCAAGTCCTTGGCGAGGGTCAACAAAAGGGGAACAAAAACTAAAGAAGACCGAAAAGAACAAAGGAGGCAGTTTGTTGTGAGCACGTGACCAAAGAACTGAGCTGAGCTAAGTGAGCCGAGTTTTGCCGCGGCCGCCGTGACGAAGGAAATTTCCGTTATGACAGTTACGGCATGCAGGAAAGAGAGTGGCACAGCAGGCGAGCTCGTGACATTTCCCTGGCGCTGTAGCAGAGCTTTGCATTTTCTCGTGACACGTGCGGGGCCGTCAGTGTGAGAGAATCCTCTCTGTTCCTTCTAGTTTCCTGCCTTGATCCTCATACATGTTTTAAGGTGAAAGACTCAAGTGGCTATGTTGGCACTGCCGTACGCAGTGGCGTAGCCAAGGGGGGGGGGGGGGTTGAGGGGGGTTCAAACCCCTCCCCCCCGAAATTTTTCAGTTTTGCTTGCGTATATATGCACGCACACATACAAACGCACGCACGAACATACATAAAGTATGGTTGAACCCCCCCCCCCCCCCCGAAAAAAAATTTCTGGCTACGCTACTGGCCGTACGCGAGACTTTCGGAGAAAATGTAACCTCGCAATGGTCTTGCAAAGTCTCATAAGGACTCGCAATGTCTCGCCGAAAACCCATTTGACCTTGTCCGAGCGATGACGTCACTGATCGTAAAAAAATTCACCAACGATTACCATACTGCCTAATAGAAATTCTGAGCGCAGCTTCGCGTTGGGGCAAGGCCAACTGCATTTGAAGTTTTTACTATCCGCAGTTGTAGCAATGTAACGTTCGTTAGATATCGCCACAGAAACTGCCAGCGTTAGAGTGCTACGCACACCACTCTGTGGATTGCAGGCGTCTCGAACCAAGAGAAACGCTTACAGCCCCGTTACGACAAGTGAAGCCAGCCCTGCATGCGCACGAGCTCCGACCGAGGGGCCAGCGAGCGTGACGGAGAAAGAAAGTGAAGGTTAGAGGGCCAGTGGCTCGTGATTATGGTGTAAGACCGTGCTCGTGATATCGACAGACTCCGCGATTCGCTCTCTTTCGTCCTCGTTGGCTCTATCGGTCACGCCGACGCCAGCCAACGGGGACGCTGCTCTACGCAGGAACGGGCGCCTGAGAGCTGTGCTCTAAAATGTATGATTTCATCGCACGACATCACTGATTGGTCAAGGGTGGGCGAATCACGTAGGCAGTTTGTAAAAAAATGTGCGGCGCAGAAAGCTCGCCGTGTCTCCAATCAAGGAGGCTGCGCAAAACCACGTTAGGTGCAGCAAGGTTTCGGGGGCCAGAACGCTTTATTGTCCGTTCAGGTCCGAGCTGGCCATACATGTGCCTCACCACGCTCCATTGATAATACCTGTTTCGTTTTATGACGGGTGTGATGTGATTCACTCTCCTACGTTCTGTGTTTGAGTGTTGGTGTTCCTCTGCACCACGTGTAGCCGGCCCCATAGCGAGTGAGGAGCATGGCTTCGAACAGTTTAAGATGAGAGTGAACCAGTATATGTATCATCTAGCGCTAATCAGCGGGTTCCTCATTACTTAGCATGTGGTGAGTGGGAGGGTACTGTAAACCAAGTTACTGCTGAATATTTGTTGTTTGTAGGGAAGGAAGGAAAACGGGAAAAAAGAGGAACGGCAGGAATGTTAGCCGGTTCAGAATAATCGGCGTGCTACCCTCCACAGAGGACTGGAATGGGGAAGACTGAAAGTTAGAAGAGTAAAGAAAG
>JALIZH010016482.1:0-25453 GCA_030522465.1 Rhipicephalus appendiculatus | reverse complement strand
TGGAAGTGGTAAAGGAATACGTCTGTTTAGCGAAGGTAGTGACAACAGATACGAACCATGAGAATGAAGTAACCAAAAGTATAAGAATGTTGTAGTGTGCATTTGGCACGTATTCTGAGATAATGATTGGCCGTTTACCACTAGCTCTCAAGAGAAAAGCGAATGGCAGTTTACCAATATCTCTCAAGGGAATGCAGCGAGAAGACAAGATTACTGGTGGCAATTGAAAGTAACAGCCTGCATTCTAACAGAAGGGCAAGCGCGCGAACGGGAGGCATCAAGTTAAATGAGCAGATGAGATTCAGAAGCTGCCGGCGCTAACGTGGGCGCAGCCTGCACAGGACCGGGTTGATTGGAAAAACATGGGAGTGGCATATACCGTACAATTAGCGTAGTCATGATGATGATCACACACTTGTGAATCGTGAATGCGAAAGTATCATTTCACGATTCGCACACGGTCGCAAATATATAGATATATATATATATATATATATATATATATATATATATATATATATATATATATATATATATATATATATAATGTATTTTTACAGCGACAAAACGTGGGTCAAGAGGCCAATCAGGTTTCGCCTTAGCGAAGTATATGGGGCAGCGCTAGCACGAATACAAAAACGAGAAAAAAACAGGACATGCGCTGACAGGACACAGACAGCGCATGTCCTGTGTTTTCTCGTCCTGGTATTCGTTCTCGCGCTGCCCCCGTATACTGCACTATGAAACCTAACCAACTAGCCCACCTTTCCGTTATTCGCCTTAGCGGTTTTAGTGAGTGTAACACGTGCTTAGGTTTTATTTATTTATTTATTTATTTATTTATTTATTTATTTATTTATTTATTTATTTATCTCAAATGTGCTCAAGCGCTTGGGCATTCTAGAGGGAAGTACGGTACATGTGTACAACAATAAGAAGAATACCGATGTTTCAGCGAACACTTTCAAAAAACATTTAAAGGTTGGCTGTTAAGTATTGTACAATTCTAGCTCGTCAGCTGGTCTACGAGAAGAGGCTGAAATTACTACGCAAAAAATTGAAAGGCTTAGTCCACTAACTAACGAAAATTTACTAATTGTGATCTTAACTAATTGAATTATCGCCCACATTTCAATTCGCAATGTTTAGCCGTGGAGTTCTCAAGGCGACCTGGAACGAATTCCTATGATGCCACTAGTTTCGAGATATTACCTAATTCCTGAACATTACAGAGAAAGGCATTGCCATTCGAATTATATTCTTAACAAAACATCCCTTTATGTATTGAAGCCCAACGTTAAGTCTAACACGATGTATTTCTTCGACACTGATCTCCACGCTCCTTAGCCTAAGTGCGCATATCGTATGCCAGCCACCGTGCGTCGCAACATCGCACAAGAGACACGGCTCAACACGGCGTCATACAGACCTCGAACTGCCGATGGGTCTCACCGGTCGATATTGTATAAAAAAAAAAGAAAAAAGAAAAAAAAAGGAAGAAATAAAAGAAAATAAAAAAGATGGCTCAAGTACTTAGTTTTTGCGTAGACTATGACTTGCTGAACAAGATCACACGTAATGACATCTATCCCTAGCCACTAATAGACGATGCCGCGACTGCCGGCATGGAGCATAGTTTTTTTTTTTCTTTTTTTTTTTTTGTCTCTATTCGTTGGACCTGCGCTTCGGCTGCTTGCAGCCCCGATGGCTGAACTTGACCACCGCAAACCAGCCTTCGTTAGATCCGATGGCTTATATGAATTTATTGTGACGCGATTCGGGCTGTGCAACGCGCTTGAAACATTTGAACGCATGATCGGCATCTTTCGCGGCTTCAAGTGGCATATGAATCTCTACTACCTGGATGGCACTCTGATCTTTTCAGACGGCTTTGCGACACATCTACAAAAGGTCGAAGCTGTCGTCACTAGGATCACCTCTAATGGCATTGAGGTAAACTTAAAGATGTGTTGCTTTGGCGTATACGAAAGCTGCTTATTCTGGGCCGTCTTCTTCCGAGATGGCGTCCGTCCGGATCCCACGACACTTCGTGCTGCTGCTACGTTTCCTAAACTGGCAATGAAATACCTTCGCAGCTCTCTATGCCTTTGATTTTATTTTACACGTTTCATTCGCAGCTTCCTCACAATTATAGCGCATTTGACTGACCCTCCGCAGCGGCTGCGACCTTTGAGCGAAGTCACATATGGCGATGCATCCAGAAAACTCCGATGAATTCTTACTTCGCCTCCAATCTTGCGACATTTTGATTTGCTCGCCCCATATGAGAGAGAGAGAAGTTTATTATGAAAGAAAAGCTGAGAGCACCCAAAATGAAATTCACAAGGACACTAGCGGCGTTGTGTTCGGCGCTGTGCTTGCCCAGCAGGGGCGTAGCCAGAAATTTTTTTCGGGGGGGGGGGGGGGGGGGGTTCAACCATGCTTTATGTATGTTCGTGCTTGCGTTTGTATGTGTGCGTGTATATATACGCAGTGAATAGCATTGGAGAGATCGTGTCTCCCTGCCGTACGCCCTTCTTTATTGGGATTCTGTCGCTTTCTTTATGGAGTACTATAGTGGCTGTGGATCCGCTGTAGATTTCTTCCATTATGTTTATATAGGCTTCGTCGATGCCCTGGTTCCGCAGTGCCTGAATGACTGCTGATGTCTCCACCGAATCAAATGCCTTCTCGTAATCTATGAAGGCTATGTATAGGGGTTGGTTGTATTCCGAGCATTTCTCTATCACCTGATTGATAGTATGAATATGGTCTGTTGTTGAGAAGCCTGTACGAAATCCTGCCTGGTCCTTTGGTTGATTGAACTCTAATGTCGTATTAATTCTGTTAGCAATTACTTTTGTAAATAGCTTGTAGACAACGGACAGTAAGCTGATGGGCCTGTAGTTTTTCAGGAGGTTTTCAGGGCCCTAGATTGGGAAGAGTTAGGGATAAGAGTTAATGGAGAGTATCTCAGTAACCTGCGATTCGCTGATGACATTGCATTGATGAGTAACGCGGGAGACGAATTACAGCTTATGATTACTGAACTGGATACGGAAAGTAGAAGAGTAGGTTTGAAAATTAATATGCATAAAACTAAAGTAATGTGGAACAATCTTGGCACAGAACAGCGCTTTGCAATAGGTGGCGAGACACTGGAAGTTGTAAAGGAGTACGTCTACTTAGGACAGGTAGTAACCGCGGAGCCGAACCATGAGAGTGAAATAACTAGAAGAATAAGGATGGGATGGAGCACATTCGGCAAGCATTATCAAACCATGAATGGTAGTCTACCACTATCCCTCAAGAGGAAGGTATATAACAGCTGCATCTTACCGGTACTTACCTACGGAGCAGAAACCTGGAGACTTACACAGAGGGTTCAACTTAAACTGAGGACGACGCAGCGAGCGATGGAAAGGAAAATGATAGATGTAACCTTAAGAGACAGGAAGAGAGCAGAGTGGGTCAGGGAACAAACGGGGGTTAAGGATATCATAGTTGAAATCAAGAAGAAGAAATGGATATGGGCCGGGCACGTAGCACGTCGGCAGGATAACCGCTGGTCATTAAGGGTAACTGACTGGATTCCAAGAGATGGCAAACGCGTCAGGGGGGAGACAGAAAATTAGGTGGGTAGACGAGATTAAGAAGTTTGCAGGTATAACGTGGCAGCAGAAAGCACAGGACCGGGTTGATTGGCGAAACATGGGAGAGGCCTTTGCCCTGCAGTGGGCGTAGACAGGCTGATGATGATGATGATGATATATACGCAAGCAAAACTCAAAAATTTCGGGGGTTTGAACCACCCCGACCCCCCCCCCCCCCCCCCCTTGGCTACGCCACTGTTGCCCAGCGTAAAGGCGGATTTGATTTGACGAGTTAGTTGGTGCTTACAGGGTTGCCGTTGGTGGCTACTTTGAGTCAAATTGGCTACTTTTGGACCTCGTTGGCGACGAGAATTTCCAGTTGGCGCCATGGCTCTTTTTTCAACTTGTGGTTTTACTGATTCAAAATGGTTTTATTTATTCATCAATAGTTAAAAACTCTGTTGATAATACCGCTTCTGTTCCATTTAGCTAGACATTCGGCGATAATATCAAATGACATGGCTACTTTGGCTACTTTTGGCGTGAGTTCTGGCGCCTTTTGATGTCCACCCAACGGCAACCCTGGTTGCTTATGCCAGCCATGCACCTACCAAAGCACGCACGAGCATACATACATTACGGTTGAACCCCGTACTTTATCTACCCGTATTTTACGAACCCAGTAAAGCCTCGTACTTGATCTACGGCGCCAAGCCACTTGAGCTGTCTTCTGTTCTAGTAATCAACAATGTCGAGGCATGAGATTGCGCCATATACCTAGGTGAGTCCACGAGAGATCGAACATGCATGTCCGGTCGACATCTGAGAGCCGCGATGAGGTAGACCAAGCATTTCTTGAGGAAGATGAAGTGATTAATCTTGGTGGGAATACCAGCAGAACCAAACAGAAAGCAGAAGGAACCGAGACAAGAAAAAGAGACAGAGACAGGAAGAATGCTGGTATTCCCACCAAGACTATGTACCAACTTGCCCAACAAGCCACCCTAATGAAGCGATTAATATGTTGAACAGGTACGTCCACCTTTTATCTTATGTTTGTGGGCGAGGTTGCAGGCTGTAAGCTGTGCACGCGTAGCCCTTTAGAGAGCGGAATCGGCCCAACACCGCACATGCTAGAGACAAATAAAATCTGAGAATACATTTTTGCTGAAGACAGGCTACCAGAGTGAAATTTCGCTGCAGCAAAATAATTAGTACTGTAGATTTACGCACAAAACAAGCTAATAACAACCATCACAGGCACTGAAGTGAGAACACACAGCAAAGGTCACTTTGGCCCTTTATGTCTCTTTAACAAAGAAAATGAGGGTATTTGATGTTGAAACCGTGCATTGAATGAAATAAGCACTCCGGTAAATTGACACAGAGTTTTTTTTTTGTTTTTTTGAAAATGGGCTTTTTTGAAAAACCTTGCTTTTTCAATTATTTCTTTCTTTTTTTTACGCTGCTTGTAGGAAAGCGAACTCTCGCAGAAATATTTCAAATGCTTTTTTTGTTTCTCTATGTCATACAGTTTTGAAGTGTCTGTGTAAAATAGCAAACGGGTGAAGACGCATCAAACTTAGCAAACATTTTCGATTTGGGCGTGTTTGCGATTTTTTTTTACATTTTTTCCCCTTGGAGGACAGCATCAAAAAAGCATGGATGTAATTCACAGTGGTCCCTATTTAAATCCACACAAAAAATTTCGACGCAACTTTTATAGATCGCATTTAATTCGGCTGCGAAATCCAAAAATATTGCGGTGACCAAAACCAAGACGCCCGGGCCACCACCTTCAAATATTTTTTTCGCGCACTCGGAGCGTTTTTCGGAAATAAAATTTTCGGTTCCCTGCACTTTGAATGTGCCTGCACATCATACAAAAATCCCAGACAAAAGAAAAATATCGACCGGACATACAGGTCCGATCTTTCGTGGAATCACACACCTGCTAAAGCCTTACTATCTCAGTGCCGTGGTATTCTGCCTGTAATTCGCCAGGATGGCTCTGTTTCGGAAGGGGAAGTAAACAGAGTTTTAGAACACCGCACGCAAAGCTTGCGGGTGTTGCGGTTCTAGCGTTAGCGTTCGTCACTTAACGGGAGCCCGCAAGAGGCTAGCGTACGACGCATGCGCAACGCAAACGCAAAGCTTCGCGTACGCTGTTCTAAAACTCTCTAAAAGCGGCCCTGCTTGCAGAAGCAGAGAACGCTGCTGATGTAGAAAGAAAAGAAGACGATTCGGCAACGCAAGCTTTTCGCTGGTTCTGCCATTGCTGGTCAGTCTCCAATAGTATAGTGCTTATTTAAAAAGGCTTCATTACACTATCAATAGCTTCTATCATGCTTTCCTTGTATTAAATATGTGTTGCATTATTGAGGCTGTGGTTAACTGAAATAGGCCCTTGGTTCCCCCTTCCTTTGTTGTTTAGATAATGGGTTGCGTAATAAGAAATACTAAAACATGATAACTTTACTTGCTCCATATCTAGAAGCGAAACCGGCTCTGTAGCAAAGATTCTGGGTGCAACGCTTTAGCGATAAAACAAGAAACTAAATCTTCAGCAATGACGCACTAGTAATATTAATTGCTGGAACTTTACACGCCAAAACTACGATATGTTTATGAGGCGCGCCGTAGAGGAGGTCTGTACTGGAAAAACGATGTCCTACAGCACGCGCTTAGCGCTTAGCGGGCGTCTCCCATTCCCTGTCACGGCAGAAGAGTGTGCCGGAAATTTCGACCCCCTGGGGTTCTTTAACGTGAATTTACATCTACGTACAGCATCAAAATCCAAGTACTAGTGGATTTTCGCCTGGTTCAAAAATGCTAGAGCCGCGGCCACGATCAAACCGGTGCCCTTCGGGTCGGCAGCCGAGCACCGTAACCATTGACAGCAATTCTGTAAAAAAAAAAAAAAAAGAAAAAAAAACACGGAAAAAAAAATTTCTGCGATTCGAACCCGTGCCGCATTCACCGCACGTGAGTCGTCAGAATAGGCGCTCAACCATCTAGACCACAACGCACACCGGTCGCGGGGCGGTAAAATGGGTCTTATCAAGATACAATGGTCGAAGACGCGAGTCGAAGACGCAACTGTGTTGTAGAAAACTTGATTTTGGAACGTGTTTTTCTTCACACAGACACATGATTGCGGCCTCAAATGAAAGCTTCGTCTCCGTACTACTCAGATCTCCGAGAAATTTGCAGAATTCCGTCTAGTTTTTTCAGACGGCCCGTTTTTGTCCCGAAAAACGAGGCGTGATTTCGGCCGCTTCCATAGAACCCCATTGTTTAAACTTTAGTCGTCGTGGGAACAGAATGTGAAGCCCCGATGTTAACGATGCTGCATTTGTTAAGTGTGGTACAGCTCCTAGAAGGTGCCCCTTTAAGAAGTTTTGGAAATTGCACCTCTACGATTTTTTATCGTCGAAAAATGACCCTGTCCAATTGAAAACGTGAGAGCTTCCAGCAGTGGCCGCTAGGAGCGCTGATCATGCAAGGTCTCCGAAAGCTGGATCTGATTATACTTTTGTTGTAACTAAAAAAAAACCCGGCAGATCTCACGCACTGTGGGAATCGATGTAATGCGAAGCAGCCAGCAAGGATCAAATCATGCTGTACATAATATGCATGTCATGGTTTACATGTTAGGACCTGTCATTCATGTTCGTAATACAGGTACATCGCGAAATACCAATTTTGGTGTATATCAAGCTAGCGAACTGGACGCAAGCGCACCATGAGCTTGTCATGTAAATGGCATTGTAGATGACATGCATGCCAAGATTTTCATGTTACCACCTGCTACTTATGTTCGCTATGCGGTCACGTCCCGCAATACCAATTTTGGTGTATATCAAGCTAGCGAAACGGCCACGAGAGTGCCATGAGCGTGGCATGCAAGTCATGTCGCACATGACATGTCATGATTTCCATATTACCACTTGTCGTTTAAGTTCGTCATACAGTCACGTCACTGAACACCAAATATGGTGTATATTGCTGCGCCTCTATTTGTGCCCAGCTATGCGCTGGCGCTGGAAGAGACGACGACCGATCCGCTCGAGAGGCGCATCACGATAAACAGAAGAAGGTGTTTTTGGCGAGTCTACCTTTGGTGTCTCTTACAATAAAGCCCCCTGTACTTTGTGAACTGCGACACTGGTGAAGGTGCTGGGTACCGTCTCCTCATGATCGGCAGTCCTGTTAGCAGTCCTGCTTCCAGCCCCACGAGTCACCCACGTGTGGAGACTCCGGTACACCGCCTAAGCCGTCGCCTTCAAGGTCTGGGCCCAGAATTTGGCCTCTTACAAGGACCGACTCTGTCAACGGCCATCCCTGCTCAAAAAATGGCATCGTCAAGCAACCCAAGGCAGTTAACATTCCAGAAGCTTTGGATTCCCGAGACCTTTCATGGTCGTGAAAACGAAGATGCGGAAGACGTTTATCCGTTGCCACGGATCGATGACTCCTTGGACAGGCTACGGCATGCGCGTTACATCTCGTCTATTCCGCGACCACGCACAAATTACGGTTTTCAAACACTCTCCTACTGTCTTCCTTCAACACTAAACAAATATAAACTATGTGAACATTGTCCTGAGACACGGTGCCCCCGCAGTTGTCGCAACGGACAAAGGAACTGCGTTCACAGCTGAGCTTCTGCGCACGGTGCTTACACTCAGTGGCACAGCACATAGGAAGACAACCACTTATCACCCACAAACGAATGGGCTCCCCGAACGCCTCAACAAGACTATTGCAGACATGCTTTGCATGTACGTCGACGTAAAGCATAAGAATAGGGACAAAATTTTGCCGTACGTCACATTCGCGTATAATACGGCCAGCAAGGAAACAGCGAGAATGACTTCGTTCGGACTGACCTATGGTCGAGAAGTGGCGACAATGCTCGATGCTATGCTGCCTCATGATTCCACTGATTCGGAGACAGATGCCACAGATTTCACTGAGCGCGCCGAGGAAGCGAGGTAGCTTGCCCGGGTGAGAATAACGAGCCAGCAAGAACGTGACGCCCATCCGTCATCGATTTGTAGCTTATACACCAGGGGAGACAGTCTGGGTTTGGTCGCCTGTGCGACGGCGAGGTCTGTCGGAGAAACTTCTACGCCGGTACTTCGGACCGTATAAAGTTCTGCGCCGTCTCAGCGACGTCACCTACGAGGTCGTTGCTGATGGTTCATTTTGCTCAAGACGCCGTCAGCGTCTGCCTGAGACAGTGCACGTGGTGCGCATGAAGCCGTATCTTTTAGACTGGTGTGGACGTCGACCAGCTAACTGCACATCGACTGCAACTTGAGCACCGAGACGATGCTCTCTTCGGATGGAGGGTAATGCCGCGCCTCTATTTGTGCCCAGCTATGCGCTGGCGCTGGAAAAGACGACGACCGATCCGCTCGAGAGGCGCATCACGATAAACAGAAGAAGAAGGCGTTTTTGGTGAGTCTACCTTTGGTGTCTCTGAGAGAACGACGTGCTTCTGTTTCTTACAATAAAGCCCCCCTGTACTTTGTGAACTGCGACAATATCAATCTAGCGAAACGGCCACGAGTGTGTCATGAGCGTGGCATGCAAGTAATGTTGCACATGACCTGTCATGATTTCCATATTACCACTTGTCATTTACGCTCGTCATACAATCACGTCGCTCAATACCGAATTTGGTGTATATATCAAGCTAGCGAAACGGCCACGAGAGTGTCATGAGCGTTCCATGCAAGTCATGTTGCACATGATATGTCATGATTTCCATATTATCACTTGCATTTATGCTCGTCATACAATCACATCGCTCAATACCGAATTTGGTGTATATCAAGCTAGCGAAACGGCCGCGAGGGTGCCATGAGCGTGGCATGCAAGTCACGTCACTCATGATATGTCATGATTTCCATATTACCACTTGTCATTTATGTTCGTCATACAGTCACGTCACCCAATACCAAATTTGGTGTATATCGAGCGAGCGAAACGGCCGCGAGCGTGCCATGAGCGGGTATGCAAGTCATGTTGCACGTGACGTGTCATGATTTCGATATGACCGCTTAGCATTTATGTTCGTCATGCAGTCACGTCACGCGCTTTCAAATTTGGTGTATATCAAGCCAGCGAAACGGCCGTCAGCGTGCCATGAGCGTGCCATGTAAATCATGTTGTAGAAGTACATGACATGCAGATAGTGATTTTTGTATTACCACTTGTCATTTATGTTGGTCAGGCAGAAATGTCTCATCGTACCAAGTTTCGGGTATATCCAGTCAAGAAAAAGCCGGCAGATCCCACGCACTGTGGGAATCGATGTAATTCGAAGCAGCCAGGAAGGAGAAAAACATACTTTCCATAATTTATATATCATAATTTACATGTTAGGACCTGTCGTTTATGTTCGTCATACAGTCACGTCACGCAATACCAATTTTGGTGTATATCAAGCTAGCGAACTGGACAGCCAGTGCACCATGAGCGTGGCATGTAAATGGCGTTGTAGATGACATGCATGCCAAGATTATCATGTTACCACCTGCCACTTATGTTCGTTATACAGTCATGTAACTCAATACAAAATTTGGTATATATCAAGCTAACGAAACAGCCGCGAGCGCTAAGAGCGTGACATGCAAGTCATATCGCACATGACAGGTCATGATTTCCGTATTACCATTTGTCATTTATGTTCGTCATACAGTGACGCCACTCAATACCAAATTTGGTGTATATCAAGCTAACGAAACGGCCGCGAGCGCGCCATGAGCATGGCATGTAAATCATGTTGTTCATGACATGCGCCTCATTATTTGCATATTACCACCTGTCATTTATGTTCGCCATACAGTCAAGTCACTCAATCCCAAATTTGGTGTATATCAAGCTAACGAAACGGCCGCGAGCGCGCCTTGAGCGTGGCATGTAAATCATACTTTTCATGACAAGTTATTCATGATTTTCATGATATGACCAACCAATTATGTTCGTCATATTGTCATGTTATGCCATACCAAATTTGGTATAAATCCCATTAACGATACGGCGAGGAGAGCACGTAGTCGTAGGCGGCTAGATAGATAGATAGATAGATAGACAGATAGATAGATAGATAGATAGATAGATAGATAGATAGATAGATAGATAGATAGATAGATACGCTCAGTGTCCCCGAAGTTCGCTAAAGAGTGCTTCGCATTAAAAGAAATTACACCATCTCCCGCTAAAGGTAGATGGTCTTCTGTCTCTCATTGCCCATTAGCTGCGATGGACATGTTCCAGTAGGAAACACCGGTCCATCACTGCGTGCTTTGCGCCTCCCCAGGTTTATCTCCTGCGCAACGCTGCGATGAGCGCCAGCGTCAACGCCACCGCCAGTGTAAGCGTCAGCGCCCGCTGCTTCGCATCTACACATGGTTCCCATTAGCGGGAGATGGTATGGTATGGAAAAACTTTATTTATGTCCGTCGGGGCGTGAACTAGCACGTAGCGGGCCGCTCCCACGTCGGGACAGATAGGCCTCGCCTCTCCGCCACGTCGTGGGCCCGTTGGACTGCCCATAGCTGTTTTTTCAAATCCGGACTGCGCAGCGCAGCATCCCACTTGGACGATGTAACGTCCTCGTGAACCCGTAACGCAGGGCACCGCCAGAGCATGTGTTCTAAGCTGGCAAAGTCTGAGCAAAGCACGCAAGTGTCTGACGTCTGAATTTCTGGGTAGATCTTGTGCAAGAGTGCGGGACTGGGATATGCTCCGACCTGCAAGAGTCTGAGTGTCAACGCCTGAGGCCTGTTCAATTTACTGTGTGGCGGCGGATACTTTCGCCTCCTCAGATAAAAGTTGTTGGTGAGTTCATTATACGTGGTTGGAGGGTCTTTGTTGTCCAGAACCTCATCGCCGCTCCATTCGATAGCTACGCGGTCGACGAACCCTCGCGCAGCTCTGTGGGCCGACTCGTTGAGGTTGGACAGAGCACCCTCGATCTGTCCCATGTGAGCGGGGAACCAGACGATTGTGTGTTGCTTAATTTCCTTATCTCGTACAATCCCCAAGGCTGATTCCGAGACGGTGCCCTTAGGGAATGCTCGGACTGCCGATCTCGAGTCGCTGTATATTGTTGTTCTCCCGTCGTCTAGCAGGGCCAAGGTTATTGCAACCTGTTCGGCAACCAGGCCGTCGTGGTCCGGACCGTCATGGAGTTTGTCACTTTCCCATCTTCATCAACGCTGACTGCGACGAAGGCTTTTCCGTTTGGGTACCGTGCAGCTTCGACGAAACAGTAACTCCGGGCATGTGCGTGGGCATCTTCTAGGAGGGCTTTAGCCCTAGCCCGTCGTCTGCCTACATTGTACTCAGGGTGGACATTACGAGGTATGGGTGCAACGGTAATGCGCTCTCTCTGTTCTCGTGGAATGCTGCAGTATCTGGCGTCAATTTCCGTTGGGGGAACTCCAAGCTCTTTCAAGATGTTTCTCCCGGCACTGGTGGTAGAAAGTCTGGCAAACTGCGCCCTCTCTTGTGACTCAGCTATCTCTTCAAGCGTGTTGTGCACGCCGAGGTGGAGCAGTCTCTCCGAGCTCGTGTACATGGGAAGATCCAGTGCCTATCCTATATACGGGATGGCCAGTGAACGGTTGTGCAGCGCGAGCAGTCGAATTTTTCAATCAAGAAACTCGCTAGCAGACGCTGGTTGCGTCGGCGTTGAACGGTTGTGCAGCGCGAGCAGTCGGTTTTTTCAATCAAGAAACTCGCTAGCAGACGCTGCCTGCGTCGGCGTTGCGAGGCGAGAGAGGGGGGGGGGAGCGTAGGAGAGGAGAGAGAGAGGGGGGAGCGGACGCGCATGCGCAATAGGGGTGTAAGCGCCGCAGGAGGGAGGCCTAGAGGAGAGAGGGAGGGAGCGTAGGAGAGGAGAGAGAGGGGGGAGGGATGCGCATGCGCAGTGGGTGTGTGGTCGCCGCGGGGAGGGATGCCTAGAGGAGAGGGGGCAGCGTAGGAGAGGAGGTGTGTGGAGAGTGTTTGCGCATGCGCAGTAAGGGTGGTCAGGAAGCACACCACCACCACCGGATTAAACTCGGCCTTAAGGCGGATTCACACCGGCGACTAGCACCGGTCGCGCGACCATTTGCGACTGGCGACCAAAAAAGCGACTGAAAGCGACCGATGTTCACACCGGCAGAGGCTGCATGCGAGCGACCGGAAGTCGCAAACCCAGAAAGTCACGTCCGGATATCGTTATCAGCGAGCCAAGGGAGCGCAATAAAAAAAGAAAAGAAAAAGCGACGAGCCCGGTTGCAAACAAATGCTGACGTCAATTCTGGGCTTCATGGATTGGTTCCAACCGTCCTGCGACTGCAGTCGCGCGACTGAAAAGTCGCTCAGCGAGCGACTGAGCAGAAGCAGTCGCTTTGCGACAGAAGCGACTGTTTGCGACTGTTTGCGACCAGTCGCAAAGCGACTAACTTGGTCGCGCGACCGGTGCTAGTCGCCGGTGTGAAGCAGCCTTTAAGCTGCATCGCATCTAAAATATGCTTGCACTGCGCTGATGCTTATGGCCATATCAGTCCAATAATACAGCTGCAAACAGAAACTTTTGGATACTATGCCTGCATCTGCGCTGTATGATGTTTTTTTTTTATGTCGACGTCCAAGTGGCACGTTTGAAGACGCTCTAACGTAGAGAAATTTTATGACGCAGTTGCTTTGGCAATTAAAATTCCTTACAGTGTACGCAAACATCCTTATAACTGCGTCCAGACAAGTTTACCGAGTAAAAATTTTAGAAAAATAAAATTCTAAATTTTGTCTAGAGACGTCCAAAACTACTTTTGTGGGGTTTGAAAGACTGCTCCAAAGCAAAAAAAAAAAAAGAAAACAAAAGAAAAAAGCCGGCAGATCCCACGCACTGTGGGAATCGATGTAATGCGAAGCAGCTAGGAAGGAGCAAATCATGCTTTACATAATTTGCATGTCATGTTTTACATGTTAGGACCTGTCATTTATGTTCGTGATACAGTCATGTCACTCAATACCAAATTTGGTGTATCTCAAGCTAACGAAACGGCCGCGAGCACGCCATGAGCGTGGCATGCAAGTCATGACGCACATGACAAGTCATGACTTCCATATTACCACTTGTCATTTATGTTCGTCATACAGTCACGTGACTCAATACCAAGTTTGGTGTATATCAAGCTAACGAAACGGCCGCGAGCACGCCATGAGCGTGGCATGCAAGTCATGTCCCTCATGACATGTCATGATTTCCATATTGCTACTTGTCATTTATGTTCGTCATACAGTGACGTCACTCAATCCCAAATTTGGTGTATATCAAGCTAACGAAATGGCCGCGAGCGCGCCATGAGCGTGGCATGCAAGTCATGTCGCTCATGACACGTCATGATTTCCATACTGCCACTTGTCATTTATGTTCCTCATACAGTCATGTCACTCAATACCAAATTCGGTGTATCTCAAGCTAACGAAACGGCCGCGAGCACGCCATGAGCGTGGCATGCAAGTCATGTGCCTCATGACATGTCATGATTTCCATATTGCCACTTGTCATTTATGTTCGTCATACAGTGACGTCACTCAATCCCAAATTTGGTGAATATCAAGCTAACGAAATGGCCGCGAGCGCGCCATGAGCGTGGCATGCAAGTCATGTGCCTCATGACATGTCATGGTTTCCATATTGCCACTTGTCATTTATGTTCGTCATACAGTGATGTCACTCAATCCCAAGTTTGGTGAATATCAAGCTAACGAAATGGCCGCGAGCGCGCCATGAGCGTGGCATGCAAGTCATGTCGCTCATGACATGTCATGATTTCCATATTGCCACTTGTCATTTATGTTCCTCATACAGTCATGACACTCAATATCAAATTTGGTGCATCTCAAGCTAACGAAACGGCCGCGAGCACGCCATGAGCGTGGCATGCAAGTCATGTCCCTCATGACAAGTCATGATTTCCATATTACCACTCGTCATTTATGTTCGTGATCCAGTCATGTCACTCAATACCAAATTTGGTGTATCTCAAGCTAACGAAACGGCCGCGAGCACACCATGAGCGTGGCATGCAAGTCATGACGCACATGACAAGTCATGATTTCCATATTACCACTTGTCATTTATGTTCGTCATACAGTCATGTCACTCAATACCAAATTTGGTGTATCTCAAGCTAACGAAACGGCCGCGAGTGCGCCATGAGCGTGGCATGCAAGTCATGTCGCTCATGACATGTCATGATTTCCATATTGCCACTTGTCATTTATGTTCCTCATACAGTCATGTCACTCAATACCAAATTTGGTGTATCTCAAGCTAACGAAACGGCCGCGAGCTCGCCATGGGCGTTGCATGTAAATCAAATCATGTTGTTCATGACTAGCACGTCCTTATTTGCATATTACCATCTGCCATTTATGTTCGTCATACAGTCACGTCACTCAATCCGAAATTTGGTGTATGTCAAGCTAACGAAACGGCCGCGAACGCCCCATGAGCGTGGCATGTAAATCATACTTTTCATGACAATTTAGTCATGATTTTCATGATATGACCAGCCATTTATGTTCGTCATACGGTCATGTTATGCCATACCAAATTTGGTATAAATCCCATTAACGATACGGCCAGGAGAGCACAAAGTCGTAGGCGGCTAGATAGATAGATAGATAGATAGATAGATAGATAGATAGATAGATAGATAGATAGATAGATAGATAGATAGATAGATAGATAGATAGATAGTTAGATAGATAGATAGATAGATAGATAGATAGATAGATAGATAGATAGATAGATAGATAGATAGATAGATAGATAGATAGTCAGATACGCTCAAACTCGCCGAAGTTCGCTAAGAAATGCTTCGCATTTAAAAAGCTTATTCCTCTCGTATTCGCAGATTTGGTGCGTCGAACAGTTCCCACAACTATCAGGGTGTGTTCAGATAAGAACGTCGGTGCATGTCCGCCGACCCCCCTTTAATTTCGCCGAAAAAATATATTTTGTTTTCAGAGTCCCCAGGACCACAAAACCACTTTTGGTTCTTCGAGAAAAAATTTCACCTTCTTTAAAAAAATTCGCAAGTCTCCACTGAGCCACCACCGCCTGTTTCGAATTTCACGAAAATGGGAGTTCTATGAGACGCTACAAAAACACTATTGTAGCTGTAGGTCTGAAAAATTTTCGCGACATACTGCGGATAGTTAATGTTGACAAAAAATTATTACTTTGCGGTTTTGATGTTGTTCTGTTACGAAAAAAAATTCGCGAAATCGGCGCAAAGCTCAATAATGCTCACATTTAAGGTTATTTTCCTCCGTAAGTATAAACGCCAGACTTCCTTAAGTTTTTAAACACATTGCCATATGTCTGATGAACAAGTGTGCTGAACGAAATACCTGAGAGTGGCTGCAAACGTTAACCAGAAATGTTCAACTGAGGACATGTTTCTCAAAATGCAATATTTTGAAGATCATTAAAAAAAAACACCATCTTCGATTTTCTTTCCAGAACTCTCCAGAATTAAAGCCAAACATGCGTTCTAACTTAATCTGTAAAAACATGTTGCATTATTTTTGTGAGGTCGGAACTACGAAGCACGAAAGGTGGCCATATTGACGTATACTGAGTAACCACAACATTGAGCGAGCATGGAGCAATAGTTGCCATTATCGTTACTTTTAGGTCGCAAATGTCTTTTGTTCTGCTCGAGGGGCAACAGCTTGACAGATAAAACCAAACAGCTGCCTTAAAGTGCAAATTTGTTCATTTGCGTGCGTGCACGCGTCGCAGTTTTGGTCCTGGCGTAGGGACTAACCGCAAGATTTCTAGAAATGTAGTCAAATCGAGCTCTCGGAAGGAACTATTTATTAACGCGATAGCGTTAGAGAGCTCGTTTCGCAGAAATTCCGGCATCGGCGTTGTGGTCGGCGGCGGCGTCGTTGGCTGTGACCGAAAAATCGAGAAAGATGCAAATAAAATAAATAATAAAAATTTCCGGGTCCGACTGAGGATCGAACCCAGGCCGTCTGCGTGGCAAGCAGGTGTTCTACCACACAGTCACGCGTGAGCTCGGAAACACAGCAAAAATAACTTACTCTGCTTGAAAATGCAGTGGAAATAACTTTCACGCTTTACAAACAGGCGGCCCAATACAACATGTAATATCGAGAAATATTGCGTGGTACAAGCGCACATTGCCATCGGGCGTCAGAACATGTGACTATCACAAGGACATCGTGGTTTAAAGCGAGCCACCCATTACAAAAGGCACACACGTTACTGCGCGTATTCCCTTAAGACCCCGTAGTTGGTACATAGCAAGTTCGAAAACATTTCACGCGCACAATTGCTTGTGCTTTAAGGCATGCTGCCCATTACATAGTATGCACTAAGTGATTGAAGTACCCACTAGGTACAGGATATCGCTATCGCGTTCAACTCTTAAAGGCGAGGCTTAAGGGTCCCCCCAATTTTTATTACCCCTGTTGTATACACAGGGAGTCATAGTCACAAGTCATAGTCAGACAAGTTAGACAGTCACAAACGTTACTGAAGCAGTTGTGTGTTTCTTGCTCCTGGTGAAGCAACCTTGTGCACGCAACACATTTCGGCCTCAAGGAGAACTTCGTGAGCTCGATCCCTGTGTCAGGGTGAGTCGCTAATTGCAATGAAATCTTTCTTCTTCGGGCTTTGTTGGGTGGAGTTGAGCTCATTATCAGTATAGTATTTCATTGCTGCCTGTATGTTTTCTGGCTTCAGCTTCGATCTGGTGTAGAGGTCCGGATTTAACCACACCCCTCGGGTGTCTCTCTATCTTCAGGATTTCCGTGTGAGGTGCCGAGTTGCGGATGGAATCATTTCTTGAATCTGTTGATGAGAAAGGTTCACAGGGAGCAATGTCAGGAGGCGGCAGCGTTCATGGTATGATTCGCGGTTATCGAACGTGTGCTTTATGTTGCGCAGCCACTCGCGACACGTGTTGCAGGTTTCCGCTGAAGGACCAGGTTCCTCTGTAGTGGCATATGCTATTGTAAGTACAGCAGAAATTGTCCTGGAGATTGCGCCCTCTATCTCCGCTTTCTTACGCTTGGCGTAAGACACTCCGCAATGTGCTTTCACTTTCGCCGGATTTTCAGGGGTGTCACGTCGGTTGTCTAAACGAGTGCGTTTAGCTCTTACACAGCAGTTTATTCGGGACCCCAGTTTTCGTCAGACAGAGATGCACCTGCAGAATCTACGGCGATCTGTTTGAAGCGGTTGAAACAGTTCTGGTACAAAATGTCGGTTTCTCTGATGGATGAGGCTTTTTCTGGCATGCGCTTGCTTAGTAATGCGTCATTCAAATCTTTCACACTTCGAAAGTTCCGCTTCTAGGCAATCTTCTTCTTATGTCTCTTTCGGTAGTCAGCTTAAAACGCTCGCTCTGAGCTCCACAACGTGGCCATCAATACCAGGAGAGTGCAATATGCGCACGAGTACTCACATTCGTTGACCAGCAGAGGACTGCCGGGTTGTCGACGCCGAACGGAAGTGAAAGCCGACGTCCTCTTTTAAATGCGAATGCATTTCATAGTCGGGCTATGTCAGGCATCCGGCGTTGGCGTTGGCGTTGTCCGCGGAGGAGGAGGAGGAGGATAGGTTGAGGAGGTGTGCGCGCCGGCAGGTGTTAGATGTGAAGCATCTTATGGCGAAGCTTAATCCGGTGGTGGTGGTGTGCGGCGTGACCACCCTTACTGCGCATGCGCAAACCCTTTCAAAAAAATAAAAATAAAAAACCTCCTCTCTCCCTCCTCTAAGCATCCCTCCCCACGGCAACCACACCCTCACTGCGCATGCGCCTCCCCTGCTCTCTCCCCTGCTACGCTCCCCCCTCTCCTCTAGGCATCCCTGCCCGCGCCGTCCACACTCCCACTGCGCATGCGCGTCCCACCTCTCTTCTCCTACGCTCCCCCCTCTCTTCTCTAGGCATCTCTGCCCGCAGCGTTCACACTCCCCACTGCGCATGCGCGCCCCCCCCCCCCTCTCTCTCTCCTCTCCTACGCTCCCCCCTCTCCCTCTCTCGCCTCGCAACGCCGACACAGGCAGCGTCTGCTAGCGAGTTTCTTGGTTGAAAAAACCGACTGCTCGCGCTGCACAACCGTTCACTGGCCACCCCGTATATATGGCAATGAATCTTGACCTCCAAGGTGGTGCCGGTGGGAGATTTCTCCTGTGCGTTGTTGAACAATAAAAATTCGCAGCGTGCGCGTTAACTAAAAGCGGACTGCGGCGGAGCTATATATAAAAAAAATTTTAAAAAAATAAATAAAAAAAATTAAAAAAAACAAGAAAAAGAAAAAAAAAAGGCTCTGCGCAGTGCTCCCGACCGGGCTGCAGAAATTAGGCGCCTTTTCCTTCTCCGAACCACAACCACCATATATAATTGGAGTGAAGCACGCGCGAAATGCATTCGCATTTCCTCACGATTCCCTGTGGGGGGCATTTTTTTTTTACTTCGACCTTTCTTAAGCGAGTTGAGCTGTTTCTTGTTTATGTCCTTTTTTTTTTTTTTTTTTTTTTTTTTTTTTTTTTTTTTTTTTTTTTAGGGGAGCGGGCGAGCGTGGTCGGGCTGCAGGAGCACCGCTTGTGCCGACACGCACCGTCTGCGTTATCACATTACCGACGTGACACGAGAAGCGATAAATATCCAGCGGTGGATCATCTCCAGCTACTTCCTTAATTAGGAGTACGCAGGCTCACATGCGCGGAAAATTTTGAAAGCGATTCCTGCGAAGAGTGCGACTCAATATCGCGGCATGCTCCGTGCCTTGGACCCGTGTAGAAGCTTTTGTGATTTGCGTAAAAAAAAAATGTAGTAATAATTTCCTCTTCAAAACCAACTGTTCCTGTTTTATTTCTGACAATCCGTCAATCCACGGAAGACATTCGAGACCTAAAATAGCGATAATGGCAACTATTGCTCCATGCTCGCTCAATGTTGTGGTTACTCAGTATACGTCAATTTGGCCACTTTTCGTGCTTCGTAGTTCCGACCTCATAAAAATAATGCAACATTTTTTTACAGATTAAGTTAGAACACGTGCTTGGCTTTAATTCTGAAGAGTTTAAAGAAAATTAAAGATTGTGTTTTTTTTTTAAATGATCTTCGAAATATTGCATTTTGAGAGACATGTCCTCAGTTGAACGTTTCTGGTTAACGTTTTCAGCCACTCTCAAGTATTTCGTTCAGCACACTCATTCACCAGACATATGGCAATGTTTTTGAAAACTTTGGGAAGTGTGGCGTTTATACTTACCGAGGGAAAAAAATCTTAAATGTGAGCATTATTGAGCTTTGTGCCGATTTCGCGATTTTTTTCCTTAACAGAAGAACATCAAAACTGCAAAGTAATAATTTTTTGTCAACACCAACTATCCTTAGTATGTGGCGAATATTTTTTAGACCTACAGCTACAATAGTGTTTTTGTAGCGTCTCATAAAATTCCCATTTTCGTGAAATTTGAAACAGGCGGTGGCGGCTCAGTGGAGACTTGGGAATTTTTTTTAAGGAAGGTGAAATTTTTTCTCGCGAAACCAAAAAGTGGTTTTGTGGTCCTGGGGACTCTGGAAACAAAATATATTTTTTTCGGCGAAATTAAAGGGGGTCGGCGGACATGCACCGACGTTCTTAACTGAACACACCAAGCAGGACGTTTACGTTTAAGGTGGCTATGCTACGACGTGGTAGGCTAGAAATGACGTTAACAATTTACCCGATTTAGTGCCGTTCCTGAGGAATTAGGTGCGGTCACTGAAGAACTCAAATCAGAAAACAGAGATGTTTCGGAACATTTACGGGTTTCTTGAGCACAATCTAGAGTGGTTCAAGGTCATGCTACCTGACCCTAACTTTTGTCGAACTCTTGACTATACCGCCGTTCTTGCTTCTGGACCCCAGCCCGACCGGCTCAGCCTTTAGGGCCAAGTCTTTTCCAAAGGTTTTGGACCCGTTTTGCCAACTTTCCTTGCCTACATTGGTCTATCGACTAGAGGCTGTTCTTCTTGGAGACATGCCACAGATGTGGGTATGGTACGGCACAAAAATTCCGCTCCCTCATTCGGCCAACATGGCCAACGTCGACCATAGCAGCTCTTCTGCAAAATAGGCATATATACAATAACGCGGCGAAAATAGAGAACGTTAGATTGGTTGTGGTTAAACATATTACCCATGCAACACAATTTCTCTACATAACTTTGTTTTCGTCTCTGACAAACCATCAAAATGCACGTTCTATTGAGATAATGAACAGGATACGAGTGGGGTTATATTTGTACTAGTTATTTTTTAATGCACAGCTGAACGTTCGTGTACTCTATGGTACATGTTTTGTACATTTTGGTTTATGCGTTTTTGTGATACAATTGTTATAATCATTCTAATGTGTATGTCACATCCAGTTTGTGCGTATAACTGTATAATTGATATCCATGTATGATAATTACTTGTTAACGGCACATGTTATGAACATATTTTCTTTTAATCACAACTTCCTTGACTAATATAACCATAGCCGGAGCCCTTTTGAAGTTGCTGGAATGCGCTTCTTACTCCATTCATGGCATTTCGCCTTCTTTATAAAGAGCAAATGGCAAATGAGCTATGTCCATGTCTAAACTGTGTCTATGAATATCTCACTTAATAAAGCATTTTGCTGCCAAGGTAAACAAAGTTGTTCTTACTAGTAAAATGTGATCTCATAGGCCAAAGAAATCTCGTATATCAGCATATTTCTTAATCTATCAGTGATACTAATGCTCAGCGTTAATGACGTAGACGTCGACACAGAAAAAGGGCACAACAGGACGAAGCAATACAGTAGTTGCTTCTCCCGCGCACACAATATTAGTCTAGACGTACTACAGACACTCCATATGCCGTACCCCTTGGTGACTCCCCCCCGTATTAAGGCGAAAGCCTTTAACAGGCGCTTTTAGCTTACCGTATTTCGCCTCCCGCTCCGCTCAGCCAGCCGTTGGTGGGGCCACTGCGCATGCGCCAGACGGTCAGCGCTGAGCGTGTGACCGGAACCTGCTGCCGCCGGCGGCCTGTAGCGAGCGAGAGGTCACGTGACACGAGGTGAAATCTTGTGCCGCGAGCCCGCGTTGCTTGGAAAACGTAGCGGTTGTTCGGCCAACACGCAAGCCCCGATGGCACTTCAGGATACACGGGGATTTGTGCCTTCTCACAGAAGTCGTCGCAGCCAATCCTTTGGAATATCCGCGCATGTGGGATGACGTTTTACAAAACGTCATTGCAGCGATACATCGGGAGCTGACACTTCGGGCAATGAAGAGGCGTCTCGAGCTGGCTGCTTCTTTTGTACTTCCGACAACAGGACTCCGCAAACCTTCGCAAGTAAGTGATTTCATGTGAAATAGCCGCAATTTCGTTTTTAACAGCAGCAACTCTTCCACCTATTCAGAACCGCTCTTTAAAGGGCCCCTCACCAGGTTTGACAATTTTTAGCTGACTAGCGCAATTGATGCACTGAGCGTTCACGATCACGCCTGCCAAAATTTGCAACGCTACGCGCCGCGTAAATGGGTCAAATTTCAAGCTGAACGCTGCTTGCCCTCGCTTTCGCGTGCTCGCACGTAGAGAATGAGGGGATGACGTACACGGCGGAATGGCCCTACGTAGATGGCAGTGCTGTGACGACGGTCCTCTACGTAGACGGCTGTGCACTGACGTCGACAGCAGTAGCACGTGACACTGCGAAAATTATTTGACACGACGTGTGTAGTTTGTGGAATTTGTTGCTTGAATAGATGAATAAAACTTGAGAGAAATAATGAGACGCACAAGGGGAATGTCTGCGTCTTTTTAATTTCTGTGCAGTGAATTGCAGCGATATGCGGGGCTAATGTGCCTCCGTTTCGCATGCGTTCGTGTCCCCGCGGTTAGCGCACTGAGGAGACGCCAGCCCTGGAAACGAAAGTGATGCCCTGGAGCGTTCGAGCACCCAATGTGCTCATTTATTCTAGCGCGTCCAAGTAAACGCAAATGCGGCACTGGTTCATGATACCGCCACTCTCGTGCCAGTGAAAAGTGAAACGAACGCGCACCGAGGCATCCATCCCGCAGACACAGGCAATAGACCACAAAATAACGCTGGTCAACAAAACAACGCCGCAGGCGTGCTCGGTGGCTGGGCTTCCTCGGTCACGTCATGCACACGTGAGCTTGCGTGCCATGACGTGTTGCTCTCGCTCGAACGCCGGAGAAGGTAGGGAAGAGATTTGGCTTGCGAAGGCTACGCGGGCCGATGGCAAGGGTTTCGAGCTCGCCTCCTCGCATCATGGTTTCGCGCCGCATCAAAATATCGGTTTTCTCAGCGCCTAATGAACCGATTGAAAAAACTCTTGTGGCATAATGCTCCTCATCGGACACACCACAACTGCCAGCGTCTAACTAAAATTTGTTATGGGGCCTGGTGAGGGGGCCCTTTAACTTGGCTTTCCACAAGGCAACGCGCTGAACGCGCTGCCTTAACGCAGCGCGTTTGAAACGCGTTTGTGCTGCCTCGAAGGCGGTGGCTAGTCAAGTTCAAGCGTTTGTGAATAGGTGGGAGAGTGGCTGCTGTTAAAAACGAAATTGTGACTATTGCACGTGAAATCACTTACTTGCGAAGGTTTGGGGAGTCCTGTGACAAAAACAAATTAAGAAAAAACCAAGGTGACAAAAACAAATTAAGAAAAGGCTCACGCGTCGAGCACTCGCAAGCATAACGCCAAAATAAATAAATTCATGCTGTTTTAAAACAAAATTTCCTTTCTTGCAAAAAAGATAAGCACAACTTTTCATTGTCCTTTTCAACATACTTATGACTTTCATGCACTGATGGCGTCGCGCTTGACTTGACCGAAAGACGCTTGGCTAAAACCAACAACGCGCGTTGCGCTCCGGTAACGTTGAGCGTTTGAGCGGAACTGGAACGGACCGCAGAATCGGTCAGCTAAAAGCGCCTAATGTCTCATGCTCACGTCCGTCCGCCCGTCCGTCCGTCCGTCCGTCCGTATCCGTCCGTCCGCCCGTCTGTCCGTGCCGTCCGTCCGTCCGTGCGTCCGAGCCCTGGCACGGAGCCAGGTGGCCGCCGGGGTGCGCAAACGGACGCCGGTCGCGTCGGACTCTACAGTGCTCGCGCTTTGCTTGCGTTGCATCACTGTGCCCAGCGTTTGGAATCATTCTTACCGACGCCGTCTCAATGGACATAGGCGCTCGCGGAACACACTTGGGAATTTACAAAGGGTCGATCATTTTAAACGCTGGAACGCGGATGGCGTTTGTACGATGCGCAAAGCGCGAGAAAATACGAACGCATGCGAACGGAGGAAGATTATACTCCGTTTCACAAGCTGTTGGCAGTGCAGCCAAAGGTAGAGCTCTCTCGTCCAATCAGGGCTGTGTGAGCACAGCAAATAGTCCCTCAACTATTTTAGCAATCCAGAACTATTTTGCACACTAGAAACGCATAAAGTGACAGTATGGCTCGGATTGATGTTTTAAAGCGTCCAAAGTGTTTTAATAATTACTGAAATTAATAGAAAAAGCCCGCATGGATGCGGCTGAGCGGAGGCTTCTTGTGAGGTGGTGATGCGCCGCTTTTCGGCAACATGGCGTCGCCTGAGTTGGTCGTGTGTCTGCAACGCGTCCCGCAAACTGTCGCCGGTGAGCCATCTATCGAGTGTGCGCGATTTTCCCAAGCTAGCGAAGCAGATAGCTTTAAACGCTTGCGCTTCGCGTCGAGAGCGGGGAGAGTGCAAGCGTGGATTCACTCATCAAGAGGACGGAAAAACCTACCCAGGTGAGCGAGCGAACGCTCTATCGGTGGAAAGCGCTGGCGGAGAACGCGGGCAGACACTGAACAAGCGTTCTTATTGGAAAGGCTGTGATCGGGCGAAGAAGCTGGACGATTTTGGCCTGAGTGTCTTTCGATGGGTGTGCACATCTTTTTTGAGAGAGGTGAAATTCCAACTATCGCCAAGGTGGTGCAGCGGTTCGAAGAGGACGAGACGCTACCGACCGTGTCCACAACGACGATGTAGAGGATGTTGAAGCAGCTTGGCTTCAAGTACCAGGAACGCTCTCGGAACGCATTTCTCATAGAAGCGACGCACATTGTGCATTGTCGCCGCCGGTTTCTGTGGAGCTGCGATATGGTGGCAAAGCTGCGACGCCAGATTCAAGTTGTGATCAGGACGATGAGATGTGAACCCTTCTAACGGGCTCATGGCAATCAGTACGTGGTGCGTACAGGACGGGATCATTCAGTTGTGTTGCAGTGATAGTAGCTAACATAAAAAAGAAACATTTTATTATGTCGGAAAATAAACTTTCGGATTGATTGATTCAATGATTCGCTCGTTAGTGGACTCAATGATTCACTTAGATTGATTGATTGAATGATTAAAGTAAATATTTTTTCTATAACCGTGGCGTAAACATTTAAAAAAAAGGTCTGATGTGACGAAAGCTCATAGAAGCAGGTAACACAAAAAATATAGACAAAGCCGGCCAGTTCCTTTGGAACGGAGGTTGGCTTGTCCAAAAATAAACAAAACAGATCAAGATGGTGGCAAGCGCCACCTGCTACAAAATTAAAAAGTTAATTAGTATAGTACACATTTTTCTACACAGGCGGGGGGGTCACTTGTCAGATTCGCGGAGCGACATTCGCGTAGGAACGCAATTATGTAGTCCGCTCTGTCGTGATTGGCCGAGGGCGCCCGTACCTTCCACAGCACTGCCAACAGCTTGTGAAACGGAGTATAGTCTCGCGTCTC